>JAMPIV010019668.1:345000-843551 GCA_024509875.1 Oreohelix idahoensis
ACAGCAAATAAACAGCCAACACCCTTCACTCTGAAAATCAGAGCGTGTCCTAACACAGCCGAAAAATGCAGTGGTTGAGAGGTGAAGTAATGTCAGTGTATCACGAGAGGTATGTGTCTGGGATTGTCCATTAAAAAAAAACTGATTTGGACTAAGTAACATCCAATCCATATTTTGTTGCAGACAGTGGTAAATAAAGACAATAGGCAGAAATAGACAAAAATTATTTTATTTACATTTATGTACAGTAAGTATATCGACAAATAACAAAATCTTCAGTGGGGCTGGTATGACAGAACTATCCTGCACGATTCAGCAAACAACTCATCACATGACCTATCTCTCTGTGCATCGACCTAGTGCCCCAAATACGAAGGACGGTCAAAAAGTAATGCCTCGTAATTTTTTATTTCATTCAATAGGCTAGAAAACAGATAAAATTCACATTGGAATGTAGCCCCAAGTCTGAACTTCAAAAATTTGTTTCTCAATGTAGTCTCCGTTATTTGTTACAGTTTTTGTCCATCTTCTCACAAGGGCATGTACGAGGGAAGGTCAAAAAGTAATGCCTCCTATTTTTTATGTATGTAAATACTGCATCGGTGTGCAATTTATAAATTTAGCAGGATTCCTCAAACACTCTTCTGCACTGTATAGCATTACTAACCTGTTTCAGTAACAGGTGGCACCACTGTAACAGTTTAAAAATGGCTGTCAAAGACGTTCGGTTAAAACAACGTTATGTCATAGAATTCCTCAATGCTGAAGGCGAGACCCCAATTCACATCCACGAACGTTTGAAGAATTTTTATGGAGATTTAACAGTGGATGTTAGCACAGTCCGACGTTGGGTACATCGTTGTGACGAAGCTGAAGTAGGTCATTCCTCAATGGCTGACGCAAAGCGGACTGGCCGTCCGTCTACCGCAGTGACTCCACACAACATTCATCGAGTTGATGGCATCATTCGTGGTGACCGTCGGGTAACACTGGATGAACTTTCTTCCATCTTGTCCATTAGTAAAGGCAGTGTCCAGAACATCATTAAAGACTTGGGTTATTCAAAAGTATGTGCACGGTGGGTACCCAGAATGTTGACAGACAGACATAAAGAAACAAGGAAAACCATAGCCATCAACCTCCTGCACCGTTACGAAACTGAAGGAGAAGAGTTTTTATCGAATATTGTGACAGGTGATGAGACTTGGGTTCATTTTTTTGAACCAGAGTCCAAGAGGCAGTCAGTGGAATGGCATCACACAACATCGCCGACAAGAAAGAAGTTCAAAAGTTCACCATCTGTAGGGAAAGTTATGGCCTTCTTGTTTTGGGATGAGAAGGGTGTGATTCTTCTTGACTTCTTGGAACAGGAAAACACGGTGAATGCAGACCATTACATTGAAACTATATATATATATATAATTTGTATTATTATATAATTGTTGATAGCATAACAAGACAATCGTTGTTCTGGAATCCATAGGGAAAGAGAGGCAGTGGTAGACCAAAATAAACGCATGGAGAAGAGAACTGGATACAGGGGTGAAAACATGAGGAAAACGGCATAAATCTTCACAATTTTTGTCGCTATGCCGTACCGCGTACGTCACGGAAGTCGCGCGCTACCTCGTTCCCATTCACCTATATGACGTACGGCGTACGTCCTATTTTAAAAGCACCAGAACTCTTCTGTTTACAACCGTATCGGCTAGTGCCCTAGATTCTTCATTAATAGTATAGTATAATAGTATATTATTATTATTAATATTAGAAATCCAGGGCACTACATCGACCTATCGAGGGCTGCTAAAGCCGTTCAAAGAGATTTTTGTAAGGCAAAGTTCGGTGGAAAAGGGACGAATACGAAAAATGTGACGATTTGGCGTAAGGGTTGACTGAAATTTAAAGAGGGAGATATTAGAGATTTATTCTCAGAAAATTGTTCATGATGTTATTTAAGGTAGTGGTAGTAGTTGGGGTAGTTATGTAGATGTTGATGGCGATGGATTGTAAACTAGACATGGGTTGAATCTGTTATCCCCCCCCCCCCCCCAAGAAAAGACAAGAGTAGGAACGCGTGACATCAGATAGACGACAGAATCCTCTATTAGCTACTTCACTACATTAACTACTAGAACAAATAAGCACTGGTCACGGCTGTTTGCGAGCGACGTTTTAGTTTTTTTTTAATTTTTTTTTTTTATTAAAGTGTTTGCTACTTTTCTTTGTAGCACGCCCCTTTCAACCATTTACCGTGTATATGGAGCTGTTGGTTATATCAGGACGTGTTTCCTTTATTGTAGTATGTTTTTTTTTGGTATTTATTTTATACTATATTATCTCTAGTAGGTATTTTTCTTGTGTAGTTCAAAATGGCTTTTTTATCCAAAATATGATATTTTCTAAGCTGGTATGTTTTTAATTTTCACTGGACGGTTTATTTGGTTAATCTATATGTATCTGGGGGGAGTCTTTCACCAGTATGGACTACTGGCTCTGATCCTTATTTATTTGTTATATGTTAGCTTTAGTTTTTGTAATATAGTGTTTTATTAACTTTTGCGCTTCTGGAGGTGTCTTTGTGCCTATGAGATTTTCTACACCCATTTCTACCTTGTGGTTACTACAGTGTGTCTTAATGTTTTTCCTCTGCTGGTCATATTTTTTGCAGTCCACCAGAAAGTGTCTAATTGTGTTTGGTTCTTGACACTCTTCACATGTGGGTTCCTCAATAATGAAATATCCCTTTCCAAGCTTGAGCCTCAGCAATTTTTTATTAATAGGTATTTTTAGTTCATCTTGTATTTGACATTTTTTGCTTGGTTTTTTTTAGGATTTTATATGAGTGTCTTGCTTTTTTACTTTGGTCCCATGCTGTTAACCACTCTTAAGTTATTGCTTGAGCAATTAAGCTCTTAATTTCAAACTTCCCTAAGCCTACTTCAATTTTGTTATGGCTAGTTCTTCCCCCTTTGGCTTTTTTGTCTGCAAGCTTATTTCCTGCATTTAGTTTTTCATGACCGCGCTATTTATAGCTTTCGTGACAGAGGTCACGTGGTCAACTTCCTAACGGGAAAAAAATGTGGCGGTGTTTACTTTTGATAGGGCTTAATTAATGCTTTTAGGCTACTTTATTATTTTAAATACCGGCTTTAATTTTGCGTAAAGCTAGACTAGAAATGTTAGAGTAAATTTTAGAACAAGAACAAACATTTTATCACAATTAGAACAGAAGATATAATAGTCTGAAATTGTGTAAAATTTACGTTTTTTAAATATTTTGTTATGGTTTGTTTATAATGCAATTTACACTAAAACGATCACAATCAACATGCATAACAAATTACAGAAATCAAAAGTAGAAAACCTGCAGAAAATGGATATCATAGTTTTGTTTTGGTTTCATGCGTCAAACATTAATTATTGAAACATTAAATTGCAAGTCCACATTTATTACCTTCAAATAACACACCCAATTGTCCCCAAAACATGGGAGCTAACAATTATCTCAATCATACATCACGATGGTCATGTAAAAATGAGTATGGTCATGAGTAAAACGAAATGTTCAATTTAATAAATAAAACATACACCTATTAAATGATTTCCACACTCTGTTAATTCTGTCACTCTCACGCAACAACTGCCATAATTTGCTCTAGCCACAAAATTTCGCTCAATTATAATTCACGCTTCCTTTTGTTTATAGGAGGAATCTGTACATTCACAGATAAACAAATTTGTAGCAAATGAGTTTCCATTATAAATTTTAATTGTGAAGTTATATTTTTAATACCGCTTGCGCGTCTTTCAAAATTCTCTGTTTTCTCTCCTGTGCCCACGTAAGACCTACTGTTACCTTCATGGCTATTGCTAATTCTTTGGATATTCTAACTCTACTTTCAATACCTGCTTTCCTGCAAATTTCCTGACGTTACGTTTCTGAACAGCGTTGTAGTTCATGTGCCTGCTGCAGGTCTAGTGAGTCAGTTTATGTTCCAGCAATATGTTTCCTAACAGTGTGGAGAAATTGAGATCGCTTACGTTTTGTTGGCGTTCTGATGACTGATGTTTCTCTTCTATGTTTAATTAGATTTTGTAGTACAATAGGCTGTCCTCTACATTTTATGATATTATTTTTTGCTGTTTCTAGTTTTTTTCTAACAATGAATGTGAATAGGGTTTCTTCCTCTTGTGTTAGCGGTTGTGAAGGTGGCTTAGCAAGTAACTGTTGTACTGTGATGTCGCTTTTGAAGACAGGCGAGGTGGATATACTTGTCGTATGTATAATTGACTTGGTAGGTGTAGATGTGGCAACAAAAACTGGCATGCTAGGGTGAGTAGTGTTATCCCCCTCCAAATGAATAATGGTATCGCCTTTAATGTGAGATGAATCATCAACCTACAGCTGAACAATATCATCACTAGTGTGAGCAGGCACATCAACCTCCTGCAATACAGAGCTATCCTGATTACAGCTAACTGACTGACTACAACTAACTGACTGACTACAGCTAACTGACTGACTAGACATGGAGGGGTCAGAAAGAACATCACAGAGGATAGAGCAGCTTTTTGTTTTTAAAACACCAAAAGATGTCTTTGCAAAATAATTGGACAGTTGACATTCACTTATAGTTAAATTATGGTCATAGTCTTTCCAGATGTGCTGACTCTTTTCCGATGGTAACTTGGCTGTTTCAAGACACTTCTCAATTTGCCTCCTTTTTGAGTTTTGTATTCGTAAGTAACACTTCTTACAAAATATAGTCGAATGCTCTGTGGGTTTATCATCTGATACGTTAATTCCAATCACAAAGAACAGATCATTAACGTAATTAGAACAGTTTAGTGCTTTATGATTTGAACTTTTTGTTTTGGACGTTAACTCTCTCTTGCCACAGGCTCTGCACAGTGCACTGGCACAATTCATATGATGCAAAAAAGTATGTTCCATTTCGTTGTTATGTAGTATAGTTTACTTGTGTATGTATAAAGATAATGAAATATTTGGGAGTATCAAGTCTAACACCAGGCTGTAGAATGCTTTATCTGTGAATAAAAGAAAATATACAAACAGTTACTTAGAATTCTTTGGCAGCCGTCGTGTGCACAGGATTGTCTACCAAAGAACACTAATGGAACAGTCCTTATCTCACACACAATAAAAAAAGACATTCATATTATAAATACAAGATTAAAAAGACTTGAAAGATAGATCAAAGTATGTGGAAGTAATCTATCTATAGCTTTACATGTTTTCTGACGCTCATATACGTCTAGTTAAGTATCATTATAAATGAATGAAAATGCAAAAAAGATGGTACTTTACAAAAAGTTCTTTTTTTACAACCTTATTTATGATTTGCGAGTATCAGGAATGCGTTTGCAGTGATTTAAATGTTAAAAAATCTGGTGATAATATGCTTGTTCTTGTAATACGAAACTCACAAAACTGACTACCACACATTCTCAAGATATGAAACCAAAAAAAAAAGTATGTGGAAATAATCTTTAGCTTCCCTTCGAGAAGTCTTTATAATTATAAACTCATACGAATGTGCCGATTTTTAGATATTACATTAATAAAAAGATTACTTCTGTTATGAATTTCCCCAAATGATGACGCTGTTTTCAAAAGTCTGTAACTCCGTCAAATATAATTTCAATCAAATAAAAATGCAATCAAAAATAGAACACAGAACAAAGTAATAGTACACAAAAGAATTTTAGCGCTGTGTTTATCCAGAACGAGTGTGTAATGATTTATATTTTTCTGATTTTACACACACATCAGCTGATTTTCCCCGCTAAAACCCTCAGTAGTCGATTACGGTGCACATGAAAATTTTATACCTGGTGTCAGAATTCCGGTCACTAAAAACTAAAAGAGCGCTCCGGTATAGGGTACAAAAACCGTGTGGTAGAATAGTTTGGTCATGGTAGGCTTGTTAAGATGAATCCCAATAAACGGTTCTTGTGTCTTTATTCACCGGCAGATGAAAATTGTTGAAATTTTTAAGCTAAACGGAGCACCGTACTTTTTCTTACATTTTTTTCTTAAATTATGTGTCTTGGCGCGGCTTTCGCGCGGCAAATCTTATCGTGCCATTCAATAGCGGTGTCAAGAGACGTGGAAGATGAATTTATTGGAGTTGTCAGATTTTACACGCAACAAAAACAATTGTGTGCAGTTTTTACAGGAAAAAGGAATTATTCACACCGTCCGACTGTGTGCTAACGATGACCAGATGATTTGTCCCTGACAGTTCGCCAAGATCGTTAGGGATGTCACACATGTAAGCAGAACATTCCTGTTCGTTCTGGCACATGGTTACAGGGCACACGTCTGTCCTTCAGGCAGATTATTTTGTTCATTTACTGTTGGACTAAAGAGATGACTAGCATTAATTTCTGTAAATCAGAGCTAGGAATTGCCAATAAAGCTGTCATTAAATGGAACAGCAACCTCCGTGAGGTTTGTGCAAATGTACTAATTGCTAATCCCGCTGTAATTGGCGGTCCGAATACGACGGTAGAGATTGATGAAAGGGTGTTCGCACGCAGAAAAAATAACGTCGGTCGTGTATTTCCACAGCAGTGGGTATTTGGGGGCATTTGTCGTGAAACAAGTGAGTGTTTCATGGTTCCAGTGCCGGACCGCTCAGCGGCTACACCAATGCCCCTTATCATAGCCAACATTCGTCCTGGTACGACAGTTGTGTCTGGTCAATGGTGCGCATATCGTACCATTCAGAATTTGCCAGGTTTAACTCACGAAACGGTGAATCATTCTGCAAATTTTGTCGACCCAAATACAGGAGCGAACACACAACGAATAGAGAGGTTGTGGAAATCTGAGAAAGAACGCAACAAACGTCAGAACGGAACACACAGACACATGTTAAATTCCTACATGTGTGAATTTTTGTGGCGACATCGGATTAAAGTTCGTCAGTCAGACCCGTTCGACAATATCCTGCATGACATTGCAGAATTTTGGCCTCCTCTGTAAATTGTGCTGCTACGAACGAACATGTGTATGTCCTGATATGTGCATAGCTTCAGCGATCCTTGGGGATCTGTTCCCCTCACGGTCCTTTTTAGGGCCCACAAAACACACGAAACTGCACCCACCACGGTCCTTTTGAGGGCCCACAAAACACACGAAACTGCACCCTGGCAAGAAATCCCTTGTGAAATATTGACGCAATCAGAGCCGGATTAACGTTGTAGCAAAAGTAGCGTATGCTACAAGCCCCGCGCCTTTTTAGGGCCCCGCGCCATTTAATATGTACATAATTTTTTGGTCATCTAATACGAGCGTTAAACCAATGATCTTGTGATTTATGCCATCTTTAGCGCCTTTCCATTTGGTGTCACGAAATTGTGAGAGAAAGAGCATAAGAGGGTGACTTAGTGTGACTCTTTATTATTGTTATCTTAACTGTTTGCGGGTGGAAGCAGTCATTTTCTTTGGATTTGTTGAAAGCCTGTACACCTTCTTTTCTGCTTCTACCTACCGGTGGGGTCTCCTTTCTACTGCATTATGTGCTGGTGGTACTCATAATAAGTGCCATTTGCCCTCTGTGAAAAGACTGTCACATACCAGGTGGTCCGCTTGGGCAGATGCAACAAAAGCACTTTTACACAGCTTTTCTGCAATAAAACAAGTCTTGGATGATATTTCAGATAACAATGATCAGAAGGCAGAGTGTCGTCAACAGGCTCGTTGTCTACTTTCAACCATGATGAAGTTAGAAACTTGAATAATGATCATACTGTGGGATCAAGTATTACATCGTTTTCAAATGACCAGTGCTTCTTTGCATTCTTCTGACCAAGATTTGAATACAGCTTGTGCACTCTATGAATCCCTGCGGGGGTATATTCAAGCTATGCGGTCTACTTTTGCAGACATGGAGCAAAAGGCCAAGGATGTGACTGAGTGTGAACATTATCAAGAACAAACTCGAAGAAAACACAAACGAAATCGAGAGTATGATAATTTCAGTGGTTCCAGCATACTTGATGAATCTCAAACGCCTTCTCAGCAGTTTAAAAGCCGAACATTTCTTGTCCTTATTGATAGCTTGCTCTCTACCTTGTCAAAACACCAGAAAGCTTATCAAAAGTTGAATGATGTATTTGGATTCCTTCGTCAGTCACAGTCATTTACACCTGAAGAGGTGGTAACGAGATCATCGAATCTTATTAAATCATATCCGGAAGATCTGGAAGAAAGTCTTTGTGAAGAACTTGTGCAGTTTACAGAACTGTTGAAAACTCATCTGGCTTCTCATATTGGCACTTATCTAGACCTTGTGGAGTTACAGTTTTACCGTTGGATAATTGACAATTCTTTGGAGTCTTATTTTCCAAATGTAGAAATCGCCTTGCGCATCTATTTGTCACGAGTGGTAACCAACTGCAGTGGAGAACGATCATTTTCAAAACTGAAACTTATTAAAAATGAACTAAGGAGCACCATGGGCCAAAAGAGATTGAACAATCTCACACTAATGAGCATTGAACATAAACTTCTGCGTGAACTCGATACATCCTATATCATCAACAAATTTGCTCATGCTAAATGTAGAAACATTAATATTTAAACAATGATGTTGACTGTGTTGTTACTTTTGATAATGATAATTACTATGCAAATTAAAAATGTATGTGTTCAAATATATTTGTGTTGTTTTATTGTATTTTTTTAAAAATATAGGGCCCCTTTCTTGACATATGCTACAAACCCCGTACTAGCTTAATCCGGCCCAGCTTGCAAACGGTTTCTGTCTTTTGTTTTTATAGCACTAAAAACGTAGGGAGGATCAGAGCAAAATCAAAGCACTTAATACCAAATCGATAATGCAGCTGCGAACTACCTCAAAATTTGCCGCGGACCGTAAGTTGTCCGCTGACCACGGTTTGGGAACCACGGCTCTAGTCGCCCGTTCAACATTTTGAAATTTGTCATACATCGCCTTTTTTTTTTTTAATGTGTTCACTCTATCTCTCTTGTCTCCTTTTACTTTTCTTTGAGTTTGTTTTTTATTAGTTTCATTCTTTCTCCATGTTACTAATTTTTAAATTATCCATGTTAAGTAAAGTTTGCCTAGCTTTGAAAAGGCGCTCACCATTAAACTTTGACAAAAGTTTCCCTATGTGCATTCAGACTCGCTAATATTAGGATGCATGTCAAAGTATACAAGACGTTGTAGCCTGGTAATACCCTCGAAAATCATCAAGTGCTACATATATTCTTCATCATTGTGTAGTTTAGAAACATGGAGAATGAACAAGCAGTTAGAGGAAAGAATTGAGGCATTTGAGATGGGGATATATAGAAGAGTGGGGTGCGTCTCATGGATAGAGAGGAAAACAAATAAAGAGGTCACAGACAACCTAGTGTCGTAGATTTTTGATAGGGGAATTAAGACTTGGGTTGGTCCCTTCTGAATAGATTAGAACAAGTGATAGCCACAGTGAGAGATGATAATAGAAATTGATTTCCCCGAGTGAGATGGTCGAAAATTTTAGAGGCTGTCCCTGAAATCGAGAATCTTCTCCCTTACAGCCTATCTTCTACAACAGATCTAGAGGAGTCAGACAGTCTATAAACTATATATATATATATATATATATATATATATATATATATATATATATATATATATATATATATATATATACCATCCGCTTGCACACACACACAAGTGACGACAGTTAGACGCACAGACGGGGAAAAACTATAACAATGATTGTATAGATATTTTGGAACGAGCTGACCGACACGCTGATTAAGTTTAAGTGAATTTTAATTATCATAATAAAATTCCATCACAACACATAAAATGACATCAAGCATATACAAATAGTCATAAAGTCAAAGAATTGCTACAAGAATGATAGACCCATTGGTATGATCTTTTCCCTCGATGTATAGCCCACAGTCCTGTTAGAAGAAAAGTGATAGCCCCAAAGAGTCACGGATACATATGCTGTAGTCTAAGATTTCCCTGTAAAGGTATGAACAGACTTTGATACTATAATCTATCCTCAGGAAAATATTGTTAGCTACAAAACTTGCATAAAGAGATTTAAGACAGCAAAATGAGTGCCAAAATACAACAAAAAGGGAATCACTCAGTCCTGCATTTGCTCTATTCAGTCAGCCGTGATCACTAGCTTTCGTTCGTACTTACAGCTTTGGTAGCAACTTCTGGACAAACAATTTTTAGGACATCCACATACAGAATCTCCAGGGGTAGGCATTGGCCAAGGGAACCCCAGCTCCACAAAGATAGGTTGAATTCGCTTCTTCAGGGAACGTTTCCTTGGTATTTCTTATTTTAGGATATCTGGTTCTGTCGCATTAAAATTGTCCAGGCACGAACGTTAACAGCGAGCAAAGTGTCAATAGCTTAGATTTCTAGTAATTAGGAATGTCAGGTCGTTGCCTTCTCTCAGTATAGGACTGTATTTGGTCACCCCCACAACTAGTTAAAACTCCGTCGGAAGGTCACTGGTAGTAATAATTTACTTGCCAGAAGGGCTGAAAATGTACTTGAGGTTTTTCTCAGGAAGAATTATATCTGGCGCGATAGGCCCGTTACTTTATTAGATCTTAAAGTTCATGAAATGGGTACTCTTTCGTTCTGGATGCCAACGCAATGCCAGACAGGTTTTACTTTATACACCCAAGCCTTTAAGAATAAAATGTTTTAGTTCTTCACAGATATTTCTCAGTACTTAAACGTTGGTAGAGTTGGGCCACCCCAGTTTCACTGAATAAAGAGAAAACAACATATAAAATACTTATACATACTATTCCTCGGTTATAACTTACATCATAAACTGCAAGCATAGAGCCTGTCTTATCGTTTAAATCGCCCATGAAAAAAGTTATCTTCATAAAATCAGTCATCATGAATTAGAAATACGAACGTATTTCGTTAATACTCAATGATGAATCAGTGCAGTTATAAGTTTGTTTAAAATATTCTCGACTGATTATTAGCAGTTTAATTAAATTCATTTTCAGCTGCATGAGTTTAAGCTAGAAATTATAATTTATCTGCTTTCCACTGTAACCGGTCGCCTAGAGAATATAACAGATTTATATTAACAGACTAACACCATGAACTAGAATCATTCAATATAATGGTAGTCCAAAACTCGGCAAAAATGTCGAGAAACTAGAACTTTGCAATACACAAGATATTCCTTCTAGCACTAGCGATCTGTCTACTGCAAATTTGGAGAACTCACTGAAGTCAAGTTTAAACTCCGGGTAAGATATCTGAAAACCCGACAAAGGATCCCACGTTATTTCGAAAATCCGAAATAGCACCGGTCTCTCCCCCTTCCCGTCTTAATACTACACCGTCACTTAGACGCTGGCCATAACTGCCAAAACGCGTCTTCACACGACATGTCTCATTTCTGAGCTATGCATGAGGGCGCCGTTCACACCTCACGCCGAGAGACTCCGAAGAAAAACTCGTGTCAGCTTGAAAATGTAGACAAATGTCTGCTCTCAATGTCTGACGAGGCAAATTCTTACAGTATTTCGTCTCGTCCAGTGACTGACACATTATGCAATAAAATGCGTTTCTAAATGAGAAAAGAAACAGGAAAAAGTTTGAATCGGAAAATAATGTTTAGTCGCAAACGAACAAATGCGAAAAACAGGAAAAGGATAAAAGAGCGATAATAAAGTAGAGGACACGGGTAGAAAAGAAAAGAGTATAGAAAATTTATTAATCATAAATCTCTCTGTGACTAGGAATGAAAAGATAATTAATGACGGAGGTTAACATTAGACAGTAAAAAATATGTTGGCCTTGTAAAAAGACACAGCACCTTACTAAAGACCATAATAGAAGGCGGAGTTAAAGGCAAACGTGCAAGAGTAAGACAGCGCTATTAGTGGAAATGTAACATCAAGAGATGGACAAGAAAGAGTCCATCACAATATCAGGAGTAAAGGCAGAAGACGCCTGAGATCCATTGCAGCCGATCTAAGATATTGATATGTCTGATGATGATGAAAAGTCTTGTTGTCGCCCCCCCCCCCCCCCCTTTTCCAAAAAAAAAATAAAAAAAAATAAAACAAAATATTGACAATCATCTTAACAAGACAATTTCGAGAACTACACGTTAAATCGTTGAAAGTATTCAAAACGAGACATGAAAATAGGTCGTATATCTTTATCATCACTGCCCTGCAGATCGCAAAGGAGCATAGACCTTCAAATACGCATGCAAAAGTCCACCTGTACCGCTCTTTACATTTCTTTCTATGCTTAATACATTCATGAGCCATGCTGCTTTCCCAACCTGCGAAAATGCATAATAGACTAACCCGCCACCCTACCTGCGAAATAGACTAAGCCCGCGCAGGCAAAAAAAAAATGTAAAAAAAGTTTAAGAAAAACTACGGTGCTCCGTTTAGCTTAAAAATTTCAACAATAATCATCTTCCGGTGAATAAAGACACACGAACCCAATAAACTACTATAACATCTTCCAAAAACATAAGGCAGAGCTTCTGATCTGTTAAAAGGGGACCCTTTGGATAAAGAATCGTCTTTTTTTTATTTTTGTATCCTTGACCGCTGACTGACAAAGGAATCAGCGACCATCATGCCTTGTAGTGTCTTGTAGTGCAACAACAAACTGTCTCCACTTTCCTCGGTCAGTAACCATACTTCGTATGGTGCTTCAACTCTGTTTCATGCCTTTCACTCCATCCGCCACATGTCTCAGGCAAGGTGTTTTTTTTTTTGGTTGGCCTCTCTTTCGCCTCTCTTCTGGGGTCCATAACAGTTCTAGTGATGATGCTGGGGTCTCTTCTTTGGACATCGCTAACAAAACTCCAGCGTCTTCCTGATTTCACAATGTTTATATTTTCTCAATTGCTCCGAGTCAGCGGTTCTTGGTTTTGTGATGCGGGATGTTAAATTGTGTTAAACGAAATCTCGTAGAAACATTAACTACCATTACCCAAGACCACATGCCTTAACCACACTGCTAGAGGCTGCAACTTCTTTTCTCACTGTATATGGTTGCGTGAATGGAAGGAATATTATTCGTACATTAAAACGTTAATAAAAACGGAACATAAAAGCAAATAATAAAAATAAAATACTGTCTGTCTGGCATCATTGTCACCAGCGCGTTGCATGACTTGAAGGACCTTATTGGATTAATGTTATCCATAGCTTACAGACGTACACCAAGTCATAAAATATATTTAAAAAGGTAGTCAGTCCTATAGCAGATACTGCTGTAAGAAAGTGAAGTGTTAGAGACTTCCCTACTCTATTTCCAGCTTTATGAGGTGGGAGTGACCAGTTGCCTGCTGTTATGATTAAAACTCATAACGTATCGGTCTTTATCATAAAGGTATCGATTGAAGATACCATGTTGTTGATGTACTGTATCCACGGGTTACCCGGAAGTACGTCATTGCCTTTTGGGGCAAAATTTGGCAGAAGTCAAACCGGTCTCAGCTTGGCAGAAGTCAAGGAGCATTCGAGGCCTTTTCTGTGTGTTCTTCGATGTGGACGGACGCATATTTGTCCAGCTTCTAGAATGTATTATTTCTACAGAGTCCTAAAGTGTTTCAACATTTAAATCGCCCACATGCTGCGTTGGGTCGATGCTAAAGATTTATATTAACAGAAGTGTATGCTGTATACTGATGTACGTGAGTTGGCACATTTTAAATAAATTCTGCATGAAAATGTCAAGGACATCTTGTCATTAGCAGACTGAATAGCGACGCTCAAGACTGGCTAGGTTATGCCATCGTCTTACATAAATATATTGGATGAATTTACTGGAGCTTGTACTCTGATTAAACTTATGTCGTCCTAACGTCCAACCTGGCCTTCGCAGCTTCTTTATTGTTGGAGATCAGGTTTGTGCAAGAAGGCTGAATGTAAAACTGTTACCGGCATATCTGCATGCCTTATCAATTGTTAAAGAAGGGACCTTTCCGAAGTACACTTTCCAATATAATACAAGAACTAACGATACAACTGAAGGTGAATTCGCCACACCTACCTCGCTGCTGTTGCCTTCCCTAGCTTAAGAGTGATGTTAGTTACCCTTTTACAGCTGGGTAAACTGAAGCGAGACCCTACCAGGTTTCTATCCCCGAACCCGATAATTTAGCCACTAAGAAGCTAGCGCTGTAACCTCTTAAACAAAAGGACTCTTATGAAGTATGTACATGACTTAAATACCTGCTCTGCCATCACGATTTCTTTTGCAATATTTTTATAAAGTAATAAAAGTAGTGTGATTATTTAAATTCTACCCCAAAAAAAATAACAAACACACACACACACACACACGCGTGCACACACACACACACACACACATACACACCTATATATATTCGACTAACAGGTAGGCCTATATAATAAGAAGTAAATGATACTGATGCGACACGAGCAAGACACTCTGGAATTGCCACGTTAACTAATGATAAATTATGAATCGCAACAGTAACGCTGCTATAACCTTATGATTAATGCTCCGAACGAGATAATTCTTTTTGGGAATTAAAAAGCAATTACAAATACACGTAATTACGGCAGGGGAAAATCATTATTTTTGGCAATTGACGAATAAATCAGGATTTTCTCTACTGCCTCGAAATCCCCCGAAAGTTACAAGCGAAAAAAAAGTGAACTCAAGCGCGGACTTTCGAGAAGGAAATGGTTAGATCATGGTTGGGTATTCAAGCATGCACAGATTCAGTTCTGGACTCCCAAAATTGCATAGCGCAAAAGACGCCCAGCGGACTGACACACGCTTGTCGAAGCCACACAGCAACAGCGCATAACCGAGAAACAAAAATGGACCTTGTTGTGAGCAGACTTCCATTAGTGATAAGCTCAGATCCGTAATCCTGTGGCTGAAGGGTATATTAAACTTATATTAATCGTTGAGTTACAAGTACTTTTGTGTTATGTAAATTGCTGTAATATTTAATATTAATGTTAGCAATTGACTTTAAATTACTTGCTGATATCGTAATCTTGCTACTCCAAACCCTGTGCTGATACTGAAATTGATACTAACTAAATATAACCTGCACAACCCTGAACATCGTGACGCAGATAGAAGTTCCTGTCAGGACTGCGTAATACTAGCTATAAGAGCTTACATGATACAGTCCTTTTCAGGACTTGACTGTTAAATGCGGGATGCCAAAGAGTTCGTCTTCATCGTCTTCTTTTTTCTTCTTCTTCTTCCACTGCTTCTTCGTTTCATTCGTTCAATTTAATATTTCGTTGATGTAATATATTTAAAGGGAAATCACTTTTGGTCTAGCTTAGGACCAAAGGGAAGTAATCAAGACATAATGGTTTTTAAATGTGTAAATAATAGCTATAGTCTATTGATGTACTTTATTCATTGTTTGACATCATTTGATTAACATGACCACGGCCACATGGACTAAATGAGGATTCTGATCTGTACTGGGCCAATAACATCGGAGGATTGTCTTTGGCAGTAGGAAACAGACACTATTAGCCATGCACATGTTCCACGTTTCTTATCCGAGAGAGAGAGAGAGAGAGAGTCAGAATAATAGCTTCTGAGCTGAAGCATAACAGACTGCAGTATGGGTAATTAAAGAAGCACCGCTGCAATTGGCTGAATAGTTGCTATGGGCTACCTGTCCAGTGAAATAAAGATTCAGGAAATCAACATCTGATTAATGACGGGAAGTGTCTGTAGTGGAAGGACCTGAACTAGATAAGTAGTGGTTACCTTGAAGAAATAAGATCCAGAAGTCAGCAATGGCCATAATGATGACATAGACAATAACAATCTATAATTTTCAGCCTGTGATTTTGTAAATACATATCTGCAACCTTTACCAACCTTCTATTTTAAATTAATAAATGTACAGATATATTTTTTAAAGTTGATTGATTTCGTTAAAATTCAGTTTCTTTTCGAAATTTTGTTTTCATGTGGAAATGAAGAGAATTAATTAATATTTTTAATTGGTAGGGATAATTAACGAGCTACACTCCACATCCGTTTTTAATGGAGACACCCTTGGAGCATACGATATATCTAGCGAGAAGGTGACTTACTTCCTAGTTCTCTCTTGCAGCTACTATTTAGAACTGTGCACAGTTAACTACCTGACTTGTACTGTGCCATCCCTACCACTAGTTCACCAGCTCTTTTCTCCATTTCTGGGAACTATATATTTTATTTTCCATCCCACATACATCTCGGCACAGATGCAAAAAAATATTTCTTGTAATCATGTGGCAAAAGTTGAAAATATATGTATAATATGCGGTAATAGAAACCATACATTCTTTTGAAATGCCATCATCGGTTGAACATGATATTTTTATCTATTATAATTAACACAAATTTACAGAAACATATTTCTACCTGTTTGAAGTCCATCATTAACACAAATATCGCTCAGTATCGCTGTTATATTATTCCTTACCGTAAGAGCCCCAGGGTATGATGGAAAAATCCCGGACAGGACACCAATATGTCATAAGAGGTTTTGATGTTAACAAAGTATAGGCTATCCTGGACAAATAGGTGTATCCGAGGATACCAGGATAGTGCCAGATAAGAGACTGGTCTTATAAGTAATACCCCCTTCTCTGAAAAGAGCAAGGGTGTATAGACATCCAACTGGGGTCAAGCTATGTATGTTCTCAGAGAAGATGATGATGATGTAGTACTCTGAGTCCCTAACTGCTACCTCTTTAGATCCCACAAGGATTAAAGATTAACTGTGTTGGTTTATATGGCAAGTTGTCTAGGGTAATTTATTTATTACAACAGTTATTAAATTCAAAAAGAACTTTAACTTTAATAAAATTATTAAGCAAAACTGTATGTAAATTTTATATACAATTTAATTGTCCTGAATCTCAATCTTTTCAGGTCAGGAATACTCAAGCAATAAAATTATATTTACACAACAAAATAAATATATTGGAAAAACTGTTCCATGTTTGTAGAGTGTTCACTGGAATAACTACACATACAGTTTCTGTTCCTATGAGTGATAACGTCTTCTATTACTATACTGTAGGGTCTCTTGAATATTTTGATGGTCTTATCCAGTCATCATTAAAGGGTTTGAATTCTAGTTTTATTTCTCTTGGGTGAATGATTTGGATGTTCTGACACTGGCCTTTATAAAGGACTTATCTTCGAATCTTGTTGCTGCTATTCATATACCACTGCAGGACCATAAACTTAGTAGCTCCTGTCTGAGAAGATGGGGTCTGGCTCCATTTGGATGAGGAGCTCGCATCAACCACACACTTCCTCTCAATTTAATGCAGCCATGAGGTAATTTCGTGATATAACCCTCAAGTAAATATATTTTCACACTCAAGCTGAACTGGCCTTCTAAGGGATCTTAGAACTGCTTTCAGAACAGAAGGCGAACACTTGATCTTTCTATCTTCCCAATGCTGTCAGCTCGGTGCAAATTTCTGAATCGTATGGCCCCGATAGTTTTTTTGTGTGTGTAAAACTTTTGCCTCGTTTTGGCGAGGCGCGTCCCGTTCAACCTAGTTGGTTATATTAGGAAGCATGTCCAAATATAAAAGACCCTTAGGTCTAGGATAGTTATTTATGGCCCCGATAGTACCACTTGATTACTATTTATAGAACTACATCCACCCAATCAGAGGAAAAGGCAAAAAGTTAATTTTTGAGACTTGAGATTTATGCGGTTCTAAGCGTGTTTGTATAATCTGACTAATTTTAAATATTTTATATTATAGTTATTAGTGGACCGATTTTAATTATCAAAAGTGATAATTAAACGGCCAATTATTCTCTATCGTTCTATATGGATATTCCTTAGTTATTTCTTTGCATTTTAATCTGGGTAATTTTTAAGTAATTAAATTTGGCATTAGCCTGATGTGAAATATCACTAAAATAAACTTCTCTACTACAATAAAATTTTTCCATTCGTGAATATTTATGCTTATGTGTTAAGCAATACCAGCACTTTAATTTGAGATATTTTCTTCTGTTTAACTATCTTAATTGTTAAGAAATAAAATATCTTCGTTCGGTCAAAAACACAAAATAGGCATTGTTAGCAAGTTAAAAGGTTTCTTTATCCTTACTTAGAAAAAAGAAGCACTCCGATTGGTTGTTAAATTTGTACTAAGCTCTTAGATAATTTTGGGTGGGAGGTAACTTTTGACTTGTTTCCTAGACAAATTCAAATACTCTAGAGAACTTTTGATCGGTAAATTTGACTGGGTTCTTAGACTACGTTCAAATCCTATAGTTATTTGTAGATTCAAATATTATAGCTAGTTTTAGAGCGGGGAATTTGAGCGTGGTGTCATACAGATTAAAAATTTTTAAGACATATCTCCCCCGTTTGAAAAGCTTGAACCACTAGTGCAGCTTTCATATCTGTATTACAATCACGCTCAAATTGACTCAACTATGCCTTAGTGTGATCCTGGATTCCTGCAGGTGGGTCAATTCAAGTACCAGTAGGCACTACTCAAGAAATATGCCTCATACCTCTGCAATCCAGCGATAAATTCACCATGTTATGTTAATAAACAGCACTAGTGCTTCTGCCTGTCAAATGCTGATTATCAATCAAAGTTCGCCATTACTCTTCTCTGAGTCTGCTCAATGACATGTCCAGAGGTTTTTAGATGTTCCTCAAGGTTGCAATATTTATGAGGAGGAGATCTATAAAATTGGTGATAGCTGAGTTATGTAAAGGACCCATTAATTTCTTTATCATCCTGGATAAAACACTCGGAGTAATTTCCAATCCAAAAGCGCCATATGAAATCAATGTGCCCCTCCGATGTGATCACAGCCATAAATTGGTCTGAGCTCAGGCTTGATGGAATCTGGTATTACCCTTTTATTAATATTTGCTTAAGCTCTGTTATCCTGCAATTATTTCCCAAATTCAGACAGACTCCATTTTAACCAAGTGTTTCCTCAGCCTTACGTCACTGGTGAAATAATATCATATATGGGAAAATGAATTCCTGTATCAAGAATCAATTCTCCCGAAGCATTGCTATGTAATATGTGATCTCAATCCAATGTCCGTACAATACTTCCAATGGACTGTATAGGGCCGGTCAACCACCACTGTCACCTGTACCCTTCATAATACTAAATTAATAGCCGTGTGTTGAAGCGAGCTTGACATTAGGCCAACTGACCAAACCCTCACTCCCCACTTTTCGAAGGTTATCATTTAGTTTCGGTTTCAACGTTGTCCGATTAACCTCATTGCTATTTTTAGCCAGTTCCAATAATTCCGATCTACCGTGTGTCGGGTGAAACTGGTCTGTGTTCATGTTTACTCTTTGGGCCATACGCAGAGTTGCCATTGTAACTGACTTGTTGGAAGACTGGGTGTGAGAAGGAGCATGCCTATTCACGATGTCTATCTTATCATGTTTATTTTCAGGCCTATTTTCGCCACAATGCTTTGTAAGGTCCTGATGATTATTTACCCAACTTGGGGATGTCACCTTGCCACATTGGTCACAGGTCTCCACAAATTTTGCAATGTCCGCCGCTACGCCTGGCCAGTAGAATTTCACAGATGTCCGTTGACAGGTGGTACCAATCTTCATATATCCACCGTCTGGTACAACATGAGGGGGGGGGGGCATAACTTTATCCCTATATGAAAATGGCAGTACTAACTCTCCATATCCACTTTGTTTTGCTCCAGCTTTCCTGTAGAGCAAACCATCCTTCAAATAAAATTCTCCTTTTCTGGGGTTGTTATGGCTATTTGGCAATTTGCCAAAGCAAGGTTTTAATGTTTTATCTTTGGCCTGGGCCTTTTTCATCTGTTTAGGATGAATAGTAAGTGGTATTCCTTCCTCCTTACTAGGGGTCGACCTGACCTGGAGCGTTGCCATGATCACAGGTTTTATAGGGCTCCCTAGAAAAACAAATCTTTTTCCTAACACCAGCGGGTACTTAGGATCATCACACACTGCTGCACTAATCACTCCTTCCACGTACCTAGTCTTGACATTGATATTCGCTATGGGAAGTGTCATGGTGGCTGTTCCTTTTAATGCCCCTTGTATCTCCACTTTGTCTGTGGTATACTGGTCAGGGTGCACCAGGGTTGCACTCACAACTGAGTCATATTCCAATCCTGAATCGTAAAGGCACTTGACTTTCGTAATATTACATATTACTTCTTCACAGATGGGGGATGATGGAGGTTTGTCTGACTGCCTGTCAGGTCCTTCCTTCCCTTGTCCTCTGTTATCATGCATGCAGCGTGATATGGAGGAACTTTCCTACCACAGTCAATTGTATTATGATTGTTCATCCTACATATTTTACACTATTTCCCGTCTGGTCTGTAGGATTTCTTTTCATTTACCAGAGGGTTTCTGTCTCTATGATCAAATATAGGCCTATCATAAGTCTGTTTGAATCTATGTTGTTGATCCCTATTATTATACTCATCTTGGTCTTGTGGGGTTCTATTACTTTCTGCTTGTTTCTTTCTGATACCAGCTACTCCTTTCTGAGCTGCCTGATATCTCTCAGAAACATTGAGAATCTCCCCCAACCTCTCTGCACCTTGTTCCCTGAGAAATTTTATCAGGTCTGGAGCCATGGACTCTCTTAACTGCTCCATCATGACCATTTCTTTCAGGTCTTGAGTTTTCCCCAGAGCAGTCAATTTCTCCAAGTAGGTTTCTAGTCTTGCAGAGAATTGGTGGTAAGTTTCTCCAGACAGCAGCTTAGTAGTTCTAAATTTCTATCTATAAAATGCAGCATTCTTCTCATATCTGACTAACAATGCTTGTTTTAGGAGGTCATAATCTTCTTGATCTTCCCTACTTAATTTGGAGAAAACTTCATACGAAGTTCCTCTCAGGCCTTGTGTTAATTTTAAACGCCACTTTTCTTTCTCTAGACCATAGTTAGTAGCTAATCTTTCATATCTATTTAGAAATGATTCAATGTCATCTTCTTTCTCTACAAATGGGTCTAAGTGGAAATTCATGGCTGAATTTGAGGCACCCTGACTTGCACTAGTATCAGAGGTAGTTGGGCTGCTTCCATTTTCTCTAACATGTCCTTGAAGTTCCATTGCTGTTAGTCTTAACTCATGTTCTCTTTGCAAACGTTTTTCCTCTGCCTCCATTTGTAATCTCTTTCCCTCTTTTTCAGCCTCCATCTGCCTAACCTCCCTTTCAGCCTCTAACTGTAACCTTTTAACTTCAGCCTCCCTATCAGCTTCTAATTTCCTAGCTTCTTTATCTGCTTCTAATTGTAATCTTTTCTCTTCAGCTAACCTCCTATCTTCCCTATCTATAAATTTATCACATTCAGAAGTAACATACTGAATTAACGCGTCCCCACTCATACCAAGGTCTTTTGCCGCCTGTACTGTAGCAGATCTAAATTTGGCCAAGGCTGCCATTATCTTTCACTCGTACACAATTTATTAACACTTATAGTATCAATTAGTAAATACTAACTAACTTACTTAACTATAACCAATGTGTCGTGAAACGAGTTGTGTGAACCCACTACTTTGTTTAATCCCTATGTCGAGAGCCCAACCAATCAACGAGCACCGTTCCCCAGTCTCTGAGACAGAATAAATTACATGAAGTTACGCCAGGAAAAAAAAACTTAAGCACTGTTTTTTCGGATGTGGGTCGCGGCCATCTTGTTCACGCAATATGGAGGAAGAAAACTGAATAAAATTAGGCTGTACGAGGCATGAGACGAAACTGCAGACCACCAATCAGCTTGCCCCGCCAGGAACCAACCAAACGCTTTCCTTAAACAGTAGAAGTTACTTTACCTGCCTATATAATCGGGCGAGATTTTATGCAAAAGCACGCAACACCAGACACGAAGCCAGAGACACGACCGACTGAAGAAGAGGAGAAGCTGTCACCTTGATTTATAGCTTACCTGAGTGCATTGACCTGCAGCCTGCTTCACTATGTCGAGTCAAAACCTGGCCGGTTTAAAAATCTTAGAGGGTAAATATATTTTTACTATAAACTGATAAGAAAATAGGCCTTCAGCAGATAATATAATGTTGGTTTTTGTTGTGTGTCATTTATACTACCTACACCTGTATACATTTAATATATTTTGGTTCACTATGAATATATCAGGTTACTGATTGTATCTTGGGGAATTAGGTATAATGATTGTATTTCCTGATATGGATTGATGAAGACGAAGATTAATAGGACTCATACTTCAACCTATTGTCTCCTATAACTTCAGTCTATAACTTCAGTCTATTGTCTCAGATAACTCCAAACTGAAATATAACCAAAACAGTCCTTGTTAGGACTCAACCTATTGTCTCCTATAACTTCAATCTATTATCTCAGACCAACTGAAATATAACCAAAACAGTCCTTGTTAGGACTCAACCTATTGTCCCCTGTAACTTTAATCTATTATCTCAGATAAAACCAACTGAAATATCACCAAAACAGTCCTTGTTAGGGCTCAATCTATTGTCTCATATAACTCAATCTATTGTCTCACATACTTCAGTCTATTCAGATTACTCCCACCTGAAAAATAACCAAACAGTCCTCGTCTCATATACTCCTATCATAAGAACATAACAATATTGTTAGGATATATGTTACCAGCTAGTATAGCACTTGTCAGAGAGGGCCTGGTATATTATAGGGGGAAGGAAATGGTTGTATCCCACCTAGGTGTACATATTATTGGATGTATTCATGTATTGAATTTATATTATGGGATGTATTCATGTATTGAATGTATTCATGTATTGAATTTATATTATTGGATGTATTCATGTATTGAATTTATATTATTGAATGTATCCATGTATTAGTTTACCAGAAAGAATGTTTTGCAAGTAGACACCTGTCTTGTCTCGCTATTGCTAAATCATACTGAGCCATGTTGTCATTCATCCTACACGCAGACACCGGAGACACGCTCATTTCACTCACACTAGAAACAGGTGGGCTTGAGGACAGAAATTAGCCCCTATTTTTACTTGTTACAGGTTTTATTCGTGTCATCAAACCTGAGGACGTATGTCGAGTCAATCCAGCTGCCTGAAACTTCGCAGGAGCATAGAGATTGTACCTGAGCTACATCTTTAGTCCCCCTCAGTCTTGGGTGGGCTAAAGGAACGATCCACAGCAGGTGGTGTGTCAAGCAAACTAAGGAGAACAGAACGTTTTGAGAGATGAGCACACATTAGTACCATTTCCGTCGGCAATTGTGAGCAAATTAACTGTCAGTGACGAAAAAGTGATTTAGCGTAGAAAGAGACAAGAATAACAGCATAGCTAATAAGTGTTATATACTTAATTAACAGCACAACGGATACATGTACTATAATTGAATAACAGCACAGCTGATATAATTTTTGTTCCTATAATTGGAAAACTTGTTGTAATATATTTATATTTCTATATAAATATAAATATTTGTAAATCATTTGTAAACTTACAAATCCATTACATTCCATTTTTCAACATTCACCCTTCAGCACAAGAGTAGATAGTGTATATACTAAATAAATAATAAGGAAATTGTATTTGAACGACTTGTCAATGTTATCATTGTTAAGTAAAAATCTGTTTCCTAGTTTTTTTTAATATCACAGTTAGTTACATAGCGGAGGTGGCACTTTATGTCGGTCTCCTCTCTACTATTGTTTCGAGATCAGATCATTCACAGCCGTAACTAATTTGTGATACCAGTAGTTCTCTCAGACACTGGGACTTCACCATTTTCTGCAGAAATTCTATTTCTGTAATTGTCAGTGCTATACTGATCTTAAAGCCAAATAAAACCTCACGCCACACAATGACAGCTCATCCAATTCACCACAAGTTGTTTAATTTTATTATCTTTATTATTCCTTACCGTGAGAGCCCCAGGGTATGATGAAAAAATCCCGGACAAGACACCAATATGTCATAAGAGGTTTTGATGTTACCAAAGTATAGGCTATCCTGGACAAATAAGTGTATCCGAGGATACCAGGATAGTGCCAGATAAGAGACTGGTCATAAGTAATACCCCCTTCTCTGAAAAGATCAAAGGTGTATAGACATCCAAGTGGGGTCAAGCTATGTAAGTTCTCAGAGAAGATGATGATGATGTAGTACTCTGAGTCCCTAACTGCTACCTCTTTAGATCCCACAAGGATGAAAGATTAACTGTGTTGATTTATATGGCAAGTTGTCTAGGGTAATTTATTTATTATAACAGTTATTAAATTCAAAACAGAACTTTAACTTTAATAAAATTATTAAGCAAGACTGTATGTAAATTTTTTTATACAATTTAATTGTCCTGAACCTCAATCTTTTCAGGTCAGAAATACTCAAGAGCAATAAAATTATATTTACACAACAAAATAAATATATTGGAAAACTTGTTCCATGTTTGTAGAGTGTTCACTGGAATAACTACACATACAGTTTCTGTTCCTATGAGTGATAACGTCTGCTATTACTATACTATAACGTCTCTTGAATATTTTGATGGTCTTATCTAGTCATCATAAAATGGTTTGAATTCTAGTTTTATTTCTCTTGGGTGAATGAGTTGGATGTTCTGACACTGGCCTTTATAAAAGACTTATCTTCGAATCTTGTTGCTGCTATTCATATACCACTGCAGGACCATAAACTTAGTAGCTCCTGTCTGAGAAGATGGGGTCTGGCTCCATTTGTATGAGGAACTCGCATCACCCACACAGTTCCTCTCAATTTAATGCAGCCACGAGGTAATTTCGTGATATAACCCTCAAGTAAATATATTCTCACACTCAAGCTGAACTGGCCTTCTAAGGGATCTTAGAACTGCTTTCAGAACAGAAGGCGAAGACTTGATCTTTCTATCTTCCCAATGCTGTCATCTCGGTGCAAATTTTTGAATCGCATGGCCCCGTTAGTTTTTCTTTGTGTAAAACTGTTGCCTCGTTTTGGCGAGGCGCGTCCCGTTCAACCTAGTTGGTTATATTAGGGCGCATGTCCAAAGATAAAAGACCCTTAGGTCTAGGATAGTTATTTATGGCCCCGATAGTATCACGTGGTTACTATTTATAGAACTACATCCACCCAATCAGAGGAAAAGGCAAAATGTTAATTTTTGAGACTTGAGATTTATGCGGTTCTAAGCGTGTTTGTATAATCTGACTAATTTTAAATATTTTATATTATAGTTATTAGTGGACCGATTTTAATTATCAAAAGTGATAATTAAACGGCCAGTTATTCTCTATCGTTCTATATGGATATTCCTTAGTTATTTCTTTGCATTTTAATCTGGGTAATAATAAAGTAATTAAATTTGGCATTACCCTGATATGAAAATATCACTAAAATAAATTTCTTTACTACAATAAAATTTTTCCATTCGTGAATATTTATGCTTATGTGTTAAGCAATATCAGTGCTATAATTTGAGATATTTCCTTCTGTTTAACTATCTTTAGTTGTTAAGAAATAAAATATCTTCGTTCGGTCAAAAACACAAAATAGGCATTGTTAGCAAGTTAAAAGGTTTCTTTTCCTTACGAAAAAAAAGAAGCACTCTGATTGGTTGTTAAATTTGTACTATGCTCTTAGATAATTTTGGGTGGGAGGTAACTTTTGACTTGTTTCCTAGACAAATTCAAATACTCTAGATAACTTTTGGGCGGTAAATTTGACTGGGTTCTTAGACTACGTTTAAATCCTATAGTTATTTGTAGATTCAAATATTATAGCTAGTTTTAGAGCGGGGAATTTGAGCGTGGTGTCATACAGATTTAAAATTGTTACGACAATCGTATCCAGTAAATGCAGATTTTAAAAAAATAAATAATTTTTTATGAAGTACATGATAAATTTGGTTTCCGCAGAAACAGCAAAGTACGTAATATCCGGTGTCTATGTAAACAAAAATGTTCTACATTTTTTTTCTTAAATAATGATGAAAAATACTTCGTTCAACCTCTGATGGGTTATAATTAGGATATATATTGTTTTCAATTCCAAATAATATGAACAACTGTCGATATGGGAAAGTGGCATCACACGTGTCAAATCATTGCAAATAGGGCAAATCATAATTAATTACCAGTTATGCTTGTATGTTAAAAAAAAAGAACTCAAACAAACAAATACTAGATAAAGATGAACAAAATCAAACATGAACTCCAAACAAGAAAAATATTAAGGGAGAGGTGTGTAAAGGCCTGGTGGTTCCAGTTATATAACTGACTTTAACAGATATTTAATTGACTTTCACTTGCCACAAATCATATGTATTGTAAAAACTGTGACGAATCAGTTGTGCACTTTTATAACTTCCATTCTCTCCAGCATTATCACTTCTTTTCTTCATGTTCCTAACCGACCGTCCTTTTATTTGACATATTTTATGCACCTTCAGACTTGTTTACGTTTCGCCCTGCGAATCGTAATAATAGCAGGCTAATTAGTCAGATCAGCGGATAACAGGTTTATCACCGACGTTGTCCAGCCACCTTTGATGCAGACAGTAAACGTAAAGAGGAATAGCGGCTTCGACGTAACTCATTTCCGGGGCCAGCGACAAACAGGCAAGTAACCACCTGGGTTCGCGGTCTGTGTGTCTGAGAAAGCCGTCCGGGGTGTGCGAAGACCCAGGTGATAATTAGATAATCTTTTCCGCTGGTCCATCCTTGTATCAATATTACCAATAATCTGTCTGGGGAGACAATATTGTGGTAAAGTATCTAGACAGGAAATAAGTTCACAGATTTGTTTGTGAGTTTGCATACAGATGCAATCGGAAGTATTACCACCTTATTAGAAAGAGGTCACGTGTTGGAATGTTAAAAACTGATATTTTTAAGCACGCGGGTTATATTAGGATTTAACACCCCGACTCATTTAGTTCTAAAGAGCTTACAATTGGCTTAATTCGAGAGCCGGAATAGACTTTGACTTTCATTGGCAGATCTGCCGGAAGTACAATCTGGGATTTGAACTGAGAAATGGAAATATAAACTAGCGAAATCAGAGTCAAAATCAGACTGCATGGCAACGTCAAATTAGAAACTCCCAGGAGCCAGACAGACATCGAACTAAGAATTCCAAAATTATAAGTGTGTGATCGAAGTATTTCGGCAACTTTGAAACTTAAATGTAAACCCGCATTTTTTAAATACAAAGACTGAAAACTTAAAGGACCAGGACAGAGTATTTGGGCAACTTTGAAACTTAAAAGTACCGCATTTTTAAATACAAAGACTGGAGACCTAAGGAATCAGATCACCCGTGATAAGAGGAATACTAACATTTCCCAGACCAAGTGATTCGAAAGCATCTAACCTAAGTTGCTGTGTCAATTCTAAACTGTGCCAGGAGATTGTGTTCCCAAAAGTTACTTTGGGGTAAGTGTAAACATTGATTTTACAAATATGAATTTGACATGTTTTCCTTGCTAAGTGGTTATATATGAGGCAGGCAACCCCAATATATGAAAATAGTATATTCATAAACCACTACAGCAAGCGCTGGTGTTTGTTTTATGCTAATTCGCTCAGAAACGCGATGAGTGATGATTACATCACATGTGCCAAAAGTGTATAATATCATTTTGTGAGATATACGTATTTTGTTAATTGTAATTCAGGCAAATCATTGCATTCACGCTATCCAAGCACATATTTTCCCAGTTTAATACCCAGTAGAATATTGGTGATTTCTAATCATCTTCCCTCAGTTACGCTGTGTATACTCAAGAATATAGTTATTCAGAGAGGCTAACATTGGTGGGTGGACAGCGAGACAATGCGCCTGTTAATCTTCCAACCCAGTGTACTTAGCAGAGGCATTTGTTCTTTTTATTTTGTCTAAAGTTCGTGGAACGAAGCTATCAGACTATATGGTACGAAGCTGCAAGTCTAAAGTTCCTACGCCACTAGGTGTGAGTTAAAAGCACGTAATCAACACTAACCACCGAAATTAGACAAATTGTGTGAAGAAGCGTCCTCATCACAAAAGAATTGACGAAACCACGGCTGCAGGACACACTTAGACCAGCTAAGTTTATTAAGGAAAAAGCAAAAGGACAATTGTTTTTTAAAACCCTCAAACCAGGTCTCAGTGAAGACAATTTTATTTACATCTAAAATTCACCATCATTCCATCGCTATTTTAACCTGTTAAAACTAATTGAGAATTAAATTAGTTACATGTTATTTTCAAACTTAACTATCATTGTTTATTCAATTATTATAGGTAAGAAAGCAAACGTATGAGCAAGACTCTTTAATATATATATATATACATCTAAACATGTATTTACATAATAGAGCTAATACTTATATAATAATTTCGCTGGATTTACACCTGGTGGGGGCTTGTATGGGCTAAAACCATTGCTTAATTCTTCACAAAAGGCGACCGATCAGATATAAGTTAATAGTGCTCTGCCCTATGCAGCATTGTTCTTGACTTCTGAAAACATCTTGCGAACATTGCCTTGAGATAGAAGCGTCATTATCCTTCTATCTACAACTCTGCCAAGAGTAATCTTGTGCGAAGGTAGATACATTTGAAGACCCATATTAGATACTCTTGAGTGCTGGCCACTGGTGGACCACTACTGCAGAACTAAGGGGAGGCAATCGGTGACAGAACAGCATCAAACTTTCACATTCCCAATTACTATATATTAACTTTTGTTGTTATTAAATACTGTTTGATTATATTTTAATACATAACACCCGATGAGAATACCTACTTTATGAATTATATGTGTGAGTAGAAGTAAGACTTACCAATAAATCAGAATTTGTGTTTGTCACATTTAAATACAAAAATACAAAACAAACACAAGTTAACTGTTTTAAAGATATTTGCTACGTCTGCATAGAAATGACTTTATTAAGTAGAAAATGGAACAGATGATAATTGGGGGCCTTATGACAATGAATAAGTCAACAACATAATCATTATCGCCCTTATCGTCGCCTATCTTTGCATAAAGCGTGGAGAAAAACTACCAGTCCAGTACGGCTCTGGCCCTTTCTTTTTCTATCTATGTCTCTGTCTGTCATTTAATTTGTCTTTGATTTTAGAGTTGAGCCTGAAATGCCCGCGAATGTGCGTGGCCGATCCTTCTCCATCTACCCAGTTTGATCCTCAGATTTGTGTTCCTTATCACTGTCTTCTATACTTTGATCTGTGCATTTCCTAAATGTCTTCTCATCGTACTCAGGGCCTCCGGAACTCAGATGAGGTCCAGGCCGTTTGATATTGTGAGGTTCCCTAATGTATGGTTTAAAAAAAAAATTGAAATGTAAAGTCAGGAATGGAGTATCATGCATCATTGACTGAGGTAAAGACCACTCTCTCCCCCCCCCACCCCCCACCCCCCACCCCATCCGGTGAGGTGAAAAACAGGTAAAGGTAAAGGATCCCGTTACACGCCCATTGAGGCGTATTGAGAATATGTTGTTAGGCCCTCGATTTTCTTGACCATCGGCTCACTAGGGGTGACGTGGTCAACATCACGCCGGCCGCCTTAATCTTCCCAGAGTTGCTCTGGTACCCAGTTGGAGCTGGGTCGACCCAGGGGCCGTTTGTGGCCTAAAAAAATCCCACCTCATCTGGTGATCGAACCATAGACCACTGAGCTAGGAAGCCAGTGCACTAACCACTATGCTGTTGTTCGTCCATCACAGGTGATGAAGACCACTCTGTTCATCCAATTATTAGGATGTTAGGATAGTCTATGAGTACGAAGGTGACTGATGAGCCCGATGCGGGCCTGGAAGGATCTCGGACAGTGTGGGCAGGGAATGTTTGCTTCATGTGAAGGTTTTATTTCACGATCTTTTCTAGCTTGTCTCCGCTGTTCCGCTGCTGCTCTTCTGGAAGATTCGCATGCCACTGCACCTTTACGAAGAGATGTGCGCCAGGCAGTTCGGTCTTGCGCAGCAGCTTCCCATGTGTCTGGGTTTATGTCAAAGGTTTTTAATGAAGCCTTAAGCGTGTCTTTGAAGCGGTTTTTCTGGCCACCATGGGAGCGTCTACCCTTCTGCATCTCACCAAAAAAGAGTATCTTTGGCAGTCGATGGTCTGGCATGCGGACTACATGACCTACCCAGCGAATCTGTGACTGCATCAGAATAGTATCGATGCTAGGGATACCAGCTCTGTCAAGAATGGCGGTATCAGGGATCTTGTCTTGCCATTTGATGTTCATTATCTTCCTGAGACAGACTGTATGGAAGTGGTTGAGCTTTTTTACGTGGCGCCTGTATACAGTCCATGTTTCACATGCATAAAGCAGCACTGGAAGCACCGCAGCTCTGTATACCTTCAGCTTTGTCTGTAGACTAATGCCACTTCGATGCCAAACGTTGGTGTATAGTCTGCCAAATGTGCTGCTGGCTTTGGAGATCCTGGTGTTCACCTCATCATCAATGACGATGTTCTGGGATAGTGTACTACCAAGGTATGTGAACCTGTTCACAACATTCAGTTTCTCACCATTTACCTTGATGACTGGCTCAGTATAAATTGTGCCAGGAGCTGGTTGGTACATGATTCTTTTTTCCCCGTGTTGATGGTAAGCCCAAAGTTGGAGCAGGCTTCGGAGAATCTATCAACGCTACGCTGCAGATCAGCCTCTGAGCCAGCACTGAGGGCACAATCGTCAGCAAACAGAAGATCCCTGATGGTGTGTGATTTGACCTTGTGTAGAGTGTCAACGATGGTATATGTGCCTGGCCTTGCCACTACTGTAGAATAAACGTGTTGTTGTGTTTTGGCCACTGTTGATCACTGGAGAAAGTCTTCTTCAGTTACCTCTGCATCATCGAATGAACCTGTCATGTAGACCGTGAGTGGGAGTGTCAAGTAACGCGAATGGTGTAGTAGTTCGGTGTAACAGGCCTCTTGGTAATAACTCTCACACACTCTCATGTAATGCAATGACGACTTGAACTGCCTCTGACATTTCAATAGTTTAATGAAGGCACGCAAACTGGACAGCACGGATACAGTCATGGACACATGTTGACATACATTCATTGGTTATTTGAATCGTGGATGATACATTCATGTAGTAGTGAAATATCATTCAGCCCAAGGTGGTATTCACTGTTCTGGTAACTAATCACCGTATCCTCTACTGACTGAACGCGTCAATGAGGATCGGTAAACATACAAAAGTCATTGGCCGAACCTTCATTTCATAGCTAAGTTCTTAAGCTGAAATATGTCCAATGTTTGTATAACACTCATAAACCACGATAGTGGGTTTTCACCTCATAACAAGATCTCGATACCACTGCCCGATAGTAGGATACATAATCTGTTCTCTTGACAGTGATCAAAAATATGATGACAGGACTATAACATGGCCGCCTTCCTGAGTTGTCGCTCACTCACTCGTAGGAAGGTAGATATAAGCCAAAGTTAATTTATAATGTGCATATAAATAATTTCATAAAGTTTTCCATACAGCTCTACAGTAATCAAGTTAATTCACGTAGACATAACTGCTGTAGGAAAGCCTGTCATCTTCGTCGATACAAAACACAACCCTAGCGATACGAAGCACAATGTTCCATCTAGGTCTAATCGACTCGAGATCATCAAAATTAGGGTCTGGCATAACTGGAGTCCGAATCACACATATGAGGAGGATCTCTGACAAATAGACTCTTGCAGAGACACAAACTTCTCCTAGAAAAACATCTATGAATCACTGTTAAACCTTAAACAGTGCCAGCCCTGGAAAAAGCACTCAGCCATTTCTTGGCGACATTATCGGAACTCTTTACAACCCAGTAGGACTACGAAAACCTGCGCTAGATTCTGGCAGAAAGAATATAGTCCGACCTGAACATACAAAGGTATACAATATACGACTGAATCTACTTGCACTAGACAAGTAGTACACATGAATTCAGGCCATAAACATAACAAGCAAAATTAATCTATTTTCTGGCCCGAACAAATAAGAACGGACATGAATACAATATCCATGCGCCGAATCAATCAAGAAAGATCACTCATTTAATCAAAAGTGCAAATAAATCATGAATTATCTAGCTTTACCAGAGGAAGCATTTCCATACACAAATGAATGCAAATATATATATTTTCCATATTAAATAGCCATATCGTATTTTTGTAATATGTGCGTCAAAATATGCACGCAACAGATTACCACACCCCTCGGGAAAAAAAAAATGGTACTTTTTTTTTTGAAATACATCTAGGAGCAACATACAATAGGCTCACAACGCACCAATAACAATGCGCAGATGATAAGCATTGAGAATATATTTCATGAACTTAGAGAAAGTATTTCTCTAAGTATAAATATTTCCAGAGAGGTGTCACCAACGCATACTACAATACTGGCAATGCCACACTTTCTACATCAGTTTATACATAAATTTCATCTTAGATACCTTAACATCATGATCATCAAAGACGAAAAAAAAAATTGAAAGACCAGCGGTGAATAAACATTAATGAACCGCTAAGTAGTGTTACAATGAATATATGATATATTCCATATGTGTACACATTTCGACATAGGAACAACTGTAGCAAAGTTAGGCATATAATTTAACAGTTATGAATCATGTGGGCATCTAGACAAAATATCTGCCATCACATTTTCTGACCCACGGATAGCTCGCACCGAAAAATGAAACGGCTGCAGAGCAATCGCGTATCGCGTTGATCTCGCGCTCTTCAGATTTTTACTCTGAATAGCCATATGAGCTTTCTGGTCAGTTTCCACAATGAAATGCGCGCTAAGAAGAAATCTTTGCAGTTTAAGGATTGACCAAAACCATAGCCAATAATTCACGGTCTAGGACCGAGTAATTCTTCTCTGCGGCATTTAATTTTCGAGAAATATACATCACAGGATGCAGAGTTCCAGAGTACTCTTGCATTAGTGCTGCTCCAATCCCTGTGGATGAAGCGTCACTTCGAAGAATAAATGTCTTATCCTTAGAAGGCAATACTAGGATAGGTGAAGTAGAAAACATAGTTTTAACCTTATCCAAAGAGGATTGACATTCTTGAGTCCAATGGACTACATTAGGAGACCCTTTCTTTAGCAAGGAAGAAAGAGGTGACATAATGGAGGACAGATTCGGAATGAATCGTCCATAAAATTGTATTAGACCTAAGAGACTTCGCACTTGCTTTTTAGTCTTAGGAATAGAAATGTTAAGTATCTTACTTGTATTATGGTCCTCTGTTTTTAGGAACCCATGACCAACACGGTGACCTAAGAAAGATATTTCGCTAAAACCAATACATGCTTTAGATGGTTTCGCTGTCAGGTTATGCTCGCGTAAGATAGACAATAGTTCATTTATCCCATTATAGTGATCGTTCCAAGTATCACTGAAAAGACAGATGTCATCAAGATATGCAATGACATCTGAGCGATGAGATAGGATTCGACGCATCATGCGTACGAATGTTGCAGGGGTGTTCATAAGGCCGAAAGGCATAAAATTCCATTGGAATAGACCCCTAGGCGTCGAAAAAGAAGTAAACGGTTTGGCGTGTTCGGATAATGGAACTTGCCAATATCCCTTAGACAAATCGAGTTTAGTAAAGAAATGAGAATTCGATAGTCTGGTAAGTAGCTCTTCAAGTAAAGGCATAGGTTCAGCATCAAATTTCGTCACTTGATTCAATTTGCGATAATCAACGCAAAGACGTATGTTGTTGTCTTTTTTTTCGCACGATAACCATCGGTGAAGAATATGCTGATGTGGATGGTTAAATAATTTTTAACTCTATCATTTCATCCAACTCTTTTTCTACCTGTGCTTGAAAATGTATCGGGATACGATACGGTCTGACTCTTATAGGGTTATGGTCAGTAAGAATAATGTCATGTTGAATGACATCAGTTTGACCAGGAATGTCAGTAAGGACATCCTGAAATTGTTCTAACATAGTAGAAACTTGTTTCTGTTCTCCTGGAGATAATTCAGGAGAAATCGCAACATCTTTCCATGATTCATTAGAGTGAAGCGGAATCATTGGAAAAGGTAGATTTACATCCCAGAAACTCGTTTCCTCATCCTGTATTACTGACAGTGATGAGTAATGTCCATGTTGAACTGGAAAATCGTCCGTTGCCTGGAAAGCAGGTTGTAAATAATCCGGACGTTCATGGAATTCCGTGAGCATGTTGATGTGGAAGGTTTTATGCTTCCCGTCAATATCGACGATATAGTCAACATCGGAAACTTTTGATATTATATCGTACGGACCTTTCCAAGAAATAACAAGTCTGTTTTCTCTACAAGGTAGCAGGACCAATACTTTGTCACCTGGACAGAGTTGTCGCAAGCGTCTGGTCTTATTGGCAAATTGCCTTGCCTTCTGTTTCGCAAATTCAGAAGAAGCAGTTGCCAATTTGCATGCTTCAATAATCTTGTGTCTAAGTGCAATGACATATTCATAAGAGGATTTTGTGTCATCGACAATATTATCAGCAGTTATGAGATCATGAAGTAAGGACATAGGACCTCGCGGTTTCGCGCCGAAGACAAGTTCAAAAGGAGAAAATCCTGTATGTTCGTTGGCGACCTCTCTATATGCAAAGAGAGCCGCGGGTAAAAACCCTGTCCCAATCCTGAGGATGATCCTCAGTTATCTTGCCTAGTAGGTTTTTCAGAGTTCTATTCAGACGTTCTACCATCCCATTGGACATAGGATGATAAATACTACTCAGAGATCTCTCTATCTTTAGAGTCGACATCACTTGAGACATGGTATCCGATATAAGTTGGCTACCATGGTCCGATAATAATTCTGCTGGAAATCCCAGACGAGAAAATATTAACCAAAGAGCATCTGCAATATCAGCAGTAGTTATGCTCTTTAGAGGAACAGCCTCTGGCCAACGTGTGCACATATCCACACACGTCAAAATAAATTGGTGTCCTCTAGCAGACTTTATCTTAAATGGAACAATGATGTCTATTGCCATTTTTTGAAATGGTCGAATGGGATTGTCTGCAGCCTGAATAGGTGCAGCATGGCGTGGACCTCTGGATTTAACCTCTTGACATACTTTACAAGATCGACAATAGATTCGTATGTCCTTATTCACAGCAGGCCAAAAGAAAGATGCAAGAACTCTAGATTTAGTACGGGAGAAACCCATATGTCCAGCACACTGAGAATCATGAGCGTGCTGTAAGATTTTAACTCTCATATTTTTGGGCACAAGAATTTGAGAATGAATGGATTTCGCGGAGTCTTGTACCATACGTACAAGTACGCCATTCCTCATCGTAATCCAAGATTTACGATTTGTATCCTTATTCGGATCACCTTTTGTTGCCAGAGTAAAGAATTTCTTTAGAGTAGGATCATCTTCCTGCTGTTTTATAAAGGAAACATGCGAAATCTCCAAGAGATCACCTTGGTTCTGGTCATTATTATCTCCAGAAGGCGAAGATTGCGGCATGTTTAGAGCTTGAGCTCTAGTGACTACAGCATTTGCAGTATGCATATTATCACTTTCCCACTCGGCAATTTGTTGCGGAGTGCATTCTTTCGCACCATGAATGCGACCGACGATAAGATCAGCGATCGGATTCGGCAGCAGACATGCGTGCACATCTCCTGTAAAGAAGGGAGTAGAGATGTTGATAATGGCAGTGGAGTACTTCTCCAATGTGCCACCAAATGTTATGCATTTGATTATCTTGCCAGTGGCTCGAGAAGGATCTATAAGTGACTGCCTCACTCCAATGGTTGTGCACCCGGAATCGAAAAGAATTGAGACCGGAGTACCATCTACTAGACCTCTATTCAATACCAGAGCACCTCTTCCATCATGCGCGACTGACGCAGGAAGAGCAGGAAGAGGATGACCACAGCTTAAAGTCGAAACTGTGGTTGGCTCGAATAATGTTTTGCATTGGGAACACTGAAATGCTCTGTCAAAATCGAAAGCAGAACATCCCACACTATTAGAGTCTTTCTTATCATTGGTTTGATTACCGGCTTCGTGAAACTCTTGTTTCTTGTTTGAAACTCTTCTATCCCACTTTAATGGGAGACAAGTCTATACTATAGACTTAGTCTTAGTGAAAAACTTGTATGGTTACTTGAGTACCTGTGGAAAACAATATCTGTATATCCCAAACACTGTGGGAGACAAGCCTTACAAAGGTCTTGTATACTTCTTTAATGTAATCAATGATCACTTGAGTACCTGTGGAAAATAATATTTTCTATCCCAATCACTGTGGGAGACAAACCTTACAAAGGTCTTGTACACTTTCTTAGTGTAATCAATGATCATAAGTACTGGTCTGTACTATAATATAAATATATTCAAATATACCTTATATATTATTTGTCAACCAAAGACATTAACAAGGACCAACAAGAAAAGACAATATGAAAACAATTGCAGGAATCAAATTAAATCAAATAGAAAAAATCAAAAATAATGATCACCGAATCTGTGATGATAACCGCAATGAAATCAACAAGACAAATAACGCCACAGTGTATAAACATAAGGGTGTAAAGAACTGAAATAAAAGGAAAGATGAGACCTACAATATACAAACAAATCAAACAAAACTAAAGAACATAGAAATATTACAAAACAACAAGAAAGACAGTATCGTCACAGCTAACAAATATTTGCAAACAATGTTGCATGCAAATTTCAATTAAGAAATTTGCTCCCTATAGACCGCTAGAGCAAGACCAATGTCACTTGGTATTTCTTGTTCTAGTCACCTCCCATCCAGGCCCGCAGAATACAAACTAACTTAACACACAACAAATAACATATAAACATAAATACATGTAAACCTTAATAGCATAAATGCATACATAATATGATTAAATAGAATGTATTGTGGATAGAATGTGATGCTGGTATAGTGTTGTAACAATAACCTGCCACTTTTAATGAACAATTAAATAATAGATTTGTTTTCTACACTATTACAATGTTCAATTTTTTTTGAGCATATGAAGATCCAACGATGAAATATGCACTTTATGTTCAACAACACTATGATTCTTCTGTACAGGATCAACAATCACTTCTCTCTTCTGTATGATGAGAAATGTCAACAGTACTGCTCCTGATATTTTCTACACTTGATACAACTGTCCTGTGTAATACCGTCTGTACAGCGAAAAACTGTCAACAAGCGCTGACCTAGATACAGCATTCGATCGGTAATAAAGGTCAAGCTGACATCGACTGCCCCGTTGTAACTTGTACACTGGTGTTCATGCGTGTCGTATGTGGTGTCAGGGATGGTCTGGTTATCATAACCCCAGGAATCTGGTTCACCACTGTAGAGTGTCAGCGTGGAGCTGCCGGGGACAGTTTCAATATTTTATATGAAGGCACGCAAACTGGACAGCACGGATACAGTCATAGACACATGTTGACATACATTCATTGGTTATTTGAATCGTGGATGATACATTCATGTAGTAGTGAAATATCATTCAACCCAAGGTGGTATTCACTGTTCTGGTAACTAATCGCCGTATCCTCTACTGACTGAACGCGTCAATGAGGATCGGTAAACATACAAAAGTCATTGGCCGAACCTTCATTTCATAGCTAAGTTCTTAAGCTGAAATATGTCCAATGTTTGTATAACACTCATAAACCACAATAGTGGGTTTTCACCTCATAATAAGATCTCGATACCACTGTCCGATAGTAGGATACATAATCTGTTCTCTTGACAGCGATCAAAAATATGATGACAGGACTATAACATGGCCGCCTTCCTGAGTTGTCGCTCACTCACTCGTAGGAAGGTAGATATAAGCCAAAGTTAATTTATAATGTGCATATAAATAATTTCATAAAGTTTTCCATACAGCTCTACAGTAATCAAGTTAATTCACGTAGACATAACTGCTGTAGGAAAGCCTGTCATCTTCGTCGATACAAAACACAACCCTAGCGATACGAAGCACAATGTTCCATCTAGGTCTAATCGACTCGAGATCATCAAAATTAGGGTTTGGCATAACTGGAGTCCGAATCACACATATGAGGAGGATCTTTGACAAATAGACTCTTGCAGAGACACAAACTTCTCCTAGAAAAACATCTATGAATCACTGTTAAACCTTAAACAGTGCCAGCCCTGGAAAAAGCACTCAGCCATTTCTTGGCGACATTATCGGAACTCTTTACAACCCAGTAGGACTACGAAAACCTGCGCTAGATTCTGGCAGAAAGAATATAGTCCGACCTGAACATACAAAGGTATACAATATACGACTGAATCTACTTGCACTAGACAAGTAGTACACATGAATTCAGGCCATAAACATAACAAGCAAAATTAATCTATTTTCTGGCCCGAACAAATAAGAACGGACATGAATACAATATCCATGCGCCGAATCAATCAAGAAAGATCACTCATTTAATCAAAAGTGCAAATAAATCATGAATTATCTGGCTTTACCAGAGGAAGCTTTTCCATACACAAATGAATGCAAATATATATATTTTCCATATTAAATAGCCATATCGTATTTTTGTAATATGTGCGTCAAAATATGCACGCAACACCTTTTTTTTGCTTGAAGCCTCCTAAGGTTAAACAATTTTCCATCAATACGATATCTGATGTCGATTCCTGTGTCCCCGTCTCTGAAAGCATCAGTCAGCATAGCAGAAAACATGATTTTGAAAAGAGTCGGTGCAAGTACACACCCTTGTTTAACTCCATTTGAGACTGGGAAAGGCTCCGATAGCTCACCGTTTTCCTGAACTCTTGCCTGCATTCCATCATGCAGCTGCTGCACTATTAAGATAAATTTCTTTGGGCAGCCGTATTTTGCCATGATCTTCCATAGACCCTTTCTACTGACCGTGTCGAACGCCTTTGTCAAGTCGATGAAAGCTGTGTACAGGTCACAGTGCTGTTCTTGGCATTTTTCTTGAAGCTGTCTTGCAGCGAACACCATATCGGTGGTTCCTCGTTCTTTCCGGAATCCACACTGACTTTCAGGTAGAAGACCTTTGTCAAGATGAGCCGTAAGGCGATTAAGAAGGATTCTGGCAAATATCTTCCCAGCGATTGATAGTAGTGAGATGCCTCGATGATTGTTACAGTCTTGGCGATTACCTTTACGTTTATAAAGATGTATAATTGACGCATCCTTGAGATTGTGTGGGATGGTTTCACTCTGCCACATTTGCTGGAAGATCATGTGAAGTTTCTCTATCAGAACTGTACCGCCATCTTTATAGACCTCAACAGGAATTGAATCGGAGCCGGGGGCCTTTCCACTAGAAAGTTGACGAATCGCTTTTTGAGTCTCCTCCAAAGTCGGTATATCATCTAGTGCTTCATTTATAGGAATTTGGGGCAGTCGGTTGATGGCTTCATCGTTAATAGATGATGGCTGGTTCAGAATATTATTAAAGTGTTCGACCCAGCGTTGGAGGATTTTTTCCTTGTCTGTAATTAGTGTTTTTCCATCTGCATTAAGGAGGGGAAATGATCCTGATGATGTTGGACCATAGACCGCTTTGAGTGCATGGTAAAAATTTTTCAAGTCATGGCTGTCAGCAAAGCCTTGGAGCTCATCTGCTTTATTACTCAGCCATGAATCCCGCATCTGGCGTAGTTTATGTTGGACGATTCTACGCATGTTGTTGAAAGCGTCTTTCTTGGATGTAGATTTTGGATCATTTAAATATGCTTTATGGAGATGGTGTTTCTCAGCCAACATCTTCTTTATATCATCTGAGTTCTCATCAAACCAGTCATTTTGTTTCTTGATGGCGGGACCCAGGACCTCTGTAGCAGTGTTGTAGATCTGCTCGCTTAGGGCTGTCCAATTTGTTTCCGCACTTTGGCCGTCTAACGAGATAGATTTGAGACGGTCTTCTAGGGTGTCAGTGAATGATTGTTTAATTTTTGTCTTCTTTAGTTTGGTAATATCCAGCCTTTTTTGAGTTTTCTTTCCCTGAGGGCGCCTGGCAGGTTGAATACGAACTTTAAGTTTAGACACAATGAGGCGATGATCAGTCCAGCATTCGGCACCACACATGGACTTGGTCACCCGGACATCTTGCCTGTCCTTCTTCCGAACAATTACATAGTCAATTAGGTGCCAATGCTTCGAGCGAGGGTGCATCCAGGAGGTCCTGTTGCGGATAGGAAGTCGAAAAATGGTGTTGGTGACAAGGAGGTTATGTTCTGCACAAGTCTGGAGGAGAAGAAGTCCATTGCTGTTACAGCGACCCACGCCGTACTTTCCGATAGTGCCATTCCAGGAGATGTTATCTGAGCCTACTCTTGCATTAAAGTCACCAAGAATAATAAGCTTATCTGCTTTAGGAACGGATGCAATGACTGCATGTAGTTCTTCGTAAAACTTATCCTTGACATCATCCTGGTTTGTCATAGTTGGTGCATACGCGCTAATGATGGTGGCATGTTTCCTTCCATAAAGCAGCGGGATCTTGACCGTCATGAGTCGGTCATTTATTCCCTTTGGGGGCTCCGCTAGCTTGCCAATAATTGCTGTTTTGATTGCAAATCCAACCCCTGCTTCTCGTCTTTCTTCAGTTCCTCTTCCGCTCCAATAGAATGTATAACCTGCACCCTTTTCGCAAAGTTGGCTTTCGCCTGCAAGTCGAGTTTCACTCAGTGCTGCTATGTCAATGTTGTATCTGGCCAGTTCTCTCCCAATCAGGGCAGTTCGCCTCTCGGGTCTGTTTGTGTTAAAGTCTTTGTCGAGTAGAGTGCGCACATTCCATGCGCCTAGAATGAGGGGGAAAAATCTGTCCTTTCTTTTTCTTATGTGTCGCCCGCTGAAGTAGGGTACCCACCAACCGCGGTAAGCTGGTTAGGTAATGGTGGAGCAGGCAATGTTTAGGGCACCTTTTCTAGCCCCTTCCTCATGCCATGGAGGTGAGCAGTGCTTTCCTAAAGAGGGATGCTCAGTCACTCAGGGGGCTGCCGAATCCCACTGCTGCTCCGATCAGTGGAAGACGACCATATGGCCTGAGCCGCCTGTGTGTAGGTCTGCGACTACGACTGCCAGCGCACCCACGCCTGCCGCTTCGCCGCTCGCCCATCGCCACAGGACTTGTTGTGAGTGGATGGATGAGTGGATGAGTGGATGAAAGAGTGACTTGCGCAATGATTTGGTTTAAAGTGAGGAAGAGTTGCGCAATTTCGTCGACCTCACTCTCTCGCCTGGGTCCATCTTAATCCAGTGGCAAGACAAGTCAAGACGACTGGAGATGAAGTCAGGTGCAGTGGATGACCATGGCTTTCTACGTGCCTCGCCATGCTCCTTACGCTCCTCAGCGCGTTGCTGGTAATCGCCGTCATGCCCGTTGAACCAACAGGTGGTTTCTTCCGCGCAGTCTACCGAATCCAGTCTTTGCATGCATGGGTAGGCAGACCCTAATTCACCGAAGGTTTATAACCAGTCGGCTACCCTCACCTAGTTTAGCCGGCCTGTCAAAGCCGTTTCCCGGGGGGTGGCGGCTGTCGCATGCTGACAGCTACGAGGAGCCACAGGTGAGAGCTGAATGCCAGGTTTGGACCAAAGGTGGCTGAGCTGCCCTGAAAAGGGCATGACAGCTCCTTAACCAGAGGTACTACCAATACCTGACATCCCAAACCCCCCAAACATCCCAAACCACTATGCTACCGCGGCTCTCTAAGGTGAGGTGAGGCTGAAGCCAAATGACCCTGCTGCCCATTCCCCCCCCCCCCCCCCCCCTCTTTCCCCACGGTCCGGAATGTATTCATTATATTCTTATTAAACTTACTGTCACATCATCAAATTGTGCATTATATTTCCATTTATGTTTTCCATATTTCTCTACCATACAAGATCACAGTTCTTACACAGGCTTGATACAGTTGTAGCTTTTCAGACTATAGGTTGTTTCTTCCTGTTTTATGTAGTCTAGTCATGGTAATATTTAATTTTTTTTAATGTTTTGTTAGATTTCCTCCTACGGACCATCATCCATCGATACTGTGCTTCCCTAGAAGATGTTGAAATAAGCAGTTTCTGTTGCTATAGCACATAAAAAGATAAAGGTAGTCCCATAACAGATACTGCCGTAGAGAGTGAAATATTAGAGACTTCATCATACCACGTCCAGCTTTACGAGGTGGGGTGACCAGTTCTCTTTATCGCTGCCTTTGGCTGACCTTACTCAAGAGCAGAGTTACGTGCCCATTTATAACTTCTATCCAGCAACCCGGCAATTGTACCGCCAGAGGAAAGCTTTCTAACCGTTTGAACGTAGCCGTTTCTGTTTACATTCAACAGATATTTCATTATAAATACTCGATCATTGCAGAAAATGGAGAAATGACATGCAGATAAAAGGAAGGAAACAATAGATAAAACGACAGATAAAACTATTTAAACCACTACATTTTGATAAAACCCTACGTAGTATGGAATAAGTTTTGACTTAAGAACAAACTTTCAAATGTTACTACCGAACAACAGTTCTGTACAGAAGTGCCCTGCTAGAGGATACGGCGATAGGAGAATAATCGCATTTGGATTTCGGATAAAAATTCTTAAGGCAGAGAAAATAAGGAATAAAATCTTTCTGAAAATAAGGAAACGTAAATAATATTGAAGTAAAAAATAGTCTTATAACGAAGAACCAAACAAGTGCCAGGTGAACAAGGGGTGAGACCAGACAAGTGCCAGGTGAACAAGTGATGAGAACAAGATGCTGGGAATGGATGGGATACACACTGATAGCATTACCAGGCAGTCCTTGTTCTGGAATGTCCAGGATAAGAGAGATAGAGGCACACCGCAAGACACACGTAGAAAAGAACCTGGGGCAGGAATTAACATGATGAGGTAGACATAGAAATGAAAAACTTGAGTTGATGACACAGGAAAGGAGGACAGTGTGAGTTTGTGGAAGACTTAGAACAAAACTTGAGTTGATGACACAGGACAGGAGGACAGTATAAGTTTGTGGAAGACTTAGAACAAAACTTGAGTTGATGACACAGGACAGGAGGACAGTATGAGTTTGTGGAAGACTTAGAACAAAACTTGAGTTGATGACACAGGACAGGAGGACAGTATGACTTTGTGGAAGACTTAGAACAAAACTTGAGTTGATGATACAGGACAGGAGGACAGTATGAGTGTGTGGAAGACTTAGAACAAAACTTGAGTTGATGACACAGGACAGGAGGACAGTATGAGTTTGTGGAAGACTTAGAACAAAACTTGAGTTGATGATACAGGACAGGAGGACAGTATGAATTTGTGGAAGACTTAGAACAAAACTTGAGTTGATGACACAGGACAGGAAGACAGTATGAGTTTGTGGAAGACTTAGAACAAAACTTGAGTTGATGACACAGGACAGGAGGACAGTATGAGTGTGTGGAAGACTTAGAACAAAACTTGAGTTGATGACACAGGACAGTGTGAGTTTGTGGAAGACCTAGAACAAAACTTGAGTTGATAACACAGGACAGTATGAGTTTGTAGAAGACCTAGAACAAAACTTGAGTTGATGACACAGGACAGTGTGAGTTTGTGGAAGACCTAGAACAAAACTTGAGTTCATGACACAGGACAGTGTGAGTTTTTGGAAGACCTAGAACAAAACTTGAGTTGATGACACAGGAACAGTGTGAGTTTGTGAAGACCTAGAACAAAACTTGAGTTGATGACACAGGACAGTGCGAGTTTGTGGAAGACCTAGAACAAAACTTGAGTTGATGACACAGGACAGGAGGACAGTGTGAGTTTGTCGAAGACTTAGAAAAAAAAAACTTGAGTTGATGATACAGGACAGGAGGACAGTATGAGTTTGTGGAAGACTTAGAAAAAGACTTGAGTTGATGACACAGGACAGTGTGAGTTTGTGGAAGGCCTAGAACAAAACTTGAGTTGATGACACAGGACAGTGTGAGTTTGTGGAAGACCTAGAACAAAACTTGAGTTGATAACACAGGACAGTGTGAGTTTGTGGAAGACCTAGAACAAAACTTGAGTTGATGACACAGGACAGTGTGAGTTTGTGGAAGACCTAGAACAAAACTTGAGTTGATGACACAGGACAGTGTGAGTTTTTGGAAGACCTAGAACAAAACTTGAGTTGATGACACAGGACAGTGTGAGTTTGTGAAGACCTAGAACAAAACTTGAGTTGATGACACAGGACAGTGTGAATTTGTGGAAGACCTAGAACAAAACTTGAGTTGATGACACAGGACAGTGAGAGTTTGTGGAAGACCTAGAACAAAACTTGAGTTGATGACACAGGACAGGAGGACAGCGTGAATTTGTCGAAGACTTAGAAAAAAAACTTGAGTTGATGATACAGGACAGGAGGACAGTATGAGTTTGTGGAAGACTTAGAAAAAGACTTGAGTTGATGACACAGGACAGTGTGAGTTTGTGGAAGACCTAGAACAAAACTTGAGTTGATGACACAGGACAGTGTGAGTTTGTGGAAGACCTAGAACAAAACTTGAGTTGATGACACAGGACAGTGTGAGTTTGTGGAAGACCTAGAACAAAACTTTAGTTGATGACACAGGACAGGAGGACAGTATGAGTTTGTGGAAGACATAGACAAAAACTTGAGTTGATGACACAGGACATGAGGACAGTGTGAGTTTGTGGAAGACCTACGCTCCTTGGGGGAGCTTAAGGGTAATGAATGAATGGGTCTTATAGTAGATGCTGCTCTAGTAGGGATCAAGTGTTAGAGATTTCACTTATACTGTGTCTGAACTTTATGAGGTCGGGTAAACGTTCTCTTCCTCGCTGTCTTTCGCTTCATCAACTCAAGCGCAGAGTCAGGTCTTTATTTTACAGCTGGGTAGACTGAAGGGTGACGAGACCACGTTTCAAACCAAGTACCCTTGCCTCGAGAAGCAAGCACTAATGAACTATGCCTGTAAGAAAGATATTATGTTTCTGCTTTTAATACAGCGTAAGATTAAGAAGAAAGAAAACTAGATCCGCCCGCTGAGTTAGGGAAGTCCTCTGGGGTTACAAGTAAGCCCCAAACCACATCCCCAAGGATGCAAGGGTAAAAAAAAAACAAGGGAAAACTTGAATCCCTGATGTTCGAAAGAAAGAAAGAGAAAATAATGTGTAGTACACGGAAGGAGAGCACCACGAGTGTGGAAATACTGTAATGGGGATGAAAATAATCCACTATGGATACGCGTAATTTATATAATCTTTGTATGGGAAAGATTAGTTGAACGAGTCGTGCAATGAAGAGAGCATGAAGATGATGACTACGAAGTTAAGAAGAAGAAATGCGATGGCAGCATCAATATTAGTAGTAGTTCTTGTTGTTACAGTAGCAGCAGTAGAAAAAGTACATATGTTAATTCATCAGTATTTTATTCATGTCCTTTATAAATGTTTATTGCTTTGTTTTTTGTATTTTTGCTAAACCATGCGCAGGTTAAATATCATATAATGTTTCTCCTAACACAAACTGGATTGTTAACGTATTCGTTATTTCGGAAAGCGCGGGCGGGCACGTCTGACTGGATATAAATCATCATGTGACGTATTCTTTCCAGAACGTTGTCTCCATTAAAGCTGCTCTGATATAAATATGCTGTCAAAAACCTTAAGGGACTGAGACCAAAGAGTCCCTGAGACCGGAGAAAATTGAAAGAATAGGACACACTCTCTTGTTATTCTTTTCGTAGTCTCACGATTGCACTTTGATTTTTTATAACAATGTCGGTAAGTTAATTTTATAATGAAGAAAATACATGACCATGATCTGTAGTTTTTTAATCTTTTAACAGAAGTAAAGTACCGAATGAAAATGAAGATGGGAAATATGCAATGTGAAATTGGGCAAGAGGAAAAATCCATTTCATAGCAGTTGAAAAAGCGTAGTGGTTACTCGCAAGAGAAATTATTTTAATTGACATTTTAAGAAACTTTTCACTACATTGCATATTTGTCGTTTACTTACTTTAAACAAACAGTTAACAGGTTTCGTTAATACCTTCCTCAGTACTCGACACCTCACCTCGAACCACTTCCATGCTCCTTGTATGAAGGACAGGAGATCGTTGTTGAGGGTGTGGTCAGTCCTCATGCTAAAAGGTATATTAGTTTTTTACTTCTTACTTAGTCAAGCAGTGCCTTTATTTATACCTGCATAATGTATTTTGTGCACATTCTGTTATTTATAGAAAAGATTTATAAGCCTGGTTATCACAGCAGCATATAGGAAATATCCAAAATGTAAGCTTCCTAGGTCGTCGGGAAGTAAGCAAACATTGAAAGGTCAGACAAATACTGTACAATATTGGTCTCTCCATGTGTTAGAATTTTAATTGTTTTCTACTCCTTGGTGTGGAATTCCTGATTGACTTATTGTTGTGCGATAGTTCAGCGGTCCCTCTAAAATAAGAGTACCCAACCTGGGGTACACATGCCCCAAGGGAGTACAAGAAGCCTTTCGAGGGGGTACAAGGAAGGTTTGATTAATAACTATATTATTTACCTGAAATATTCCAGTATAGTAGTATTGTTAGTGAAACAAGTGTATGGATTTGAGAGAATGGGTAAGCCCTGTTCTAAATCAAGTTGAAAGCAATAAACTAAGTGTAAGCTGGACATGATACGTGGGCAGGGCCCAATTTAGATATGGTGAAGCCCTAAGCTATAGGAAGCTGTGGAGGCCCTATTAGGCATTTGGTAACATATAATAAAGCCATGGGCGGAAGTGTTGCTCCATTAGACTATAACTATTTCTATAACTTGTTGTGCCGCTTAACCCCCCCCCTCCCCCCTCTCGTTATGCCAGTGTTAGTGAGATCCCTTCATACTGTGAGGCCTTAAGCTGTAGCTTGTTTGGCTTATGCCTAAATCCGGCCCTGTATGTTGGTATCTCTTTCAACAACTGTACCAATAATACATCCGTTGGTTCAAAAGAAATAAAATCAAGGGTCGCACTGCTTTATTTGACTGTGTTCTGATAAACATTTAAATAACTTTATGATTCTAACAAAAATGTTATTTTGATCCAAATAAAGTTGTGTTTATTAAAAGTTAATTAATCTATTTATTTTCTTATGTACATTGCTTGGTAAATGTGAACGGTGGTTTAGTTTTGATAGAGAGAATGAAGGGAGATAAGATGTGTAAGATTAGGCTTTGTCTTAAGGGAAGTAACTTAGAATTAAGTCCATTACAGGTTTGAGTGAGTAAAAAAAAAGTATTGCACGAGAAAGTCGAGATGCGTAAACACATGTTAGGCGTGAACGAAGAATGTTAAAACGGGGTTTTGACGGAGTCTGGTTTGAGACGCGCTAGGTGTAGGCAGGGAAAGGTGTTTCTCTCAAGTGTGTAGTTAGATATTGAACGTACAGCGTAAGATTTTATATTGTTGTATAAGATATATTCGGAGCACCAAAGTGTGTGTGTAAGAAAAAGTGTATTTCAAATGAAGAAACAAAACAGGTACGTTTTGACATTTTGATTATTTACTGCGTATGTGGCTCAGCAGACCAGGTCTGAGCAGAGGACAGTAAACAGATGAAATCTTGGTAAAAGGGACAGCCCTGGCGGTTAAGGCCAGTTTCTCGTATAGAGATATAACAAGAAGCAGAAATTAAATAAGCAGTACAGAAGAACGACAGGAAGTTCTGTCTGAATAAATATATGACATGTTCTATAGCTGGGACAAGTAATAGTAAGAAGACAAGCAAATGTATGTGAAAAATGGATACTGAGATTGTTTGAAACTGAAGATTGTATTTTGCAAGACTGCCAACCTTGAAGAGAAAGGTTGGGCATACCATTTTTACTCAGTTATCAACGTATGTTAATAAAGTTCTACCATTGATATTTTCACTGCTGTTTTTGAGTGGTATCGATTGATAAACAGTGGGTATGAAGAAAAAGTAGAGTCAGTCTGAGTGAAGGAAGTTTCTAGTGTTTACTTTACAACACACTATCTACTGAAAGGGCAGTGGTCCGAATCTTGCAATACCATTCACGGCTACAGGACTTTCATGGTGCCAGTGACCAGCCCTACAGTAGGCAGTAGCAAAGACAACAGATAACAGGGTAACTAATGGTGCGAGTAACCAGCCCTACACTAGAATAGCTCAAGAAACTTTTATAACTCAATGATAGTTCGAGAAACTTTTATAAAGAAAGACAGACTCCACTCAGATGTCAGTTTCGGCATCACATATTAGGTACGGTTGCGTCAAATATTTTCGTATCTAGCACTACAACGGTCACAGAGTATTTTGATGCACCTGACCAGCCCTATACAAGATAGAGTTGTAAGAGACTACAGACAGAAAGAAGGTCAAGTTCACTAAGAAGAGATTACACAGAAAGAAAGAATCCTGCGAGCGAAAAAACAAATCAAGACAAAACAGAAGTTAAGTAAAGTGAAGCGACATCAAAAACAACGAAGTCTATCCAAAGCATCACGAAGGTCAAGTTCATTAAGAAGATACAAATCGAAGGAATCCTGCGAGCTGAAGAAACAAAGCAAGACAACACAGAAGTCAAGACATCACGAAGGACAAGTGCACAAGAAGAATAAAGAACAAAACAGTCTACATCAACCGACAACCGTCAGAATACAGGTACATGCATGAGATAACAATCTGAATGATCAACAGACCCAACGCGCAAAAATAATAGTATACAGTATAAGACAAAAATTGTGTTGATTAATTCTGAAATACTGGAGGAGCAAGTGTGTATCCCAATCAAGGAAAACAGATTATGTAACACATAAACATTTAGAAACAAATTAAGTTAATTATTAGTGTAGTCAGTTAAATTATGAGAATTAGATTGATAATTGTTTTGTAACTCATAAGAATTATAAGTATTGTACATAGATATTGGTTAATAATTCTCTTACAGGTCAACCAAGAGATTTATATTAATTTTTTTACAGGTGTTTCTATTAACACTAACACTTACAGGTCAAGACAAGATGCAACAACAACAACTTACGGTGGGTTTAGATCCCAATGTGGCTGCTCTTGAGCAGGTAGCTAAGGCTATGACATCCATTAGAAATGAAAGTAAGTTCCAGAATATCCGGAACAGTATAACACCATATTCAGGGAATCCTACTTTATGTAGAAAATGGTTGCTCGAGATACAAAGATATTGCACTTCGGTCAATATGGACCAAGGTGAGTACAAACAAGTTGCATATCTTTCCTCAGGTGGGTTAGTAGTAGATTTCATAAGACGCAGGTTTGACACTGTCCCAGATGAGACATGGGAAGATTTTAAGAAAGAACTAATAAGAAGGTATGCACAAATTACGGATGCATCTTACGCGTGGACGATGCTGAGGAGCATACAACAACAAGCAGAGGAACCCATTCAAATGTTCAGCGACAGGTTGTTAAACCTAGCGGAAGAAGTTTTCTTGGGGCAACAAATTAACCAGCAAGAGGTGGAAAAACAGTTAGTGGGCATATTCGTCGATGGGTTGAATGGTATACCAATTAAATTACATCTTCTTAGGAAGGACCCACAAAACTTGTCACAGGCCATTGCACTTGCTACAGCCGAAGAGAACCTTAGAAGAAGACTGGACCTCAGGCTTGGTAGAACAGTCACATGTGAAGAAACACAGGAAGAACCTATGGAGATAGGACATTGTCAACAAAGAAGGATAGAAACACGAGGGAGAGGAATGGAAACGTTTTATAGGTCAAGACAGGTGGACCACAGGCCAGTCGTGTGCTATGCTTGCAATAGACTAGGACATAAACAATTTGAGTGTAATTATAGGCCACTACAGCCGCAGCACTCAGTACGAAGAGTTGAGACCGGTAATCCGACACGCACTAGACACACAGAAGCCTTGTCCGGTAACTGTGCTCAATTCACTGGTCACAACAATACTCAATATAATTACAGACACAACCCGGGCGTCACAAATATTCGTGACAGAGTCCGACACACAAATATTTACACTCCGGATACAGACGGACCAGCTCACTGTGTGAGTGTGGTAAATAGGTCTCAACATCATAGACAATGGGCCAGAGTACATCATCATAGGAATTGGTTTGACAAGGGAGGACGTCAAAAACAAACATGTCAAGAATACAGGAATAGGAAGATAAATTGGGATGGTTCAGTTATAAATATGAACAAATATGAAAGGAGAAACATATGTACAGATCGCGAAATTGGGAAATGGAAATGTAACCAATATCAATATAAACAGGGACATAATAGAACATGGAATAACAGGGACAGGACACTCCCGACTTTCAACAGTAACTATGGATCAGGACATTGGGACAGCGTGAATAGGAGAAGAACTAGAATAGATTTGATGAATTTTGTTGGAGACATCAGGAGAGGAGTCAAAGACAAGAAAATACAAATAAATGAAATTGAAAAACAAGAAAGAAAACAACGTATCCCTAAAAGAAGACAAGTAGCAACAGCAATCGAGCTAGCTCATAAACCAGACCCTTGCTCATGTATTGTCGAAATACACGGAAGGAGATATAGAGCATTGGTAGACTCAGGGGCTACTGTAAGCCTTATTAGGTTTGGACTTTATAAACAGATACGAGGCATAGCTCAATACAGAAAGTCACAAAATACACTTACCTCGGTGTCAGGAGAAAACCTGAAAGTGATGGGAACAGCGATGGTACAAATGAGAATTGGCAATATGATCGTGGAACACACGTTCACCATTGTGAAGGGGATGACGAGAAATATCATACTAGGACGTGATTTTCTGCTAAAACATATGGCTCAAGTACATTTTGATACTCACCAACTGAAGATACATGGCGAATGCATCAGGTTACAGGACGACATATATATAGCGTCCATAATCCGAAACAGAACAACAGTTACGCTGCGACCGAATGAAGTCGGTATTGTTCAAGGCAAGTTGAAAAGATCCCCATATTTCAACCAAGGACAAACGGTCTTAACACTCGACTGGGAAGATGGAGATATACTAGATGAACCCGGACTAGAAATGGTAGAAGGAATAGTACAAATAGGAAAAAGACAACAATTTCCAACGATGATTATAAACACCACGGGAAAAACAGTTAGAATACCAAGAGGATTTGTATTAGGAAGGGTACAACTGATGGAAGGTCAGGAAGGAAATATGGAACACCAAGAAAAGCGCATAATACAAGAAACTATGAACAATAACAACACGCGTCAGAGACAAAATCGGAAACCACAAACAGTGGTGGTACCACAACATAGAGTTAACAACAAGATATACAGAGAGCAGAAGAAAGTGGAAACAAGGAAGCAGGACAAGATAGGAATCAAGGAAGATGTATGCACACCATTCAGACTCAGTGCAGTGTTAGGAGAGAAAAAGCACACAAAAGAGAATGGAATGCAGAGAGTTAACGGTGTAACAGAAAAGATGGAAAGGATCAAAATACCTCAACCAAGTATAGAGCAGTTGAGGAAAGAAATAAAAGCCATCCTTGGAAGAACTAAACCAGACATCGTGGTACTAAAGGAGGTGCAGAAAATTCTGGAAGAAAAGTTTGATATAGACTTATCACAAAGAAAGGAAGAAATCTACAAGCTTGTCGTAGACGAAATAGAGGAAGATAGACCGATGGATATAAGAGGCTATATAAGAAGCCATAGTATGTATAGTATGAGAAGCAGTGTTCAAGAAAGATGTACACGGATTCCCAATAACACACCACACTACACGGAAGGACTGAAGCAACACAACAATACACATGATAGGATAGGAACACGTAGAACTGAAGCAACACAAAAGGATAGTGACTGGAAGGAGTCTAACAGGATAGGAGACAACTGGAGAGTAGGATGGGAAGATGACTATGGAGAAACATCAACAGGTAGTCAGAGTCGCACAAGGGCAGGAAGAACACAAATCCATGCAGAACCGGGAACAACATCTGATCGGTTAACCCCAAACCCCCAAATCTTACACAGCGAACAAGAGGAGATGGGCACATATAGGCCAGAAATCTTACACAGCGAGCAAGAGGAGATGGGCACATATAGGCCAGAAATCTTACACAGCGAACAAGAGGAGATGGGCACATATAGGCCAGAGGAAGACAGGATACAAGTATGGCAGGATACAGAGAGTAAACAGTACAATGAGATTCTAGAAGATACGACAAGAATAAGGAAACAACGGAATAATATTGAAACAGAAATAGATGCACCGTACAAACATACGAGAGCTGCAGAACAAAGAGCACAGGAGCAGCAGCTATTGAAACAAAAGGAGCAACAGATAGAGACTAAACAACAAAGTGGTGCAAGTCAAATTCAGAATATAGAGGACACATCAGCTAAAGATTCAGATACGCAGGAAGAGATGCAGGAAGAAAATATAAGAGGGATGAAGAGACAGCGGTCGTCGTCATCAGACGATTCAGAGGATTACAGAAGACGTCTAGCAAAGTTGAGACATGTAGAAGAGGTCAGACTAAAGAGGAAGAATAAAGTAAGAAATAGTAGTGTAGCGAAGATGAAGGACATACGGGCAATTGTTCAATATATGGACAGGAAATTTGAAGAATTGGAAAAGGAGAAATATAGTCATAGAGAAGTGCAAAAGGAACTAGATAGAAAGACCAAGGGAACGGGTCAATGGGAAATAGACAGTGTCGACCAGGGAAGGTCGAAGAAAAACAAAGAGGAATAAGGAAATAAAGATAGAACAAAAATAGAACAGTTAACTGCACTTTGCGCAGATTTAGAGAAGAAGTTGGAAGAGTTAGAAAGCAAACAGGAAATCAATAGAGATGCATCAGAGAAAAAGGAAGATGTCACAGCACCTTGGGCAGGGGATGATAGAAGGGAAGCCATAGAGAAGGCAAAGCAGAAAGAGGAAGAAGTTCAGAAACATGAAAGTAGTAGAAGTGCAGATCGACGAGAATACCGATCTAAGAGTAGAGATACTGAGGAGGCAAGTAGGGATACGGGTCGAAGAGATTACCGATCCAAGAGCAGAGAGGTTAGTAATAGGAGAGATACGAGTCGAGGAGAATACCGATTCAGGACTAGAGAGAGCGAGGAGAATAGGAGAGATAATAGTAGAGAAATAAGAAGGGATACGGATCGAAGGGATTTCCGATCCAATAGCCGAGATAGGCTGAGAAATAGAAGAGAAGATAGAAGAGATACGGGTCGACGGGAATACCTATCCAAGAGTCCAGAGGGATTAGATACACAGAGAAATAGAACACATATAGATCGAGGGAATTGCCGATCTAAGAGCCGGGAGGCTAGAAAAGAGGAAGAGAGAGGAAATACGGATCGAAGGGAGTACCGATCCAAGAGCCGAGAGGCTAGAAAGGGAGATAGAAATAGGAGTAGTAGTATGAGAGATACTAGGAGTACAAGTCGAGGTAGCGACAAATTAAAGAGTACAGGGAGTACGAGAAGGGAAGAAATGGAAGATAGAGGGAAACCGAGGCAAACGGTTGACGGAGTAAGAAGTAAGGAGGTCGAGAGAAACTCGAGAGATACACGAGATACAGAGGTGGAGAGGAAGCAAAGTGTTGACGAGGTTAGACGAGAAGAGGAGACTCAAGATTTGGATAAACAGATAGAGTTAGAAGCGCTTAGAGCCAGAGAGGCTAGGATGATGGAGATGCTAAAATTGATGAATAAGTTAGCATAGGAGGAGGCTATGGGAGGAGACATAGCATATGTTATATGGAACAAGATGGCGGCGGTTGCTAGTCTTTAAAAGACAAGTATGATTGGTCCATACCGCACTTAAGAAGTAAACTGGGTACACCTGACCAATAGGGTACTGCAGTAGAGGAGACGAGGGAAGGAGATGTAAGAAGTAGATTAGAGGTCATGGTAGTATGGCGGAAATTATGTGAAACGCCGTGGTGACGACGGCAGGAATAGTGCAGACTGAGATTTTGGTGAGGCCGTGGAGGAGGACGGCAGTTATGGAGCAATATGAGGTATGGGGGTACGGAGTAATATGGGGGTGGAGATTTTGAGGAGGCCATGCAAAAGGATGGCAGAAACATGGAGTATTATGGTGAAATGGGAGAAATATGGAGTTATATATTTTGAGCAGTCGTAGAGGAAGACGGAAGGAATAATAGAGATTTAGAGATTTTGAGAAACCGTTGAGGAGGACGGCGGTTGTATGGGGTTTTCTGGGAGAAATATGGAGAAATAAGGGAAAATGAGATTTTGGGAAGCCGTGGAGCAGGACGGCAGAAAGATGGAGAGATATGAAGTATTATGAAGTAATATGGAGACTGAGATGTTGAAGACGTAGAGGAGGACGGCAGTGATGATGAGAAGTGTTGGGAGATGGACGGAGTTGTGGTTGAGAAATTGGACAGCACAGTTCCAGAGAGGGAACGAGAGTAGCGGTTATGAGGGAGAGGAGAGAAGTAGAAATTGCAGCGAGAGTCTAGTTGTTTGGAAGCTAGATGCAATCGTTCTACACTAAACATAAAGTGAGCTGAGTAGGTCCGAACGATGGACTACTGCAGTGGTGGAAGAGAAGAGGAAAGAGGCAGGGAAGCCATAGATTAAGGGAAAGAGACGTAGATGGGAGGAATGGAGAAGTCACAGAGAGGAGACGAAAGGGAATTACGAGACAACTAAAGGAGTATTGGAGAAACTATAGAGAATATGGCGGTAGATGAGAGCCATAGAGAAATGGCGTAGATATAGAGACGATACAAGGAGGAAAGATATGCAACTAAGTAGAACGATTAATGAGATAGGCAGAAATTCAAGATAATTCGCGTAGGCGGGATAATAAACTTGGGAGTAGAGATAAAAGGGATGGTAAATGGCTAATGAAGTTAGAAAGGTCTAGTAAGAGTCGTAAAGGAGCAAGCGACAAGGTGTACTATGAAATGAGTTCCATTATGTATAAGTTGTAACATGAAAAGAGTTGCATTCAGTAAAATGTATAAAATGAAAACAATTCCATGATGGAAAATGTATACTATGAAATGGAAATTGTAGACAGGAAGATGGGTGAGGTTGATTAGAAGTGGAGAATGGTGGGTCTCATTGGGACAGATGTTGAGGAAGAAAGGGATGGAATTGGTAGTAGAAGAGGGAAGGAAGAGAGTGAGTGGAGATTTTTCGGGAAATTTTCTCTGTGAGAGAAATTTTTTTTTTAAGGGGGGGGAGATGTGTGAACGGTGGTTTAGTTTTGATAGAGAGAAAGAATGTAGAAAAATGGTATGGATGGGTTTGGTTGCAGATTATTTGTCGTTAATGAAGGGAGATAAGATGTGTAAGATTAGGCTTTGTCTTAAGGGAAGTAACTTAGAATTAAGTCCATTACAGGTTTGAGTGAGTAAAAAAAAAAGTATTGCACGAGAAAGTCGAGATGCGTAAACACATGTTAGGCGTGAACGAAGAATGTTAAAACGGGGTTTTGACGGAGTCTGGTTTGAGACGCGCTAGGTGTAGGCAGGGAAAGGTGTTTCTCTCAAGTGTGTAGTTAGATATTGAACGTACAGCGTAAGATTTTATATTGTTGTATAAGATATATTCGGAGCACCAAAGTGTGTGTGTAAGAAAAAGTGTATTTCAAATGAAGAAACAAAACAGGTACGTTTTGACATTTTGATTATTTACTGCGTATGTGGCTCAGCAGACCAGGTCTGAGCAGAGGACAGTAAACAGATGAAATCTTGGTAAAAGTGACAGCCCTGGCGGTTAAGGCCAGTTTCTCGTATAGAGATATAACAAGAAGCAGAAATTAAATAAGCAGTACAGAAGAACGACAGGAAGTTCTGTCTGAATAAATATATGACATGTTCTATAGCTGAGACAAGTAATAGTAAGAAGACAAGCAAATGTATGTGAAAAATGGATACTGAGATTGTTTGAAACTGAAGATTGTATTTTGCAAGACTGCCAACCTTGAAGAGAAAGGTTGGGCATACCATTTTTACTCAGTTATCAACGTATGTTAATAAAGTTCTACCATTGATATTTTCACTGCTGTTTTGAGTGGTATCGATTGATAAACAGTGGGTATGAAGAAAAAGTAGAGTCAGTCTGAGTGAAGGAAGTTTCTAGTGTTTACTTTACAACACACTATCTACTGAAAGGGCAGTGGTCCGAATCTTCTAATACGATCCACGTCGACAGTAAACTCTAGAATTTATTTCCTTTCATATTGAATGAGTGGTACTGAAAGGTTTACTAAAAGCTAAGTGGGTTGAATGACGGGTTTGGTTTGATTTTGTTTTAAGGACTATCTTCATTGCACAACGGACCACTTCATCAGTTCTCTGATCTCCTCCCTTAGATCACACAAGGAGAATCTCAGGACAGTGCACGAACTCATAGCACCAGCGAGAATCTCAGTGTGTATATACAGGAATCACACATTCTATAAATATTCTTGTTGTGAGTAGCTTTCTAATTCTTAAATTTTGCTAGGGCAGCGGCACTGACAGGCCTACTCTTTATGATTTCCAACTGCCGTGGGATTTTTAACGTGAGCAACTTGCACGTTAGACCTCCTATTTTTTTCGCCTTTATCCGAGAAGGCTAGGCATCCAATCTCACTACCCAGGAGACCAGGGGGTAGTATGACATCATTAGGACCACTGGTATTGAAAAATGTTTCCATTGAAAAGTTTACTGTAAGGTTTACTAAAAGCTAAGGGGGGTACGGCGCAGCTGAGGTTCAAAGATGTGTGCAAGAGAGATATGAAGACACTGGACATCTTCTTCTGCGTTCAGTTTGTAGTCATGCTAAATCTGCAGGCCTGTCGACAGGACGAAGTCCACAGTTTTTACCAGGTCGGCGCGGCAGCCCCATAGCTTCTGCTGGAGCTCAGCACCCCTTGGCCAGGTCGCACGTTGCGGTTCATCATGGGTTGGACAGTTCTGGAGAATGTGTTCTGCGGTCTGGATTCCTGTTCCGCATGGGCATTCATTTGTGTGGGATATCTTGATAGAGATGTCCTAGTAATCTGCAGTGGCCGGTTCTTAGGCGGAACATTGTGGTCTGTTGGTATCTGTTTAGATGGTGTATTGGGTCATCTCTGCTGTATATATCCCCTTCCTCCTTCCACTGGTTTTTGTACTTGTTGTGGATTATGGTTTTTGCTTCCCAATACGGCAATGGATGGCTGTATTGTTCCATTTTACTGCCACTTCTTGATAGAGCATCTGCTTTCTCATTACCAGCAATTCCACAATGGGAGGCTAACCACTGAAGGGCAATGGTTGATGACCTTTGGATGATGTTAAGCTCAGATCTGATCTCATTCATCATGTTCTCATTTCTGGTTTTTTGTATTGATTCCAGTAATGATCTGCAGTCGGTGAAGATTACTATCTTAGCTGGTGGTTGTTGTTCGGGTCTGGTGAAGATTTTCAGGGCTTGCAGTAGTGCCATAGCTTCTGCCCTAAAATTGGAGGAGATCTTTCCAGTTGGGAAGGCCTTTCGGATGATCTTTCCATTTAGGAATCTTATAAAAATGCCCCCACCACCGTTCTTTACTGCCCCATCAGCAGATCCATCTGTGTATACGTGTGTCCACTCCTTCGGGTTGTACTTTTCTTCAATCATTTCTTGAGCCAAAGTTTTTAGTTGTTGAGGGGTCTGGTGGCCTTTCTTTTTTATTTCATGGACTTCTGTGAAGATAGATATATTTCCATGGCAGTCGTCTGGCTCCTCATAATCAATTAACATTTCAATCTCAGTAGGTTGTTTTGGGAGGAGGTCTTCATGGCCACTGGACATAAATCCAGCAACCTGGATGGATGAAGCTGCCGTTGCGGCAAGTGGCGATGCTCTCTACGGCGCCACCTCAAATTTGGCGAAAAGAAGCTATCACAGCAAGCAGAAGAGAGGAGAAAACGTTGAAAAGAACACCAGGAAATTAAGCAGCTGAGGGCTCTCACCTCAGGAACGCACTCCCATAGTCAGTTATGACTGAAGGGGCTATTATAAGGGTGTCAAATAAGGTTGAGAGTCCATACTCTATAACAGAGAAACCAGGAAAAGTGAAAATCTGCTTTAGAAATACTGAGCTCGCTAAAGATTTACCTTGATAAAATAATGCCTGTTTTCAGGTTTCAAAGTTTCTGGAATTTGGAATAAGCTGCAGCTTAATATAACTTGTAGCTCTGCCACAAAATCTGCTTTCTGCAATCCCAGTGACAGAGTGGTGGAGATTTAAAACTAAATACATTACCAAATATTATCTTCACTTCAAAGAAAAAAATCGCTTTCTGTTTTATGCAATACATGAGTGAAGTAAAATTTAGTAAGCTAGCTTTTACTGGAACAGGTGTTGAGAATAGACAGACCTACAGAATTGCACAGTAAAGTTAAACAGTATATAACATGAACTAAAATTAATATATAAGGATCAATGATGGTGTGAGGAAAAGGGGTAGTCTAATGGGGTGCTTGTATGGCTGATGGCAAATAATTGGTGGATTTGATGTAATCTCTGAAACCCAAGGGCTTTCTCAACCCTTTTCACCTTGTTAACAACAAGGCAGTTATGACAGACTTCATTTTAGTTTGTGTTTGTTTTTTATTCGTTTTTGTTTTGTTTGTTTTTTTGTTTTTTGAAGGGGGAAGTCACACACAAAAACATTCACACAAATTTGGTTTTGATTTACTCTACTTGGACTATATTTGAGTATTAGAAATCTGACTTTATTTTCATGAATTAGTACACCATATGACCTAATTATAACCCATCAAAGGTTGAATGGGATACTTTATAAAAAAAAATACTGTGAATGCTGGGAAAGTACCTTTAAACCTGGTGACACCGCACATTAAAGTGGCGGCAGTACTGGGCTAGTCGGAAATTTAATTAGGTTAAAAATTTCTCCCCCTCCAACACCTTAAGATCTACCAAATGATCCATTAGGACTTACCGGTAGATTAAGATCGACATGTTGCCGACCCCTGCTCTATAACATCCCTTAAGTTCAGCTTTGTAGGTCACCTGCAAGTGCGCAAAATCAACTGGACAGAGAAACTGACAGACATTTTACCATTTGCCCTTCATGTATATCCAAATGACAATGGATTTATGATTGGCTAAGCCAGTGGTTCCCAAAGTGGGCTGTACCGCCTCCTGGGAGCGTTTGGGAGACCTAAGGGAGCGATAAGGGAAAATGAGGCGAAATGGGAGATCTTCAATAGTAAAGGAGTAGTTGTGGACTTGACAAGCTAAATTCAACAATATTATTTAATGTAACGCTTACATGTAAAAGTGGTGTGATTATTCACAGCCCTGACATGAGAGCTTCAAAGGAGAATGTAGCCTGACCAATCCCTAACCCCCTGCTCCTCACGTATTGCGTAACTGTGTTAACGAGAAAAAAAATGTAATGGATTTGAGAGATAACATCAATGAGGCGTAGACGAGATATGAAAGATGTGACATGGAGGGGGCGCTGATAATGTTCTCTGACAGCCAAGGAGGAGGTGATCCGAAACAGTTAGGGAAACACTGGGCTAAGCGGTTATAGTACTTTCCTCTCGTGGTGAAGTTTCTGGGTTGTGGGATTGAAACCTGGTATCATCACGATCCAGTCTACCAATCTATAATTGGGTACCTGACTCGATGTTTGATTTGTTTGACTTTTGCATGAGATACCCGGTTCAAACCCATGTGGGTTATAATCTGAGTATATAGTGTTCTTTATCAAATATAGCATAGGGGACCTAAGACGCGTCAACAGTGAGAAATGCAGTTAGCGACCCATGGCTAGACTGCTTGCGTCAGGGTCAGTGAACCAGAGCTGACCAAGATCCTACTCCACCTCCAAGTGGTGGTCCTGGAAACAAGCTGCATCACTGCAGTCTGGCTGAGTGAGTAGGGATCGAAGAGGGAAGGCTAACCCGGTCCCAAAAATGCCGTGCTGAAGTCGAACGTGTCGGCCGAAAGGCGCAAATATCGCAGCTTCGCTGTAAACGGACACAACGCAACCAACGTCCTTTTCAGGACGAACGAAGAAGAAGAAAGAAATATAGCATAGAATAATGAACTATATATACCCAATTGCTTTTGAGTTAGCGAAAGAAAAAGGCAGAGAGAGGGGAACTGGTTCCCCCCCCCCCCCTCCCCCGACCCACCTTCACAAAACTGAACCTGGTATTGCGAGGTCTCTAACACTTCTTTTGCATGCGGCAGTATATGACTTTACCATTTTATATGAGAATGAACGTGTCTGGAGGGGCTGTAGAACTGTTAATTTTGCTATATTTCTGTTGTCTCTAGCTGTCGAAGTGCGTAATATACGTTCCAGTTGCGTATAATCTGCTTATCTTTGCAAATGTTTGTTACGGAGGTTTTCTCAGGAAACGTAGAACAGAGCAATTATTTCCACCTGCTGCTGCGTAAAAAGGTAACAGTCGTGAGGTCAAGGTCGGGCATTGGGTTAACAGCTGTTTCTTGTGGAGGTTTCTTCATGCTTCCTGCCTGCTGACTAACTGCAATAGTATCTCCTTGTTCCTTGTTGATGACTAAAGGGCATTAATTAATTAATTATGTTTATTTTGTATTTCTTCACCGATTTTTTTTTCTGTTTGGGAGATTATGAGAACCTGATAATGACAGTCAAACTGTTGCTATCCAAAAGTGTCTCCACGCCAGATCTGCCATGAGATCTCAGAATTTACAAGGCCGCTGTCTTTCTAAGCAAAGAATGTATCACTTTATATACTAAAAGTTGGTAAAGGTTCTCTAAAGACTTGTGCATTATAGTGACCTCCCCTTGTAATGTTTGTCTTGATCATGTTCGAATAGGTAAAGGTTCTCTTTCATTACAAGGAGAGGTCACTATAATGCACTTATCTTAAGAGAACCTTTACCCTAAAGGTCGACATTAATTTATCTTTAATTTCGTCACAACGCATGAAACTAAATATATGTTACTGTTGTGACATCTGCCTTTAAAAAGTCTATAAATACAAAAAAATAAAGGGGAGCTCATTTCCACTTACATTGCTTACGTCCCTTTGTTAGGAGCAATAATTTACGTGTCCAGGAGAGATCTGGCACTGTGACACTTTTTTGGCGTATTACAAATAATACAAGAGAATGTAGGTGACAGTTTGCAAAGATTATCTGCTACAATGTCAGTGTACCACTCAAAGTACCAAAGAAGATTTTCTCTCCCGATCTTCATTAGTGTTGTTGCTAAGGATGCTTGCTGATTTGGTTAGTTAACTAAGAAATACGGGTTTCAGGTCAAAGACAGTTATAAGCGTTAATTTTACGTTATAGTTTCAGACAAAATGATATGTTTCTTACCGGTTTGCGTGTTCATTAACTTTATAAATTCGTTATCTTAATTTCTACTCATAATCATTTCACTTTTACTTGCTTATGGAGCACCAGTGCTAAAGACTCTCTTAGATGCAACCTGTACCAGCATATATGTGCTCTGAGTCATGTGGCGTACTAAGAGGGGGGGGGGCGGTCCACCCCAGTTGACAGCTAGGAAGGGGGTGCTATCATACACTATTATGATAGCACTCACTGTAAACAAATGTACTTGCAAATGTCTTCTTTATGACCCGGGGGTGCCAAATATTTTAGGGACGCCTCTGCTCTGAGTTTATGCAACAGTTTGTTTTGCACGATGAGATTGTGAGCCCCAAGCACAGCCTCACATTGGGCACCTCTTACTATATGCTCAAGGTAGCAATAATCCTATTAGTTTGTACTCTGTGTCTTTTAATCTTCTGTAATCTCTTCACTCTGCAATGCTCCATGTAGTTCCTGATGGCCTGTGAATAGGCAAAGAAAGAATAGGGCGAGTGGACATACAGGCGGGTCATACAATATGAGGTTGTGTATGGGACTGGCAATGTTGTCATGTAAAACACATTGCAACAGAAACCAACACTGCAAGAGCATGTGACTGCTTGGAGCAGGCTTACTGCAAGGAGACCAGCGGCAGAGGTGACTTCATGCTCCGTAGGGGGCGGAAAGAAAAATAATGATGAATCTCTGAATTAATTTATATTTAATTGCCACTCAATCATTTCACAATTCACAGAGTGACCGTAAGTCTGGTAAAAGAAAATGACGTCGGCCATGAGACTCCACTCACTTTTGACGCGCGAATTGAAGATAATGTAATTGTCATAAATCATCATCATAATGGCTGGGGCTCTGAAGAAAGGGATGGCGGTTGTCCAATCAAGAAGGGCGAACGTGTGAAACTGAAGATTGTCGTCAGAAATGATGCATACCAGGTATGGTGATAAAAATACTGGTTTCTTTTACCTGTTAAGAGCAATGAAAATGTTTGATAACAATGTTCTGTTTGGTTGCTGTCAAGAATTTTGTACATCATTATCATAATCACCATTACCCTTCAACTCAGAAGGAGCGTAGGCCACTAACAAACACATGCCAAGTCGTCCTGTTCCATCCCACCTTTTCCAGGTTCCTCCATATCTTCCTCATCCCCTTCATTTCTGTCTCCAGTTCTTTTCTCCATGTGTTGTTATGTCTTTCTCTACCTCTGTTACACTGGGGATTCTAGAACAAGAACTGCCTGGTAATGTTATCAAGAGGTTTCTTCAGTGTGTGTCCTATCCATCGCCAGTGTCTTCTTCTCATCTCTTGTTTCACTGATTCTTTGTCTGGTTTTTGACATCAGCAACACATTGGTAACCTTGTCACACCATTTCAATCCTTCTGTTCTACTTAAACACCCATTTATGAAAGTCTGTAACTTCCTGGTTGATGTTTTTGTTTGCTCCATGATTCAGAGTCATAGATTAGTACTGAGTGTATATTCCTGGTTGATGCTTTTGTTTGCTCCATGTTTCAGAGTCATACAGTAGTAATGACATTATATTCTTGGTTGATGTTTTTGTTTGCTCCATGATTCAGAGTCATAGAATAGTACTGAGTGTATATTCCTGGTTGATGCTTTTGTTTGCTCCATGTTTCAGAGTCATACAGTAGTACTGACATTATATTCTTGGTTGATGTTTTTGTTTGCTCCATGTTTCAGAGTCATAGATTAGTACTGACTGTATATTCTTGGTTGATGCTTTTGTTTGCTCCATGTTTCAGAGTCATACAGTAGTACTGACATTATATTCTTGGTTGATGTTTTTGTTTGCTCCATGATTCAGAGTCATAGATTAGTACTAACTTTATATTCTTGGTTGATGCTTTTGTTTGCTCCGTGTTTCAGAATCATACAGTAGTACTGACATTATATTCTTGGTTGATGTTTTTGTTTGCTCCATGTTTCAGAGTCATACAGTAGTACTGACTTTATATTTGAGTTAAATATGTAACCATTATCAGCTTACAGAATATACATAAACTAAAGAATTGAATTAGAAACAAAATGTAACTAAAGCAAAGGAAATGCTTTTTTTAAAAACAAGTTTCTTTAGTATCCTCAGCATGTTTTCCTTAAGGTAATATTTTTCTTATAGTAAAAATTGTTCATTTTCATATGTTTTCACCAAAACATGCTTTGTTCTTGTGTATTTGCAGTGCTGACTTAATATTATTTGTGTTTGACCATTATTATCTGTTTGACATTTGTATGACAAGATTGCCAATTGTGACGAGTAGGGTGTATGTGGGTGGATGTAAGTTAGACAACACTTATACCCCGCTCGTATAGCTCACTGTCTAGGAATAAAGTACTAACTCCAACAGCCCTGTCAATCTCCAACAATGTATTAGATTCACAAATAAGTCACAATGGACGTAGTGCCATTACAAATATTAGATACATCACAAATCCGAGTATCCGCACACACTCTGCTTCTCGGAATAACTACAGCCACAAATAGGCTACTTCTTGAATAACTACTGCAACGTCTACAATACAACTCCGGCCCTCTACTCACGCCCTACTATAGACATCCACCTTTCTCTTCTCTACGCTGTCTCCTGTCTACTGTCTGCTCTCTCTCTACTGACCCAACACACGTCTCCAACCAACACACTCCTCTCTCTGACTGCCCCTTTCATGCGTATTCACTAAAACCCGTGAAACCCTTTCACGCTCCACTGATCTTCATTCACGCATCACAAAAGCTAACAGCTTATCTCAATCAACGCTCATAACCCTGTAACTAAATTATTACAATGCACGCATTCCCAGCTCACAACAACTCACATGACTAATAAACTCCCGCTGGAGCATGGGAACATTCACACATGCAAAATACCCTCAAAACACTCCGTGACACCAATATAGAACTGTTGTTGACAAGACCACCAATACGGAACTGTTGACAAAATCACCAATATGGAACTGTTGACATGAACCAGACAAGTACCAGTGGAACAGGAGAAGAGTAGATGAAGCTGTTGATGGATAGGGCATTTTTGAGGAAACCTACTGATAGAATTACAATACAGTCCCAGTTTTAGAATCCCCAATGAAAGAGAGGGAAAGGCAGATTGAAAACACATGGAGAAAAGATCTGGAGACAGAAATAAAAGGGACAAAAAAAAAACATGGATCAACCTCGAGCTGATGGCACCAGACAAGAAGGCTTAGTAGTTATTTGTTAAAGATCTTTGCTTTGATGGGGGGGGGGAGTGGGGAGGCTGAACGATAATGATGATAATAATTATTCCAGTATAATTTTTTTTTACTATACAATAATAATTATTTAACGATGATGAAGATAATGAATGTACATATATCATTGTTTACTTTATGATTATACCTGTATCATTGTTTACTATGTGATTACATCTATATCATTGTTTGCTATTCAACCATTATTATTTAACAGTGATGAAGGTGATGATTATATCTATTTCATTGTTTACTATTTGATTGTATCCATATCAGTGTTTACTATATGATTATATCTATTTCATTGTTTACTATATGATTATATCTATATCATTGTTTACTATATGATTATATCTATATCATTGTTTACTATATGATTATACCTATATCATTGTTTACTATATGATTATACCTATATCATTGTTTACTATACGATTATACCTATATCATTGTTTACTATTGTTAAAAAATCGATGGTTTTGAAGACAGGACGGACGCACAATGATATAAATTGAATCAGAAAGTCTTGGGCTCACATATCCATTACATTTAATCTCAACAGCATAGTCCTGGACATCAGCAACAATAGTACAAATACGTGCATAGTTAGAATATGTAGTACAGTCATCCTTACGTACTGGTGACAATTGCATTCAATGTAAGTGCGGCATTCCCCCCTCGCACATAAATCTCTATCTCTGATCTATATTCAATGTAAGTGCGGCATTCACTCCTCGCACATAAATCTCTATATGGTCTGTATACAATGTAAGTGCGGAATTCACTCCTCGCACATATATATCTCCGTGGTCCTACTTTCAATGTAAGTGCGGAATTCACTCCTCGCACATATATCTCTATCCAAGTTCCTCCAGAACTTAACAGCGCGGGAAACCCACAACGCGCTTACGTAGACCTCCTATTGGCGCGGGAAAGCACACCACGTGCATTCAAATAATAGCATATAATAGTCTTACCATACACCTCCTTCTGACACGGGAAAACGACGTGTCTTTTAATCCAAAGTGCGGCATTCACTCCTCGCACATATATCTATACCTCTGGTCTAATCACCAGGCATACTAGTTCCTCCTGAACTTTAAAGCGCGGGAAACCCACAACGCGCTTATAAATAATATTATATAAAGGCCTTGTAAATACACCTTACGCGGTACATCATCGCGTCACATTCAATATATTATAATCAAAATCACATACATTATTCACATACTCTGGAAAACACTGACCGTCTCCCTCAACGGATGGCCACAGACTCCCCTTTAACAACTCAGTATTCTTCTCTGACACGTATGCTAACTTCATTCACTTCGCACGCTTTTCTCATGTCCTGTAAACCTCAATTCACACATGAACGCCTCTGAGTATTCTTCAACCATACTCTACGTGCTTCTAACAGTGAACTTTTAAATGTCACATTCCAAGCTTGCATACTTCAATAATAATAATACACTCTAAACAGAGTTACTCCTTTCTCTACCCACACATACGTATATACACGTCATGTATCTCATGACCTTAACCTACTTACCAACAAACTTCAGGACCGTACACAAAAATCCTTAACACCTAACTATAGCATAGAATATGACTTAACAGTTCACACCGACCCCCGAGGAAAAAAAATGATATCATTTTTTTTAAACATTACATCAAACCAAAGTGTGAGGTCAGAGAAATATGTTAAGTCATACTAAATAACAAAAGAGGGATGGAACTATATTAATGAACCAAAAGGTTACCACATTAACAGTGGCACAGGAAAGGTGATGTAGGCTTTGCCTTAGCACTCATACTCTACTGGCAAACGAAACACAATTCCATCCTATACAACATTAAACTGTGTTTGATGCAAATCTAACAATGTGTGCCTCAATAATATATTAACCAACTCATACGTGGATTCACCAGACAAAAATACATGGGTGAACCAAAATGTACATCAACATTGTTCATCAAATAATATATATATATTATAAGTTAACACTTGCAACTTATTAACTAACACAAATGTTTCATAAATATTAAACAATCTATTCTAAATGCTGAATTTCATCTGTAAATCAAGTCTCTAGAGCTCCAAAACCAGATCAATGGACTGATGTCTCACTAAGAAGTATCGGTGAGCAAGCCTGCTGATGACCACCCATCAGCTGCTGTAATGATAGACAATTCCACCAACAACACCGGTATCTCATGGAATAGCATACTTTCCTATGGATAAACAAAATTAGGCAAGAATAAAATCATTTGCCTTGGAAAATTTGTATCATATTATGCCATATCATATACCCTTCTATGTCCACCCCATTCCACTAAACATTCCCAGTGGGGTGACAAAATAATCAATTAAGGGATGATATACCCATTTCATATGTCTTCGATCAGCGACCTTAGATACTACACCTTGTACCTCCCAATTAAGCTTTACCACTTTAGTTAATGAAATAAGTCAATCTAAAACACCAAGTTATACTGGCTTGTACTGTACACCTGTTCACTATTTGTTGTTTATATACACCCTATCAAATTTCCATTCTTGAAAAATATTAAGTTTCTCTAGACAACTGTCTCTTTGAAAGTTATAGCTTTCAGCCTTGTTCTATGCACAGTAACAATTAACCTCTCATGCTGAGTCATAACAAGTACCAATCTCTTCCAACTAACATCAAAAATATTCCCAATCTAGAATATCATCATCATTATTACAACAATCAGAAAAGTATTTCCAAATAGCACAGTATCTTTAGTAGAGCAAACAGATCACTTATGTCCCACTTATCTGGTGGTAACTTTTTGATGGCGTTGAACATTAACAACTTCAATGGTTCTTTTCCTTTATCCATGTATCTGTTTTTGAAATTGAAAGATAATATTAACTCTAACTGGTCTGTAACTCCAGCACAATTTCCTTTCAGACCATCCATCACAATCTTCCACACTTCCTTCCTTGAATTTTCAGTCTCTTCAAGTACTACTTTCTTGGCAACAGATGTAGCATCCTTCATCTTCGCCCTCCTATACTGCATTTGAGCATCTAAAGGTTCCTTCTCCCAATCTGATGTATTTGTACCAAGCGCAGCCTCTTGTCGCTCCTGAGTCCTCCGTAGACTTAGCTTGATTTTTCAATGCTTCCGCTTGCTGCTGCAATCTTTGTTTAGCTGCCTTAAATTGCTCTTCTAGTGTATCAAATTTAACAAAGTAACTCTCTTCTAAAGCATTACCTTTCTCCTTCCACCGAGATGACAGGACCCTGCAATGTTCCTCTTTAACTTGAGTATTACCCTTACACTCAGTTAATATCCTGTTCCTATCCACCTTAAATTCATCATTTAATCTTTGAACACCATCTTTGTATTCCTTTTCTAATAACTGCTCAACAATCTTGAATTTTCCTTCTAATATTGTACACTTTTCCTCGAAAGTTCCATCTTCTTGGATCAATTTGTCTATCTTTAACTGATCCTTGTCACACCAAAAACCCATTCTTGGTAAAAACACTTCTTGGGATGCATGGTATGTTACGTCATGCACTGGCCTTGACACTCCCTTTGTCTCATAGGCTTTTGTAGACATTGCATTCTTACTAACACTTATTGATCTTCCTTCCATAGAATATAAGTTAGTTTTACTCCTAACTGATTCATCATTGATGATAATCTTTTGTGGTTCATCCACATTCAATTTGGATATTTTCCCAACTAAGACTGAACAGTTTTTACAACAGTTATCTGTTTGTACAGTGACTTCTTTCCTCTCACCTTGAACAGAAACATTCCTAGTTTCAGTTTTCACCATATCATCTGCTATATTAGCTTTCCTCTTTAAATTTAGTTTTGGTCTCTTGCTATCATCCAATACTGGCAAAGCAATTCCAGTTGTAACTTCTCTTATGTCCTTAATCTCTATGAGATATACCTTTGCTCTCTGTGGCTTGTATTTATCATCCACTTTTACCATAGTGTTAAACAATTCGTAAGACTCACAATCTCTGATAGCCAAAATAAAGTCTCTTAAGGCTATTCTTTTCTTTCTGTTTCTAATTGTTCTTGAACAGTCTGCCATGATTATAGATTTACAGACTAGATTCTAGAATAAGAAAGTATATTCACTACAATACTAAATTATCAGTATTAATATACCTCTACATAGGTACTACAATAACATAGTAAGAAATCACCAATAATTCTAAAGACAATATAAACTAGAAACTCTAGAATCAGTTACTTATAATAATCAGATCCACCTATGTCTAGACTAAGACATGTGTAGCAGAACACACTGATCCTCAATATACTTTGACCATCTTACCTACAATGCTTAGATTCTAACACAGCAATCATACAAACTATTTGTAACTAATAACCAGGACCAAAACACAGTGAATGCTGATAATAATGAAGTACACCGCTGACACAACAACTATAAACAAACGAACAACAACCGACAGGTGGGGGATAATAAACACCTGCAATACAAACGACAACAATAGAGCTGTGAAATGAACTTATTTACAAGATAGTAGAAAATTAACGCAAGAAAACTACAAGTAAACATGACAAAAGAGACTAAATTATGTAACAATGATTACACAAACCAAACTATAACAACTAACACCAATAAATGTCAAAGAATTCCACGGGTACTAGCTACCGAATCTCTCCAAGACTCTGGAATTAATTTTACAAAAAAAAAAAACCTACAGAATAGATTAATACCAATTCCTTCTAATGAAGAACAAAGTATTAATAATATATAATCAAGTAACACAAATATAAAACGCTAACGCAACAACGAATACAAATGAATGACCATCAGGAATGTCAGTAGAATGGTATCTGAACAAAGAAGTGCAACAATGGCATAAACTGTGACTTATCTTAAGTGTGTCTTGATTACAGTCTATGGTTCCACCGAGATAATGCAGATCTACAGCTGAAGGATCTCTGTGTTGCTATGGTAGGCTCTACAGCAAGCTTGTCTCACTGATATTCGACCTCGCATATTCTGTACAAGATACAAAACAATGTAAATAACTCACAAGTATTGCCATAAACATTAAACTAATAACCACATTAGAACCACTTAAATATGATGTAGACTAACACTAATACTAATACAAATTTACCAGAAAGAAATACCCATAAAATAGCTAAGTCGATACTTAAAAGTAATGTAAGAATGAAAAGGAAAAAATAAATAAATATAAGCTTCTATAGTCTCTATCAGATGACAGAAGGATAGTACTAATAGTAGTATAATACCGAATAATTACAAAGGCTTAACAAAAAGTCCAATATAATAAATCAATAAACTGTAACAGATGATAGAAACGACCTAACAAATAAGCTTTACGATTAATAAACAAATAAAACTAAGCTAATACCGTATACGCCTATTCATATTTATAATAAAACTACTAGACTAATATTAAACTTAATATATAATTTACACAGCACCAAGTAATATACACAGCAGAAACAAACACTCAGAACTTAACACACATGCACGAGAACCCACAACACAGTAGAAAAGGTCAGTTATACGAAAGCTACAGAATAAGATTTAGTACTAACAAAACGAAACAAAACCAAACAAGACAAATTACCGCACAACGAGAAAGAAAAAAAAATACTACGCACAACAATACATTAATCACACAGTTTCTAATACAAATTAATAAGAAATAATACGTATCTTTAATACATATGGTTCGTTGATCTTGACTGTAGACCGATGTTCCAGATGTGTTGTTTACTGCACTTCTTTCCGATGGCTTAACGATGAAAATGACAGCACAGCACAACACACGTGAAGTACAAACAAGATCCTCTGATAAGTTTCAACGGGCCAGTACACCCCCGTCAAATACGTTGAAAAAAGCAGGCTACTTCATGTAGATTCCGATGCGATGACTTGACCGAGTACACACATAAGCAAAGTTGACCTTGTACACACCGTACCGATGTCTGTCAGTAAACAGGACCCGCTGAGCCTTGTAAATTGGGTCACAACATGACCGTTGTACGCTGATTGGCAGAAAGTTCACGCACTTCGTGTTTACTGTTCTGGCTTGACTCAGGACTGTAATGTCCAGCTGTATGAAGAATTTACCGTATGTCTTTTAGAACTCAGTTACGTTGACTCCAAAATATAAATCAGATGTATGGGTGTTGACATCTGTTGTAAGCATATTATGTCTATTGACAAATCTTTTAGATGAATTTCATTAGTGTCCAAACACTTCATTTACCGTCCAACGAATTTCTGAAGTTTTACAGTACTTCAAGATTCCGGGGCGGGTTGATTGATTCTCCGCAATAGTCATGGGTTCAGAAAATTGAGCCCCCTAAATCACTGGAAATATGTACTGAACTCCTTCTATAGTCGGAATATTCTGGGTATAACGCCCCGTAAGATTGGCCCACCACTGTTAAAACGATGGTGGTTGTTTAGAAGACCGGACAGTAGGTACGCGAAATGATATATAATGAATCAGAAAGTCTTGGGCTCACATATCCATTACATTTAATCTCAACAGCATAGTCCTGGACATCAGCAACAATAGTACAAATACGTGCATAGTTAGAATATGTAGTACAGTCATCCTTACGTACTGGTGACAATTGCATTCAATGTAAGTGCGGCATTCCCCCCTCGCACATAAATCTCTATCTCTGATCTATATTCAATGTAAGTGCGGCATTCACTCCTCGCACATAAATCTCTATATGGTCTGTATACAATGTAAGTGCGGAATTCACTCCTCGCACATATATATCTCCGTGGTCCTACTTTCAATGTAAGTGCGGAATTCACTCCTCGCACATACTGTATATCTCTATCCAAGTTCCTCCAGAACTTAACAGCGCGGGAAACTCACAACGCGCTTACGTAGACCTCCTATTGGCGCGGGAAAGCACACAACGCGCATTCAAATAATAGCATATAATAGTCTTACCATAAACCTCCTTCTGACACGGGAAAACGACGTGTCTTTTAATCCAAAGTGCGGCATTCACTCCTCGCACATATATCTATACCTCTGGTCTAATCACCAGGCATACTAGTTCCTCCTGAACTTTAAAGCGCGGGAAACCCACAACGCGCTTATAAATAATATTATATAAAGGCCTTGTAAATACACCTTACGCGGTACATCATCGCGTCACATTCAATATATTATAATCAAAATCACATACATTATTCACATACTCTAGAAAACACTGACCGTCTCCCTCGACGGATGGCCACAGACTCCCCTTTAACAACTCAGTATTCTTCTCTGACACGTATGCTAACTTCATTCACTTTGCACGCTTTTCTCATGTCCTGTAAACCTCAATTCACACATGAACGCCTCTGAGTATTCTTCAACCATACTCTACGTGCTTCTAACAGTGAACTTTTAAATGTCACATTCCAAGCTTGCATACTTCAATAATAATAATACACTCTAAACAGAGTTACTCCTTTCTCTACCCACACACACGTATATACACGTCATGTATCTCATGACCTTAACCTACTTACCAACAAACTTCAGGACCGTACACAAAAATCCGTAACACCTAACTATAGCATAGAATATGACTTAACAACTATATGATTATATCTATATCATTGTTTACTATATGATTATATCTATATCATTGTTTACTATATGATTATACCTATATCATTGTTTACTATATGATTATATCTACATCATTGTTTACTATACAACTATTATTATTTAACAGTGATGAATATAATGCATGTACCTATATCATTGTTTACTATATGATTATACCTATATCATTGTTTACTATATGATTATACCTATATCATTGTTTACTATATGATTATGTCTATATCATTGTTTGCTAAATGATTATACCTATATCATTGTTTACTATACAACTATTATTATTTAACAGTGATGAAGATAATGCATGTACCTATATCATTGTTTACTTTACAACCCTTATCATTTAACAATGATGTAGATGATGATTATATCTATATCATTGTGTACTATATGATTATAAATGTATCATTGTATACTAAACAACCAGTATTATTAAATAATGATGCTAGATAGCAAAACTAAACAAGAAATTTTATTTTTAAAAGTGATTAAAATGCTTAACCTCTTCCTCTGCAAATCAAAATTGTCTTGTGTATAATATTTTTTTGGTTGAATTCATGAATACATATTGCATTTTCCAGATCTTTATAAATGAGCAACATTTCTGTGACTTCAAGCACATGATTGGAAAAGAGGAGGCACGCAATCTCTTAATCACTGGAGACATTACCATAGAAAGAGTCACCTTCTCCGGCACCAGCTCTGATGTAAGTCCTATCTATATCAGGCTCATTTTAGCTTGCCAAGGTTTACTTATACTTCAGTGAAACTCCCAGTATTCCCACCTACCAAATACATTTTTTAATGCAGCTACTTTTACAGTTTTTCAACTATAAATAGGGAAATAACACTACACACATTTGAAATAAAAAAATAAAAAAAAAGCATTTAAGCAAACAAAGATGTTTAAATGAAGAAAAAAAATTATCTTCATGTACGAAGACAAAATAAATTGCACTAAAAAGACAAAATTCAAACCAGCAGATATACTGTTCAAAAAAAGAAACGCAACTTTTTTGGTGTTACTTTTATAAAAGATATTCGCTGATTGGACATCAGTCAACCTAGCGACTGTGTCCACCTGGTCATTAACTTCTCGTGGTTACCTGAATTGTACTCACCTCATGATTCGTGAGGTCATGAAAGAGGTCAAAGTCAAAACAACATTTTTGACAATAACTCGTGACAGGATCATAAGAATCCCGTGAAACTTACTGAACACAAAAACTCTGACCATATTATTGAATGCCTATAAAAGATTGACGCTCCTCGAATAAATTCAATTGAAAATTCAATGCGCAAGTATGGCTCATCTCACTACAGAACACCGACTCATCATCAATGGACGTTTACAGACTGGACAGTCACAAAGTGTAGTGGCCAGACAATTTAATGTGGTTAGAAGCACCATTAGTCGCCTTTGGAGGCGATTTCAAGAAACTGGCTCAGTGGCAGACCGGCCGCGCAGTGGAAGACCCAGAGTCACAACTCCTGCCGAAGACCGCTTCATGCGGCTGCGTCACCTCAGGAATCGACTTGGATCTGCGTCCTCCACAGTCCAGTCAATGTCAGCAGCTCGTCGAATTTCAGATCAAACGGTCAGGAACCGGCTGCACGACTCTGGTCTTTGGACTAGAAGACCCTACAGAGGTCCTGTTCTTACGGACCGGCGTTGCCAGAACCGACTGCAGTGGGCAAACCAGCATCGTCAATGGACCGTTGGGAATGACTGGAGACGGGTTTGGTTTAGTGATGAATCATTTTTGTGCTCCAGCGACACGATAGACGGAGAAGAGTTTACCGCAGAGTTCATGAGCGCTACGCCCTGAACAGCGTTGATGAGGCTCCTCCACATGGTAGTGGCGGTGTACTGATGTGGGGGACAATCAACTTCTTGGGAAGAAGTGACCTGGTGCAAATTGAAGGACGCCTATTCAGGTATGCCCAACGATACTTCGCTGAAATTCTTCGTCCTCACGTCCTTCCACTTCTGGCTGCACGAGGGACGATTTTTCAGCAGGATAACGCTCGACCTCATGTGACACAACTCACCACCAAGTTCCTTGCTGACAACACCGTCCAGACTATTCCGTGGCCAGCCATGTCATCAGACATGAACCCCATAGAACACGTATGGGATGAACTCGACAGACGACTCCGCCAGCGAGACGTGGCTCCAGCCAATCTCCGACAGTTGTCTCTTGCACTGCGGGAAGATTGGGCAGCCATCCCACAACAACAGATCCAACGGCTAATCGGATCAATGTCAAGGAGATGTCGTTCTCTGATAGAGGCCAGAGGAGATCATACACCTTACTGAAACGGAGGCCTCAGTCGCAAAGAATAAAAGTCCAAACCAAATTTAATGAACATAATTTCATTGTTAAAGTCTGAAAGTTTCTTCATGCCAAGATTGAAACATTAATTCCGTAAAATAAAATGTTGGTACATGTTTGAAATTTGGTGTTCATTACCACTGCTGTCGCAAAATTGGCTCAAATACATTGCAAACGTGGCTTCGCATAGTTTTACAGACCATTCCCCTCTCGCTTATCACTGGACCGGCCGCTTACAAAATGGCGGTTATTCGACAAACTGTCGATGAGACATCGGCAATCGGCAAGGATAAATAGGAGCTACATGGAATTCTTGTGAAAAGGATTTCACCTTTTATTCCAGGAGAGGATTGTGTATAACTGTATATATATATAAGGAAAAACGGTAGGAAGTTACTATTTACGGAGATCAATGCGTATTACGGCTGTCCACAGTTAAGCTGAAAGCCTGTAAACCCACTTCTGTTCTAAATACTAAAATCAACTAATAACAGTTTGTGAAATTACATGGATAGGAAAATAGAGATATATCGGCTGTATAAAACAAGATAGGATGGAACAGTATGAATCATATATAAGCCGAGGATGAGAAAGGGAAAGTTTCAGGCAACGCACAGATCCTGTGAAATCACGGCTTCAGGAAGAAATTTCAGCCTGAGTTTTAAGCTGTGACGTCAGTGCCCTCCGATACGTCCGCCAGATCCTTATAAAAGGCAGAGCGCTAAACAGAAAAGACACACTGAAAGTAGGTTTGAGACAGACTAGAGGCAGAGCTCGCCACTATACATATTCCATCTGAATTGTGAGCGGATCGCCATAAATTTTCAGTCCAGTGTCTGGAGTCTGAGGGAAAGCGAAATTATGATAACTATCATGTATAATATTTTTTTTATTATTGCAGGTTCGTATAGACTTCACAAAATATGCTCGTAGAATAATTATCGGTATAAATGTATTTCTATTTTTATATGATATAAACATGTGCTATGTGGATAATTGTTGCTTGTATAAAAATGAATCACAACTAGCCCCACAGCCAAATGAAGATAACATCTATCATATTAATTGCTCTATCGCTTACGAGGATAAAGGCAGTCCTATGGCAGAGATTGTCATAGGCAAATGAAGTGTTAGAAGCTTCATCATGGAAGATACCGCTTTTACGAGGTTAGGTGACCAGTCCCCTTCCTCGCTGACTTTTCCTTCCCTAGCTCGAGAGCACAACTGAGTGCCCATTTACAGCTGGTAAACTGGAGTGTTCCACGGCCAGGTTTCAATTCCAAAACTATGTAGTTGTGCTACTTAAGAAAGCAACCTGATCGCTTGGTCAGTCGGTCACTCACTTTATCTAAATATGTATTAATTTTGGGTAGATGCTAAGAGTGGCATCAGTATTTAAATTTGTACCTGATGTAGTTGGAAAGATCAAGTTATAAAAAATTAAAGGATGTACAGGAGAGGAATAAACCAGATGATGATTATTACTGAGAATGTTAATACTAATCCTGTATCATTGAAAGGATGTTACTTACTGTGACTGTATAACCTTGACATCTGATGACTGACTAGTCTGACCTATGTGCTAGTCAGTTACAATTAATTGAAATGTTAATATTTCTGTATCACTGAAATGATGTCCTTACTTATTAATGAGTGTATAACTGTGACATCTGATGACTGACTGGTCTGACATCTGTGCTGGTCAGTTACAAGTCTAGCCAGATACTAGCCAAGGCTGATATGTTGTTTCAAGTTCCATGAAATAACTCAAACCAGACTGTCATGTGTCAGAAGCTTGTGTTGTTCATCAGAGGCAATCCCACAAAAGTGCAGGACCACAACGAGTGAACCACAGCTGGTCATTGATATTCCTATAGCTGGGTCTACCAAGTCTGATATCTACAAAGGACAGTTCAGTGTCAGCATTGTCAAGTTGAAAAGATAAGTGTCATTTAAGACACTGACCAGCTATATATGAACCAACAGCAAATAGTTGTGATATAAAAATAGTATTCAAACCATTAAAGAAGTCAGTCAAATGATGACAGTAATGTGTAAAGTCAGAGGACTAAAAGAACAGTGATACAGTAAAAGTGATTCCAGTTTTCATTAACTTTATTGTTCAAGACCTGAAGTCTAAACAGACAAGACTAATTATTAACATCGCTGAGTGACGGTGTCTAGTACAGTTGACAATCAAAAATCCGGCAACCTCCAGACCTGAGGAGTGCCGGATTTTTGAAAATGCCGGATTTTTTATGGAAATTTTAATGTTTTACACCACTTCTTTTATTTGCTGAATCCATAATGGGGCTATACAGCAGCAAATAAATGATAAAATGAGAAGGAATGAGCAGAAATGCCTGTTAACACGTGCAAGCAAGACCCAACAGCCGCATCAAAACATAAACGTCTCCAGAAAACAGTGGCGCGCCAACGCGGTAAATTTAAAATGCGCTCCGAAATGCATGCCGGAAATCTGAAGGAACCGGATTATCGATGGCCGGATTTTTGAATGTCGACTGTAAATACATTTTCTACAAGGACAGACAATCCTATCAAAACAGTAGTTTAGAAATAATAGTAATTGTATGTATATATATATATATATATATATATATATATATATATATATATATATATATATATATATATATATATAGATATATATATATATATATATATATATATATATATATATATATATATATATACATATGGTATAAGCGCCGTACCGTTCAGAAAGCAATGGCAAACTACTGAATGAAAAAATTGCCTAGAAAAATCACAAACAGCCAATAAAAGCTGGGGTTGATTGCCACGCCCTGTAAAAGGATAAGCAACTAACTACATATATATATATATATTAATGCTCATTTCCAAATGGCAGAAATAGAAGATCAGTGTAATTATTAAAAGTTTTAAATTGCACCTGAGGACTTATTCACTTTTTACCCTGGTGTTTAAAGTGAATGTTCATTTTATTTATCCCCTAGACATTAAGTAATCATAAGATAGTCACAGGGAGGAGACACCTTAAATCCTGGTACAACTTCTTACCAACTGGCCAGGGTTTTCACAGTCTGACTATTTCTATGATATCAATACACCAGTGCTTATTTCTAAGACTGGGGTATTACATGTAAGACCAGAACTCTTTTCTGGCATACTATCCGAGTATCATATGATACACCTGGATATCCATCTGCCAACCCTCTTCTTACATAAATAAATAATTTTAAATAACCTCCCGCTACAACTGCAATAATACTAGTATTACATAAGATGTAAGAGCACACAGGCATACTAAGCGGGGTGCGAGGGGGGTGGTCCGCCCCGGGTGACAGCCAGGATGAGGGTGCCATCAGACACTATTAAGATAGTATTTACTGTTAAAAATGTACTTGTGAGTGTGTTTCTTAATAGAGGCAGGGGGTGTCGAAGGTAGGACCGCCCAGGGTGCCCAGTAATTTAGGGACGCCTCTGTAAGAACACACACTTAATATGATGATGATTTGCTTGCCTTCACTAAGGCATCAAATTTTGGCATAAAATATTATACCTGTAAAAACAAAAGGTTTAATTAAAGATTAGATTAAATACTAGTATATATATCATATATATATATATATATATATATATATATATATATATATATATATATATATATATATATATATATATATATATATATATATATATATATATATATATATATATATATATATATATATATATATATATATATATATATATATATATATATATATATATATATATATATATATATATATATATATATATATATATATATATATATATATATATATATGCAGCCCTTGATGCTGTCAAATGTCTGCCATTTATGGAGGAGCTGGATGCTGAACCAACATTAGAGGAACTCAGCAAGGCCATTGATAGCTTGGCCTCTGGCAAAGCACCAGGCAGTGATGGGATTCCTCCTGATTTAATCAAATGCTGTAAGAGCACGCTATTACATCCCCTGCATATGATGCTGTGCCAGTGCTGGGAAGAGACAACTATTCCTCAAGACATGCGAGATGCCAAGATTGTAACACTGTATAAAAATAAAGGAGACAGAAGTGATTGCAATAACTGTAGAGGCATCTCTCTTCTTAGTATTGTTGGTAAGGTTTTTGCCAAAGCCATCTTAATGCGACTACACAAGTTAGCTGAGCGCATATATCCAGAGTCACAGTGTGGATTCCGAGCTGGTAGATCAACAACAGACATGATCTTCTCTGTCCGCCAGCTCCAGGAAAAATCAAGAGAGCAGAAAAGGCCTTTATATATCGCCTTTATAGACCTCACAGTGGGGGCAAGCGTTTCGTTTCGTTGCCCTCGTCAAGAGCGCTGGCGGTCGCTGTCTCGAGAGACTGCGCGTGATGATCCCGGTACGACCGGGCCCTCCCATTTCATCGGTTAGCGAGGCAGTAGTTTAGCTCCTGTGTCCGTAAATCGCAGCCTTCGGTCGTGATGTTAGCAAGCAGTCGCATCTCCGTATCGTGGCTCGACAACAGTCTCGAAAAACGGCCCCGCTCTCGCAACGAGTCGTGGGCCGGCAGTCAGTAATCTGGTGTCGCTTTCGGCCAGTCCTGTCCGACTAGTCGGCAGGCGGCCAGTGGTTCTCGCAAGAATAAAATCGCCGGGGCCGCCGGGATCCGCTCTGCACAGAGCGCTGTCTCCCTCCCCGCGCGAGCGACGGAAATGCTCTGTTCAGACAGTTATCTGGTTGATCCTGCCAGTAGTCATATGCTTGTCTCAAAGATTAAGCCATGCATGTCTAAGTTCACACTGTCTCACGGTGAAACCGCGAATGGCTCATTAAATCAGTCGAGGTTCCTTAGATGACACGATCCTACTTGGATAACTGTGGCAATTCTAGAGCTAATACATGCTTACCTAGAGCTAATACTTAGATGACACGATCCTACTTGGATAACTGTGTCCGTTCTAGATAGAGCTCGCACAGTCCGGCACTTACCTCAGACCTACGGGTCTCGAGGTGTCTGCGTCCCCTTATATGGTCAGCAATGACTCGGGGACGTAGAATGTCCGGCACCCAGACCCTCTGCTCTCGAGGTGTCTGTATCCCTTATACAGTCAGAAATGACTAAAAGGGAAGATGAATTGGAGGGCAAGTTCCGTATTCTACTAATGACTAGGCTGTTACTACTAGTGTCAGACTGTATCGGCTAGACCGTTCCTCTGACGTCCAGGCCGGGTCATGCTGCATGGGCAACAGCTTGATCTAACATTGCCCAACCTCGTGCCACCGAAAGTTATTTCGGGAGGTACGCTCCTTTGGTCAGAAATGACTAGTAGGGAAGATCACAGACCTCACAAAAGCATTTGACCTGGTTAGTAGGGATGGACTATTCAAAATCCTCCTGAAAATAGGCTGCCCTTCTAAAATGCTGGAAATGATAAAGTCATTCCATGACAACATGAAGGGAACAGTCCAATATGCTGGAAGCACGTCACAGCCCTTCGATATACGAAGTGTCGTTAAACAAGGCTGTGTTCTGGCTCCGACCCTCTTCGGGATCTTCTTTGCCTTACTCTTGAAACATGCATTCAGAGATGCAACTGAAGGAATATGCCTTCACACTAGGTCAGATGGCCGTCTGTTTAATCTTTCAAGGCTGAAGGTAAAAACAAAAAACAGAAGGGTCACTATAAGAGACTTGTTGTTCGCTGATGATGCTGCAGTCGTCACTCAAAGCCAACAGGAGCTTCAGAACTTGATGAATCGCTTCACTAAAGCATGCAAGGACTTTGGCCTCACAATAAGTCTAAAGAAAACGAATGTGCTGAGTCAGGATGCGGGTGCTGCACCAGTTATCACTATCGATAACTATGAATTGGCAGTGGTGCACCACTTCACATACCTAGGGTCTACCATCAATGACAAACTCTCACTGGATACAGAAATCGACAGCCGCATTGGCAAAGCTGCAGCTACCTTTGCCCACCTCACATCGCGTGTTTGGGGAAACTCCAAACTCACAATGAAGACCAAAGCTGCGGTATATAATGCCTGCGTTACCAGCACACTCCTATATGGCAGCAAGACCTGGACGACCTATGCTAAGCAAGAAAGAAGGCTCAATACCTTCCATTTACGGTGTCTACGCCGCATCCTCGGCATCTCGTGGAAAGATAAAGTGACAAATGTCGCGGTGTTTTCACGTGCTAGCCTTCAAAGTATGTATACGCTGCTTAGACAGCGCAGACTTCGCTGGCTTGGCCGTGTTCGCCGCATGGAAGATGGTCACATCCCAAAAGATATCTTCTACGGACAATTAGCAAATGACAAGAGAACAGTTGGGCGACCACAGCTGAGGTTCAAGATGTGTGCAAGAGAGATATGAGGGCACTGGACATGGATCCAGCAACACGGGAGGATGAAGCTGCCGATCGCACTTAGTGGCGATGCTATTTACGGCGCCACCTCAGTTTGGGCAAAGAGAGGCTCACACAACAAGCAGAGGAGGGGAGAAAACGTTGAAAGAAGCACCAGGAAAATAAGCAGCTGAGGGATGTCACCTCAGGGGCGCATTCACATAGTCAGTTATGACTGAAGGGGCTATTATTATTATATATTTATCATTTGGATTGATCCCCTCTAGGGTAGAGGACCAATCAACTTTTGGCATTACATCACCCGACAGTTAGTGGGTCTCGTATGTTTTACGAACTCTGCCAATATTGAGCCCACTGAATTTGGCAAGCCCGCTGGGTTTGCAGGTAAGACCTGAAACTGACCCCCAATTGCATAAGGGTAAAGATTGAAACTCAAATACCTGGTTTTCGAATGAACAAAGAAAGGAACAAAAGAATAATTCATGTGGTTCACCTAAAATCTCTCAGCGGTGGACTACGATCAACGTTTTGCTCACCCCTGATCTATATGACCAATGTAAATTTGGCAACAACAGCAATAGTGTCATAGTAAAAGCAGCCGGAAACAAAATTATGGTAATAAATTAGCTAAATGTGATTCATTCTTGGCTTCCAGTGGTAGTTCAGCCCTTGGATTTTACACAGATGAAGGGGTAGGCATATATCCAGTGTATTCCGGATTCCTTTCCTTCACATTAGTCAGTCCATGAACGTAAGGAAGGCCGTTAGTTTCAAGCAGATGTAAGCATAGAAGTGGCACAAATGCAGAGCTCCGTAACAATGCTGGTTATACATCGAATATAGAAATGACGTTTTCTCTTTTATCCTTTCTTCTTTCAGTGAAGAAATCACAGAATTATTCTATCTATTTCAACTGTTTTTCTACAACTAGCATAAAGCAATTCAGGTCTTTACCACTTCAGTTTGTACTCTCTCTTCATTCCTTCTCCGTACTTGCCTAGAACTTCCCTTTTGTGCATTTTGAAGTATGATTCTTTTAGGATGGCATGTGAGGGTACCCGATTTTGTGAAGTCTTAATGTGTGCCGTTCCTGTCTTCCATTTTTAATTGAATAATGAAGTAATTATATTTAAATTTCAGTAGTTTTATACATATTTCTGCATTGCATTTCTTCGACCAAATTTGAAAGATTAGAAAAGCAGTGAAACAAGATTAACAACAAAGGGAAACAATAATTACCTTTTTTAAACTTCAACAGTAATTCTAATCGTGTCCCTTTAATTTTGAAAATATGGATCCACAATGTACGTTGGACAGTTTTCGTTCCGGAACACATAAATGTATTGGAAATACATGCACTCATTTTTAAATTGTGTTAGATAAAAATTGTGAATGATAATACATTTTTTTTTCGCATTGTGTGAATGACTTAATCGGATAGAACTTGATTGAGCCATGCCACTTTTTTTTGCTAGATCATGGATGAATAATTATTTTCTGTTGTTATACTGTTGCTTCTTTTTATCTTTCACCGGTCTTTTAATTCATTAGCTTTTTCTTCTCATTTTTCTTCAAGCTCTAAAGGTATTTGTTGCAAATTTTTTTTTCCACCATGCAGTGCTTGTGTCATGAATACCAAATTTATTATTTTCTGTCTTCTAATTTGCTGACCATTTACACACACGCATGCACACGCACACACATGTATGCACACGCACACACATGTATGCTCTGTGCAGTTCTTGGGGGCCTCGGAGGAGACAGTCAAGAAATTGGACTCCTGCTTGTTAAATGTTGTAAAATTCGACTAATATGAGGTTGTGCGTGGGGGCTGGAGGGAGCCGCGGTACTGATTTGGTTAGTGCACTGACTTCCTAGCTCGGTGGTCCCTGGTTCGATCCCCAGTTGAGGTGGGATTATTTAGACCACAAACAGCTCCAGGGTCGACCCAGCCTTATGAATGGGGCACCAGAGCAACTCTGGGAAGGTTAAGGCGGCCGGCGTGATGCTGACCACATCACCCCTAGTGTGCCGATGGTGAAGAAAATATGGGCCTAACACCATATTTCCCGTATGCCTCAAATGGGCGTGTAGCGGGATCCTTTACCCCCTCCTCCCATGGGGCTAGCAACCTCATCTTGCAAAATGAATTGCTGCAGACACCTCTATTGAAGAGCACATAAGTTCTTCGGTACAGGCTTCCTACATGAAGACCAGGTGCATTTGTGGCTCCAAGCTCCATATTATGGGGTAATAAAAGGAAATAATAATTATATATATATATATATAGGTGGTAGCTCAAATGTACTGATTTCTTGTCTTGTTTGTTCCATTTCAGAGTCAGCATAACAATCCAGTAAGTAGACTTATATATTATCTAAACCACTTTTTCTCAATCAGTGATTTACAAAACCTTAAGGTGTCTGCTAACAGTTCCCAAGAAATCCAGTAGGAGCATAATAAATATATAATTGATGCAATGTCGTTTTTCTTGTAATAAAAAGTTTACACCACCAATATAGTACTGGTCACGTAAGCTCAGAAAGGAGTCTATAGATACGGTAACAATTTGTTATGGGGTCCATAATTTCTGAACATTTGAGGAACACTTGTAATAACTCATGTTTATTATAAATTAACAAGCTCCTTATCCCATTTAATCTTTAAGACTTTATCTCATTATACTTCACATTAACTCCTTTTTTTCATCTTCACATTAACTCCTTTTTTTATCTTCACATTATCTTCAAAATAGACCTAGGTCTTTCCTGTGGCTTTTCTGCTATTCCGCAACATATTGAGTTGGGAGTCCTGAGTTCCAGTCTTTTTCCCAGGCATTTTCACCACTACAAGTAGCAACAATTATAGCAGAACAATACCACCTCCCACAGACACAAGAAATAATTGAACAATAACTAGTCATTTATCCCGGAAAGGAGTTAAAACTTCCAGTAATAAAAACCACACTCATGGATAGCACACTAACAAGAGACACTAACCCAGCAGTACTTAAACAGCTACTTTAGAGACAACAGACAGCTACCCTAACACTGCAGTACGTCCATACACAGATGGCTCAGCATTCAAGGCCACCATAAATGCTGGACTTGGAGCTTATGTGAAATACCCAAATGGTATCACACTAGAAATATATGAACCGTGCGGAGAATTCTGTACTAATTACCAAGCAGAGATTACAGCAATAAACAGCACACTCACAGCAATAGACAGCCAATTCAAACAAGAAATCCATATGCCCTCATATCATAATCTTCACTTATTCAAAATCAACACTTCAGGATTTAGAAGAATACCTTCAAACTGAAAATAAAGAAATAATACAGCTGACCGAAACAATTGACAACCTGCTGACAAAATATGACATCAGAGTCACTCTAGTGGATACCAGGGCACACAGATGTACCAGGCAATGATAAAGCAAACAGACTAGCAAAATTAGGAGCAAGCATGGTCCAAACAAAAACTTCAGCAAACATGCAGACAGCTAAATGAAATACTCCAAAACAACTTCAAAGAGGAATGGCTGAACCGATGGACAAAAGGGCTTACAGGACGTGCCTTGTATAAAGAAATGGCCCATCCCAACATAAATGATAGCATTAATAACCTATGACGTAAGGAGCAGAGCACAATCTTCCAACTAAGAATTGAACACACCAGACTCAATAAGCACTTAAACAAATTAAACCCCACACATGAGCCTAATTGCCGCAACTGTACTCATCCGTATGAGACAGTTCAGCATGTGCTGCTCACTTGCCCAGGACTCTCCACAGAAAGACGACAGCTATTGCCGGGCTCCCCAACAATCACAAACACTCTATAAGCACCCCTCAACAGCTGCAGAACACATGTAAATTCTTCAGCTTGGCATTGACTGCTAAAGAGACCAGCTCAGCAGCCCTAGTTAATCAACAACAACATCTTCACATTAACCTCTTTTTTTCATCTTATCTTCAGCAAAATTCCAATTTTATAATGCTGACACCCTTCATGTGTGTTGTGTTGATGTGAGTTGCTACACTCGGGCTGTTGTAATGAGCTTGATGTGATCAAGTCAGCATGGTCATCTCACTTTCTTACATTTTAGTTTCATTGAGGTTTTTACCTTCTTGTGGTGAAGATCAATCCTTTCAACCTAGACCAAAGTTCATCAGCTATATGAGAGTGAAATTGTCATTTAAATATAAATGAACTCAGTCGATCGCAGCACATCATAATTTTATGTGTTCCATATGGAGCATGGAGCCACCATTTCAGCTGGCCAATTTGGAGGAAGCCTGCACAAAGCTTTCACATGCTCATACAGTGATTTCTGTAGCAATTTGTTTTGCATGATAAGAAAATAAATTGCTACTGTTGAGCACATATTTTTTGGCGCACGGATTACGCATACCATGTAAAATGTTTTAATTGTCTGATGAAGATATATTCATCTTTGAATGCATGTTTTGGTCTTGAGGGACGAAACTCAGATTGGGCAATAAGTAGTCATTCTGTGAGTTATCGCTCTTTGTAGCGTTCTTAAAAATAGAACTCGGCGGAGGAATTTAGACTTACTTGAATCTATTCTGTGTTTGGTTAGGAATAGATTGTTCTTGCTTCAGAATGTCTATGGTCCGAATCTATGTGTAGTGCTTGTCTATGTAGGACGAGTATTCTTATATCTTGATATCTTAGTATGTTTAAGTGGAACTATTTGTTCTTGTACTGTACTGAAAGCGGTCAGGTGTTTTCGGCGGATGAAGTGAGGTGAGGGTGTTCTTCGGTTGTCTAGGCCTAGGGCAGGAAGTCATGTCGGAGAGATGCCCGAGAGTTTGTGATCTCTTTAAGTTATTCTGGGGACGAAGATAGTTTCTTCCAGGATCGTTTAGTCCATGAGTTACTGTCGTGAGAAATTCTAATCCACATATATAAATTAAAAAGTAAATGAAACCCCTAACGAATTACTTCAATAACAGGGAAGAGAAAAGGAAAAAGAGAACAGTGCTGTCACAATGGCGTACAAAAATCCCCCTTTTTCTGCTTCGTCTGCAAATCGTAACGTTTTCACGTTGATAGTAAAAGCCTACTGCATCACTACACGCGTTTCAAAAAATAAAACGTGTACTGCATTTCTTAGAAAAACCTTGAGATAGGCGCTGAGTGATGACCTAGATTTAATATTTCATTCATTCCATTTTATACACGGCGTAACTAAAAGACAGATGAAAGTAGGATAGAGAGAGAGAGGGGCGACTGAAAGCAGGGACACATGCAACACTAAACACGCGTCGCGCGATACACAATTGCTGCCATCACGCGTGTAAGGCCACTAGCACTAATTTTTTTCAAATCGACAGTGATAAAAAAAACACTACTACTACAAGAATCAGGTTTAAAAACATGAAAAATGCTTATTAGGAAATATGAAATTCTACTGATTTACATCTAAGTATGACATAACAGTGGAAAAGGCAGGACAGGTGGCGGTTCTAAACAACGAAAAGGAATAAAGAACAAATATACGACTATCTTTGGAAAACACATATTTTGAACGCCGCCATGTAGCTCACTTTAACTTATATATTATTGTACGGCCGGACTTGCTAACCAAGAATATGTTATGTGTTACGCCTTTAGTCTGTTAATAAAATAGTTATGGCCAAAATACAATAGTGGGGGTGCCTGACAGCATGGAATCATTTCTGCTCATAAAATTTTTTTATAACGTGTTTGAAAAAACATTACGTTACGGAAATAGCCTACCAAGTTAACTCCTATTTGATTGGCGGGAATGAGATGTAAGACTAAACACGATTAGTTGGACTGCAAATACTAGTTTAGTTGTTAGGGGAAACGTGAGAAGGGTAATATTTTTTGAAAAGTAGGTAAACATGGCATGATTGGTTAGAGCTGCCAATATACTCAATTCAGGGCGTCTGTTCCGGGCTACATCTTGTAATAAACCTACTAAGAAACAGTGCGTTGAGCACCAGTGCATATTTTTTATAAATAAAAGCCTGGGACAGAGGCAGATCGGAAGTTGTGCCTATTCATTGCCAGTCAACGAAACTGTTTATTTTTCCATGAATTGTGGTAAGCTTGAAATATTTGATATCTTTTAATGAAAATTGAATGTAAATTGATAATTTATGTCTGTATATATGTGTGGTTCAGTAGCGAACATGAGGTAAAACCTCTATAGTGCTCCAGCCTGAACAGAAGGTGTCGGAGGAAAGTAAAACTACATGGAATTGCCAAGCAGTACACTGACACCTATATTATTGACTAGAAAGAAATAATGCTGGAATTGCAGAGGCGCAGTAATCATTAGGGAGGAATATACTGGTGTAAATTATTTCAGATGAAGCTGACAGTTGGCCTACCGCTCTGAACTCAGTGTTTGTTATGTATTGTGCTCAGTGTAGAAATAGAGTATAGATTAGTTCTGAAGTAGGAGGTACAACCTTCTTGTTTCAGGGACTGTGGTCCTAAAGCTATTGAGCAGTACCTGGTCAGAGCTTTGCTGAATCCAGAGGCGGACAGCATCCTCCTTGGTCCATATAGCAAACAGTGAGGTGTCTCCAGAACACAGGGGGGCACTCGAGCAGAGGAGTCTTTTCCTGCCGCCATCACGAAAGATAAGCCTATGTGGCCAGCGGAGCTCAACATTATGTATACCCCCTTAAACTGACATTGTATTAAAATAAGAGGGGAAATTAATTGTTTTAATGAAAGGAACTGAGAACATCTCCAATACTAGTTCCAACAGAAACAAACACGTGAAGTCATGATGACACATAACAACATAGCTTAAAAAAACAAAACCAGTATTACCTCATATTACTACTACACAACTGACACACATATGATAATATTAATAAAATATGTCACTACAAGATTCATATTGATAAATTCTATATATATATATAACTTATAATTGAAATTGATTGTGATTCCTGGTTCACTTTGTATTTGAATCAGGACACATATATATTAATGAAAAGTACTTAATACATATTGATATTTGAAAATTTACCAGTGACTCGTTTAAGATAGTCTTATAGAATGTTTCATGTGTGTGAGTGTCACAGTGTTGTCAAGTGTGGTGGAATAAATTAAATTGTTTATCTGTCTGTTGTTGTTGTGACTTACACTTCATCATATACATACCCTAGACATATAACGTAGTCATCACAATATTCCAGAATAATTCTGACTGAGGTATAAATATGTGGCAGCAAGTAAGGTTATCTGTAAAACACTACACCTATTAGATACAGATACCTTCACAGCTGATCTCAGTCAGTACACTAAGTCCCCTATAGATATTTATAAAATCCCACTTTACCACAGTTACCCAGTTGTGATTCTATAACGCCGGGAGAGCGTTTTTGTGCTTGCTAGTGTATTTCTTATGTCCAGGTAAAAAAACGTACTTTTGCTGACTTCGTTCATTCCTAGGCTTAAGATGGGCAGACGTTTACATGAACTTACCTATGAATATGTCGGGACGACATATTCTCTAGCAGCACTAAATATGTTTATATGCAGCAACTATGAGGACAGAATATGCTGATCCTTGTAGAATCATTTATTGTTGATGAACAAAGCTTCGATTGAAGATTTGGCTATACACCCGTATAGTGAGTGATGCTCAACCGGGAACCAGCAGCCATTGTGGAATTCAATTGATTTTGGAATTCTACTTATTGTAAATCATTAGCAGAGAACGGGAAAACTTCCTTACTATCAGGTGATGATTGAGAAATCACTATTATAAAGAAATTAACATTATCTTCACAGAGATTTGCTGTAATTTACCTAAAGGAATCGTCGCTAGAAAGAGATCCTGTTTAGGAGTCAAATTTGAACAGTATTGCTTAATTGACATGCTCGGTCAGTAAAGTCTACTGACTGTATTTATAAACTATGGAAATCTTGGTGTTTACAGATGTTCCATTGTAAGATTATTCTTCATGAATGCTAATTTAGGACGGTAGTCCATTGATCAATATTATGCTGTCTATGTCGACTCATGTTCCTGTAACTGTACCCAATCTGTCAAGTGTGTGCGTCCAATTAAACTATTGAAACGACTACAGTGATCTGCATTGGTGACTTAACGTAATGAGTGAATGAGTGCCTTATACGGGTCAACACACGAACAGTCCACCATTCGCCTAACTCATACTTCACACTCACACTCCATATTTGCATAATCCTGCGTTGGTTGAGTTGACCTTTGCTCCCCCTGGAGCCTCCATCATATTCACCACTGGTTTGCGTGAGGAGAATACACAGTTACGATCAAGAAGAAATAGAGAGAGTTATCAACGTGGTAGGCCAGTTTCCTGGGTCCAGCCTTCGCAATCTACAAAGTGGAAGTCACCTAGTGTTTCAAGAACATTTATTTTGGCCAAATGTGACACACGTCAACACCAATAGGACAACTATACAGTCGATGTCAGCTTGACCTGTTATGACAAGTGTAACTGTATCTAGGTCACCGCTGTTGACATTTTGCTCGGTACAGGCATTATTTCATATAACAGACAGCGTAGCACGGCAAGTTGTTTACAAGTGGACATCACAGCATTACACAGAACATTGGCAAGCAAGTTAACTGTGTTAGCAGAAGTATTGAACTTAGAAGCCTATTTTCATCGATGGGCCTTCTTATGTTCTGCTATTGTGTTGAACTTTAATATTTAAGAACAGTGTAATAAAATAAATCAAAGATTGAAATTGATTAAAAGTGGCAGTTAGTTGAATTAAAAAGCTGTACCATTTATACTGAGCATACTTTACAACACATTCTAACCACAACACATTTAAGTAATTGATATATGCATTTATGCTTTATATATATTTATGTTTACATGTTTATATGTAATAGTTATTTATGTCGCGGGCCTGGTTGGGAGGAGACTAGGACAAGATATACCGAGTCACATTGGTCTTGGACTAGCGTTCTGGAGGGGCAAATTTCTTAATTGAAATTTGCATGCAATACCTGTTAGCTGTGACGAAACTGTCCCTATTGTTGTTTTTGTAATATTTCTCTGTTCTTTAGTTTTGTTTTGGTTTGTTTGTATAATTTGTTGGTCTACCCTTTGCTATCTTTCAGTTTTATACACAATTTATGTTCATACACTGTGGCGTTATTTGTCTTGTTCATTCTATTGCAGATATCATCACAGATTCTGTGATCATTTTTCTTTGATTTTTCCTATTTGATTTATTTGATTTCTGCAAATGTTTCCTGTTCTCTTGTATAATTGTTTTGTTGTGTTCTTGATCGACATACACTATTTAAAATATATTTGATCACATGAATTTATAAGAAAAAGTCAACTGATGATTTTTAGTAATTGGTTGGTACACAGTTGATTATACAAGACCTTACTAAAGGCTTGTTTCCCCACATAGTTTGGGATAAGGAGCTGATTGATCAAATTATTAAGAGCTTGTGTTTACATTACTTTAAAATATAGATTACATTTTTGTGTCAACTGATTGCTATCATTATTAGACATCATGTCTACATTGGAACACTTTATTGAGTTAGGGAAATCTCTAGGCAAGACTGGAGATAAGTTGGAGGAGTATGCTACCAGTCAATATGATAAAGCACTTAAAGCTGAGGAAATGAAACAAAAAAGTGAGGAAATGAAACAAAAAAGTGAGGAAATGAAACAAAAAAGTGAGGATAGAAAAATGGAAATAGAATTTGAACAAAAGAAACTGCAGATGCAGGTTGAGGAAAGGAGATTCCAAATGGAATTGGAAAAACAAAACAAAGAAGCTGATGCTGAGCAGAGAAGATTAGACAGAGAAGCTGAACAAAAGAGATTAGACAAAGAAGCTGAACAAAAGAGATTAGACAAAGAAGCTGAAGCTGAGGAGAAAAGAGCAATAAGAGAACATGAACATCAAAAAGAACTTTTAGCATTTGAGTTAGAAAAGTTGAAATTGACAAACATGAGTAATGTCAATCAGTCATCTAGTGGTAAACCCTTTACTTACAAGGTCAAGGTACCAGCGTTCAATTCTGCCAGTGATGATATAACATTCTGGCTTGATAGATTTGAACGTGCTTGTCGAGCTCATAATGTGGAGAAATCACAATATGCTAATCAGTTGTCTGAGAATTTAAAAGGTGATTCTCTGACGAGTTTAAGTTTGGTTGAAGAAACTGACAAGGATAATTATGAGGTTATTAGGGCAGCCTTGATAAAGAAATACCAGTTATCTGAGGAAGGTTACCGTATTTTGTTTAAAAGAATGGTACCTGAATCAGGGGTAGAATTCTCAGAATTCATTGCAAGGACACGTCTTACATTTAATCGTTGGATTGAACTGTCCAAAACAGAAAAGACTTATGAAGCACTTATGGATTTATTGCTCAGGGACAAGATTATGTCAAGCATTAGTAAACCATTCCTTGAATTCCTACATGAGCGGAAACCTAAAACACTAAAAGAAATGAAAGAATATTGTACCCAATACGTCACTGCACACCCAGATGTAGCTATTAGCAATACTAAGGTTAAGGAAGGTATGCCAGTTGCATCAGCAACACCATACAACCCTAATTACTCACACAAATTCCAAGGACCTCAAAACAGGTTTAATAAAAAGGGTAACCATAACAGTTATCAGAACCAAGGTAACCAATCATTTCAGGGTTCTTCTTCGAATATCTGGAGACGAGCCGACAGCCCTCGATTCAGGGGTGGTCATAATTATAGGAACTTCCGCAAAGGAAGTCATTATAGAAACTATCCTAGTTTTCCATCATGGAGACAACAAGATCATAATTACAGAGATACTCATTATAATGAATATGATAATAGTAACCAGGGGAATTATGACTCAAACCCAAATAGGGGTTACAATAGAGGAAACAATGATAATTACAGGGGTAATAATAACAGAGGTAGACCCCAACATAAAAAACAAAAATCTCATTATCATGCAAACTCTGCACAGCAAGAGTCCCATGATGCCTATAAACAAAATAAAGATAATGATGACTCTAACAATATGGCATGTGCCGCTTTCGATTTTGGGAGAGCATCTCAGTGCCCCCAATGCAAAACATTATTCGAACCAACTACGGTGTCCACTTTAATTTGTGGCCATCCTCTTCCCGCTCTTCCCGCGTCAATCGCGCATGATGGAAGAGGTTCTCTTGTCTTACACAAAGGTTTAGTAAATGACAATCCAGTTTCATTGCTTTTTTATTCTGGATGCACCACAATTGGTGTTAGGCAGTCACTCATAGATCCTTCTCGTGCTACAGGCAAAGTAGTCAAATGTGTAACATTTGGCGGCACCATAGAGAAATACTCTACTGCTATCATTAGGATCGCTACTCCTTTCTTTACAGGAGATGTACACGCATGTCTTCTGCCGAATCCGATCGCTGATCTTATCATCGGTCGTATTCACGGAGTCAAAGAATGCACTCCACAACAAATTTCCGTTTGGGAAAAACAAAATATTCAAACTGCTAATGCTGTAGTCACTAGAGCTCAAGCTCTCAATATGCCCGAAACTTCATCTATTGAAGATAATGAAGTGCATAACCAAGATGATCCCTTGGTAATTTCGCGTGACTCATTTATAAAGCAGCAAGAAGAGGATCCGACTCTAAAGAAATTCTTCACTCTTGCAACAAAAGGTGATCCGAATAAAGATTCAAAGAGTAAATCTTGGATTACAATGAAGAATGGCGTACTTGTACGTATGGTGCAAGACTCCAACAAGTCAAGTCATTCTCAGATTCTTGTACCCAAGAATTTGAGAGTTAAAATATTACAACACGCACACGACTCTCAGTGTGCTGGACATATGGGTTTTTCCCGTACAAAGTCAAGAGTTCTTGCGGCTTTCTTTTGGCCTTTTGTGAACAAGGACATACGGATCTATTGTCGATCTTGTAAAATATGTCAAGAAGTCAAATCCAAAGGTCCACGCCATGCTGCACCTATTCAGGCTGCAGACATTCCTATTAGACCATTTCAGAAAATGGCGATAGACATCATTGGTCCATTTAAGATCAAATCTGCTAGAGGACATCAGTTTATCTTAACGTGTGTGGACATGTGCACACGTTGGCCAGAGGCTATCCCTCTGAAGAGCATTACTACTGCTGACATTGCAGATGCTCTTTGGCTTATATTTTCTCGTCTGGGATTTCCCGGAGAAATATTATCAGATCATGGCACCCAACTAATATCGGATACCATGTCTCAAGTAATGTCTACTCTCCAGATAGAGAGATCTTTGAGCAGTATCTATCACCCAATGTCGAATGGGATGGTAGAACGCCTTAATAGAACACTCAAAAACTTACTAGGGAAGATAACTGAGGATCATCCTCAAGATTGGGATAGGGTTTTACCCGCGGCCCTCTTCGCTTACAGAGAGGTCCCCAATGAACATACAGGATTTTCTCCCTTTGAACTTGTCTTTGGCGCGCGACCGCGCGGCCCTATGTCTTTGCTTCATGATCTCATAACCGCTGATAATATTACCGATGACACAAAATCTTCTTACGAATATGTCATCGCGCTGAGACAAAAGATTATCGAAGCATGCAAATTGGCAACTTCTTCTGAGTTTGCTAAGGAGAAAGCAAGACAGTTTGCCAATAAGAAAAGAACCTTACGACAACTTTGTCCTGGTGACAAAGCATTTGTTTTGCTACCTTGTAGGGAAAACAGACTACTTATTTCTTGGAAAGGTCCGTACGATATAATCTCGAAAATTTCCGATGTTGACTACATTGTCGATATTGATGGGAAGCGTAAAACCTTCCACATCAATATGCTTACGGAATTCCATGAACGTCCGGATTATTTACAGCCTATTTTCCAGGCAACGGACGATTCACCTGTCCAACATGGTCATTACTCATCACTGTCTGTAATACAGGATGAGGAAACAAGTTTTTCGGATGTTAATCTTCCGCTTCCGATGATTCCACTTCATTCTAGTGAATCATGGAAAAATGTTACTGTTTCTCCCGATTTATCTCTAGGAGAACAGCGACAAGTTTCGTCTATGTTACAAACATTTCAGGATGTCCTTACTGACATTCCTGGACAAACTCATGTCATTGAACATGACATTATTCTAACTGACCATAATCCTATTAGAGTCAGACCTTATCCTATTCCTATACATTTTCAAGCACAGGTTGAAAAGGAGTTGGATGAGATGATAGATTTAAAAATAATTGAACCATCCACTTCTGCGTATTCTTCGCCGATGGTTATTGTCCGTAAAAAAGACAATAACATACGTCTTTGCGTTGACTATCGCAAATTGAATCAAGTCACGAAGTTTGATGCTGAACCTATGCCTTTACTAGAAGAGCTACTTACTAAGCTTTCTAAATCGCATTTTTTCACTAAACTAGATTTGTCTAAAGGATATTGGCAAGTTCCTCTATCTGAACGCGCCAAACCTTTTACTGCTTTTTCTACACCTAGAGGCCTTTTTCAATGGAATTTTATGCCTTTCGGCCTTATGAACGCACCAGCTACATTCGTACGCATGATGCGTAGAATTCTATCCTATCGGTCAGATGTCATTGCGTACATAGATGACATCTGTCTTTTCAGCGATACTTGGGAAGATCACTATTCAGGGTTAGTTGAATTGCTATCTACTCTACGCGAGTATAACCTGACAGCGAAACCATCTAAAGCCTGCATTGGTTTTAGTGAAATTTCTTTTTTAGGTCACCGGGTCGGCCATGGTTTCCTAAAAACAGAGGACCATAATACAAGTAAAATACTTAACATTTCTATTCCTAAGACTAAAAAGCAAGTGCGAAGTCTCTTAGGTCTTATACAATTCTATGGACGATTCATTCCGAATCTGTCCTCAATCATGGCACCTCTTTCTACCTTGCATTGGACTCAAGAATGTCAATCCTCTTTGGATAGGATTAAAACTATGTTTTCTACTGCACCTATTTTAGTGTTGCCTACTAAAGATAAGACATTTGTTCTTCGTAGTGACGCTTCATCCACTGGGATTGGAGCGGCACTAATGCAAGATTACTCTGGAACTCTGCATCCTGTAATGTATATTTCCAGAAAGCTTAATGCTGCAGAAAGGAATTATTCGGTTTTAGACCGTGAACTGTTGGCTATGGTATGGTCAATTCTCAAATTACAAAGATTCCTTCTAGGCGCACATTTTATAGTAGAAACCGATCAGAAAGCTCTTACAGCTATCCAGAGTAAAAATTTGAAGAGTTCGAGGTCTACTCGATATGCAATTGCTCTTCAACCTTTTCATTTTTCGGTACGAGCTATCCGTGGATCAGATAATGTGATGGCAGACATTCTGTCTAGATGCCCACATGATTCCACTTAGCTGTTGAGTACTGGACGTCTTAACACTTCCAACTCGACAACAGATTTTTCTTTTCTATATCAAAATAGATACACATTGTAATTCGTAATGACACTACGTTCATTGATATATAGTCACCATTACTCGTTGATGATTTTTCTTTTTGTCAATCATGTACTTGGAATGCTTAAACTTAAATTGTTATATGCATTGTATCATTGTATAGTAGTATGCGTTGGTGACACCTCCCTGGAAACACTTATGCTTAAGAGAAATGCTTTCTCTGAGGGATTGAGATTTTGCATTAATCTGGCTTAAATAATTCCAGATATTTCTCATCTGCGCAGTATTTATGCGTTGGGAGCCTATTGTATGTTGCTCTCAGATGAAAAAAAAATGATTTAATTTTTTTCCCGGGGGGTGTGGTAATCTGTTGCGCACATATTTTTTGGCACACGGATTACGCATACCATGTAAAATGTTTTAATTGTCTGATGAAGATATATTCATCTTTGAATGCATGTTTTGGTCTTGAGGGACGAAACTCAGATTGGGCAATAAGTAGTCATTCTGTGAGTTATCGCTCTTTGTAGCGTTCTTAAAAATAGAACTCGGCGGAGGAATTTAGACTTACTTGAATCTATTCTGTGTTTGGTTAGGAATAGATTGTTCTTGCTTCAGAATGTCTATGGTCCGAATCTATGTGTAGTGCTTGTCTATGTAGGACGAGTATGTCTTATATCTTGATATCTTAGTATGTTTAAGTGGAACTATTTGTTCTTGTACTGTACTGAAAGGGGTCAGGTGTTTTCGGCGGATGAAGTGAGGTGAGGGTGTTCTTCGGTTGTCTAGGCCTAGGGCAGGAAGTCATGTCGGAGAGATGCCCGAGAGTTTGTGATCTCTTTAAGTTATTCTGGGGACGAAGATAGTTTCTTCCAGGATCGTTTAGTCCATGAGTTACCCAGTTGTGATTCTATAACGCCGGGAGAGCGTTTTTGTGCTTGCTAGTGTATTTCTTATGTCCAGGTAAAAAAACGTACTTTTGCTGACTTCGTTCATTCCTAGGCTTAAGATGGGCAGACGTTTACATGAACTTACCTATGAATATGTCGGGACGACATATTCTCTAGCAGCACTAAATATGTTTATATGCAGCAACTATGAGGACAGAATATGCTGATCCTTGTAGAATCATTTATTGTTGATGAACAAAGCTTCGATTGAAGATTTGGCTATACACCCGTATAGTGAGTGATGCTCAACCGGGAACCAGCAGCCATTGTGGAATTCGATTGATTTTGGAATTCTACTTATTGTAAATCATTAGCAGAGAACGGGAAAACTTCCTTACTATCAGGTGATGATTGAGAGATCACTATTATAAAGAAATTAACATTATCTTCACAGAGATTTGCTGTAATTTACCTAAAGGAATCGTCGCTAGAAAGAGATCCTGTTTAGGAGTCAAGTTTGAACAGTATTGCTTAATTGACATGCTCGGTCAGTAAGGTCTGCTGACTGTATTTATAAACTATGGAAATCTTGGTGTTTACAGATGTTCCATTGCAAGATTATTCTTCATGAATGCTAATTTAGGACGGTAGTCCATTGATCAATATTATGCTGTCTATGTCGACTCATGTTCCTGTAACTGTACCCAATCTGTCAAGTGTGTGCGTCCAATTAAACTATTGAAACGACTACAGTGATCTGCATTGGTGACTTAACGTAATGAGTGAATGAGTGCCTTATACGGGTCAACACACGAACAGTCCACCATTCGCCTAACTCATACTTCACACTCACACTCCATATTTGCATAATCCTGCGTTGTTTGAGTTGATCTTTGCTCCCCCTGGAGCCTCCATCATATTCACCACTGATTTGCGTGAGGAGAATACACAGTTACGATCAAGAAGAAAAAGAGAGAGTTATCAGCTACATAAGCCATTGATGAAGAAGTTGTGTGTTTTGGGTTAGGCTTCCCTATGAGGGACACCATCTGCATGCTGCTTAAGGAGCTATAAAAGAGATGATGAAAAAGACAATTGATATTTTTTCTTACAGCCTGTTCCACTGACTTTGCCAATCGAGAAGCTGCATTCAGGAAGCAAGATAGTCATTGCTGGTGTGCCTATAGGTGGCCAAAGGTGGGTCATTCTTGTGGTAATTTTTATCACATTTTATTGTCACCATACAGTCATCATTATAATCAGCTCCCAAAGAAGCATAGGCCTTCGACAAACTTAATCCAAGTTTACATGTCCCGTGCCATCAGTTCAAGGTCTTTCCATGTCTTCTCCATCTCCTTCATGTCTGTCTCCAGTTCTCTTCTCCATGTCTTCATTGGTGTTCCTCTACCTCTCCTGCCCTGGATATTCCAGAACAAGGGCTGCCTGGTGATGCTATCTACAAGTTTCCTCAATGTGTTTCCTTTACCCATCTCTAGAATTATCTTATGGGAGCCGCGCTGGTCTAATGGTTACCACATTGCGCTGGCGATCAGGTGTTCAAGCCAAGGCGTGGGCATTTGGAGCAGTGTCATCTACCGGGATTTTGACTGAATAACCTGAACGGCTCCTGAGATAAACCCTCTGTGGATGGGAAGGAGCAAACCTCCTGACCGGGTTGGAAGGAAAGTCCACAGGCTCCCCAGCCTCGCAATGACATGTCATTGGGCCGAAGGACTGAAAGCCCAAGTGTCGCTGATTAAGAAAAAAAAGAATTATCTTCTTGTCTCATTCCACTGGCACTTAGTCTGATTCTTTGTTTTCGTTTCCACATTAGTGACTTTGTGATCCCACTTCACCATACAGTCATGATTACTTTATATATATTCATACAAAAAAAACGTCAACAAAAATGAAATTCAGTGGACTCAAAAAACAGCTTGATGATCTAGATTTTGCTGATGACCTGGCTCTCCTGTCTCATAACCATAAGTAGGTGCATGAAAGAATGAGAATACATGATGAGAGGTCACAGCAAGTGGGTTTGACAATACACAGAGAAAAGACAAAGATTATGAGAATAAATGTTTGAAAATTGAATTACACTAGGAGATACATCCCTACAGTATGTTGAATCTTGCATATATCTTAGCAGCGATATAGACAAAGTTGGAGGGACAGATAATGATATAAAAATAAGAACACAACAGACACAATTATTATTCTTCAAGTGAGATTCAGCATAACTACAGACTGAATGCTGAAGAAGAAGAAGACTGATGCAGAACTGATGACATGAACCAGACAAGTGCCAGTGAAACAAGAGATGAGAAGAAGACACTGGCGATGGATATGATAAAACATTGAAGAAACCTGTTGACAGAATTACAAGGCAGTCCTTGTTCTGGAATCCTTAGGGAAACACAGGGAGACAGAAAAGCACATGGAAAAGAGAACTGGAGACAAAAATGAAGAGGATGAGGAAGACATGGAAACACCTGCATACCTGTCAACTTGTACGAATTTTTCGTACAATGTACGTATTTTTGATACTTTTAGCAGTGTACGGCCGTACAGACTCATTGTACGGATTTTTCCTCCCTCCCAAAAATAAAAAAAATATCGAAAATTGTTTTTTTTTAAATATTTTTTAATTCTAAAAATATTTTCAACCAAAGTTTTAAAAAATTATAAATCAGAAAATATTTTCTAGCCCAGGTTTTTTTTAAACCAATTTTATTATTCCGGGAATCTCAGCGTCTGTTTTTAAACTGAAGTCTCTCGCAGCAACTAATCAAATCCTTTTATACCCAACAATTCGGCAAAAACTTTGAATTCGGCCTCAAACACTTTCGGCTTTCAGCGTGAGATGACTTATTTTTAAAGTTACCTGTTATCATCCACGCTTGCCAAGACACTTCGACGCCAATTTGTTTTAAAAAAGCTAAGTACCTATAACTTGGTTAAATATTGCTGTTGTTTTGCTTCGTCGCAATTTAATCGCTGTCTTAATCTTTCCAGTTATATCTTGTCCTTCAGTATATTTCCGATAAATTAATGTCATAATACTCTGTGTAGGCCCTGCATAACTAAAAAAAAGAAGTTTGTTTGCGTTGAGTAGGCCTACTTTATGCCGGGGATCGAGATTCACTGCTTTATTTTTCATAAAGCGGCGATCTATTATCACTGGTTTAGGCTATCAATTTTTAAATAACAATTTTGTAAATTTTTGGTAGTACATTTTTTCTTCCTAGATTAATATTCTGTTCACAATTTAATTAATTTTTTTATATTTTTTGCTGTTGCTTTGCTTTGCTTCGTTGTATTTTATTTTTGTCGTTCTCTTAATCTTTCCAGTTATATTTTGACCATTTCAATATTTCCAATAAATTAATATCATAAAATTTTGTGTAGGCCCTATAAAAGTAGAAAAATAAAGTTTATTTGCATTGAGTAGGCCTACCTACTTTATTTCAGCGGTTGAGATTCGCTGCTTAATTTTTTAATAAAGTGGCAATCTATTATTCTTGGTCTAGGCTACCAACTCTTAAATAATTTTGTAAATTTTTGGTGCTACGTTTTTCTTCATAGATTTGATATTCTGTTCATAATTTGTTAAATTTGTTGTTGTTGCTGTTAGCTGTTTGCTTTGCTTTGTTGTATTTTTTTTTGTCGTTCTCTTATTCTTTCCAGTTATAATTTGATCATTTAAATATTTCTTATAAATTAATGTCATAATATTCTGTGTCAGCCCTACATAACTAGAAAAAAAGTTTGTTTGCATAAACTTTGCTGCTTTATTTTTCAATAAAAAAGTCCACACAGACTGCAGGAGGTCCATGAATGCAGACACACTCACTTCTTTTTTACAGTGCAAGATTAACATTGATACATGCTGTGCAGACTTTAAGCCCACAAATGCAATTCTGCTAAGTGCTAAAAGTGCATGTGTTGATTATAATACAAAACACTGTGCATCGAAAGAATAGTACCTCACAATCACTAAGTTTTTTTATATGTAAAGAACACCATGAGACTATTAGCATGTTTTATACCACACTAATTCAAATGCAAATAGATTTGTATATGTCATTTCTCGTTTTAAAACTGTATTGTGTATAATTTATTAATATATTTTTTGCGTAAGGATTTTTTGGGTCCGGCGTACAGATTTTTGTCTCAGGAGGAGTTACCTGGAACTAATTGGCATTGGAAAGGAAATCTTGGCATGAGTTTGTTGATAGCCTTTGGTCCTTGTTGGGGCTGAAGGGCAGTGATGTTTATGCACCTTCCAGTCACTTAGTTAGCTTATATAATTTTTTCTTCTTCATACACTCTGAGTTGTCTACTTGAATATTTTCAAAGAAAGCAGTGATCATCTTTAGGCTATTTCTGTCTCCTAGAGTTTTTCCAGGAATGGTACTGGTGACGGCCATATGTGCTTTCTCTATTCCTCTTATGTTGGACATCTTTGAAGCAGATGTTCAGCAGTCATTTTATGTGTGCCACAGTTACACTGATCAGTACTTCCTATCTTTAGCTTGTTGAATAGATGGTATCCCAATCTGTTGTGGCCAGTGCAGAGTCTGAAGATGACCACTTGTTCACTTCTGCTGAGCTGGTAATATGCATCATGTTGTGTGTGGCCTTTCATATAACTGAGATCCAGAGCATTTATGTCCTGTAGTCATATTGTTGAAATAAGAAAATCATGCGGTTTGTGTCCTACATGAATATAATCTTCATCACTCTCCAGTTTATGTGGAGCATATGCATTCAAGTGATTCACCTCAAGCCATCCTGTCTTGTACCATCTCTTCAAGTTCTTTCCCAGTCTGCTCTATCATTTTTTTAGGTCTGTCTACTATTCCTTACTCCATGTGTTTTCTAGTCTCTCTTTATAACTGCCTTTGGTAGGTTATGGTTATTGTATTCTTTGCTCCTCTGTCAAGCACTGGTAATAAATAGGTTTCTGTTAAAGAATAGGTGTACTGCACGCACATGCATCTTGCACGGTGCAACTAATATGAGGTAGCGCATGAGCCTGGCAATCTCTTACTTACTTAGTCGTTCCCCTTCTTCCGTGAGGTGTAGAGGTTTGGAAGAGAGAGCGCCAGACTATCCTATCTGCTGTGCTGGCAATCTTATCATGTAATATAAATTCCTACAGAAATCACTGCTGAAAGAGAATATAAATGCTTTAGTGTAGGGTTACCTGAAAAGAAGCTTCCAGTCTACAAAAGCTGGTGTGGATATACTGTCTTGGTCATGCTGGGGAATGTGGTAATGAAAGAGCTGACAGACTAGCATCAAGAGCACCCATAGTGGGGACACTGGATATGGATAAGGCAGATATACTGAGAACAATTAATGATCGCCTGTTAGAGAATGACACTGCAATAGATGAATCATCAAGGTTTAAGACTGTTGAAATTTGGCATCAAACGTAAGGCTAGTAGAGATGGACGTATATAAGGATGCATCCGTTGTGTTTACAACCAGCGAGCTACAGGAACAGTTAGCATTCACACTCTTCGACATATACTGATTGAGACTGAGCACCTATGGGTTTGCCCAGAGTGCAGTGATGTCAGTTCTGTATAACAATAACCTGAAAAGAGACCAGCTGTAATGGTTGCATCATGCTCATTAGGGAACAAGAAGGGAAATGAATGAAGTAATGATACAAAATAAAAATGTCTTAACACATCTCAAACAATTCTCTTCTAGATTCAGCGTGAACTTGTGCCATGGTCCAACAATAGACAATGATGTTGCTTTTCATTTCGACGTCCGTATTGAAAATGGAATCTACCACAACAAGATTGTTCTAGATCACAAATCTAGAGGCAACTGGGATTCTGAGCAAACACCTGCCAAGTTCCCGTTCCAACCAAACACTCCATTTGAGATTGAGATCAAAGTCAAGGATGATGCATTGGAGGTAAGTATGATTCTGGGCGTACACATATCTTGGTAGTAAAATAGACAGAGTTGGAGGGACAGACAATGATATCAAAACAAGAATACAAAAAGCAAGAGGAGCTTTCGTTGCATTGGGAAACATATGGAGAACAAGAGAAATCAAGTCCAACACGAAAATAATCATCTTCAACTCAGATGTCGTCGGCCCTATTTTATAGCTCTGAGACATGGAGAGCAACAAAAACAACAACCAAAAAGCTGCAGACTTTTATAAATGGGTGCTTGCGTAGAATAGAAGGACTGAAATCGTATAACACAAAGTCACAAATGTGTTATTGATGACAAGAACCAGACAAGTGCCAGTGGAACAGGAGTTGAGAAGAAGGCACTTGTTCAGGAAACCACAGGAAAAGAGAAGCAGAGGTAGACCAAAAAACACATGGAAAAGAGAACTGGATACAGAGGTGAAAATGATGAGGAAAACATGGAAAGAACTTGAGCAGATGGCCCAGGACAGGAAGACTTGGCATGTGTTTGTTGAATGCCTATGCTCCTCGGGAAGCTAAAGGGTATTGATTGATTGATTGATGATTCTGTGGCAATTTGTATTACCCGAAGCGGTTGCCGTTCCCATACACAATCTCACATTTGTTACCCTGTACGACATGCATGAGAATGCTATAGGCTTATATGAGATTTTACATGCAACTTCATTGCTTAAAAGAAACTGATACTCCTTCTTCCTCGTTCATCATGAGAAGGACGTTGGTTGTGTTGTGTCCGTTTACAGCAAAGCTGTGATATTTGCGCCTTCCGGCTGACACATCCGACTTCAGCACGGCATTTTTTGGGACCGGGTTTGCCTTCCCTCTTCGATCCTTACTCTCTCAGCCAGACTGCAGTGATGCAGTCTGTTTCCAGTACCATCATTTGGAGGTGGAGTAGGGTCTTGGTCAGCTCTGGTTTGCTGACCCTGATGCAAGCAGTGAAACTATGGGTTGCTGACTGCATTCATCTCGTTTGCTGCGTCTTCTGTCCCAAAGAAACTGATACAAAAGTTACCACTGCAAGATCACATAAATTCTTATGTGCAAGTTTCTTGCAAGGGAACCAGCTCTAGTGGTTTGCTCCATGCTCCATGAGGAGCTAAACCGGAGATGATAATGATCAATGGTGGTATTCATTAGGGTTCATCTGCCATAAAATACCTGGTTCCGGGCTGCAAATCTAGCTTATCTGATGTTATTGTTGCTGTTGTTTGGTTTGATTTTAAGGACCCTCGTCATTGCACATGGACAACTCCATCAGTGCTCTGAACTTCTCCCCTAGATCACACAAGGAAGATCTCAGCACAGTGCACGAACTCCATAGCACCGTAGTGTGTATACAGGAATCATACATCCTATAAATATTTTTTTGATGGGTAGGTCTATTAATTTATTTTTAATTTTGACAGGACAGCGGCCGTAGGGCCTACTGTTTATGATTTGCAACTGCTGAGGGATTTTTAACGTGCGTAACTTGCACACGGGACCTCCTATTTTCTCGCCCTTATCCGGGAAGGTTAGGCATCCGATCTCACTACCCAGGAGAATTGGGGGGGGGGAGATGATGACATGATTGGGAACCATTGGTTCTGAAAAAATGTCCATCAATTATATTCCCTGTACTGGGAGCGAACCCAGAACCTTTAGAATTAGAGGCGGAAGCCTTACCTCTTAGCCACTCCCCCCCCCCCCCCCCCTTCCTGTTGTTGTTTGACTAAGGTTACTGAACTTGTTGCTCTTTCGCAGCCAGTGCCAAGCTGAAGAATTTGTATATGATGTTCTGTAGCTGTTGAGTGGAGCTGTATAGAGTGTTTGTGATTGTTGGGGAGCCTGGCATTGGCTTTCTTCTTTCTGTGGAGGTCCTCGGCATGTCAGCAGCACAGGCTGAACTGTCTCATATGATGGGTACAGTTACAGCAATTAGGCTCAAGTGAATGGTTTAATTTGTTTAAGTGCTTGTTGAGTGTGGTGTGTTGTGTTCTTGGTTGGAAGATTGTGTTGTTTTCCACTTGTGGTAGGTTGTTGATCTTGGAATTTTTATTGGGATGGGAGATTTCTTTATATATGGCCCTAGGGAGACAATAGCAGCGAGGCAGGGATCTGCTCACCTTACCTCATAAAGCTTGACCTAGTATAGTGAAGTCTCTAACATGTGACTCCCCTGAAACAGTATCTGCTACTAGACTACTTTTACCTTTTCTCCCCCTTTTTTTAAAAATACCAAGTAGATCCTTAATCCTTTTGGTTCAGCCATTCCTCTGATGTTAAAAGAAGATCTAAGTGGACTACATGAATTTACTTCATTTTTTTTCTTCAGATTAATGTCAATGGTGAGAAGTGTTGCGGGTACCATCTCCATGAGCCCCTTGATTTTATTAAATACCTCCTTGTGCAGGGGGATGTCAAGTTGACCCACGTTAAAGTCTGAAGGATCACAGTCAAAACTTTATACAGTCAAAAGGGCATTATGAATTACTGCTAAATCTGGCCAGAGTACACTTTTGCTTACAAGGAGCTGTGATGTCTAATAAGATGGGTTTTGATTTTTTTTAAAAAATACTTAACTTATTTATTTTTATATATGTACTGTAGTACTATTTTTATTTTATGCTTCTGTTGCAAAAAGAAGATCATTACATCAAATATAAATAGCTTACAATTTTCACTAATTTTATTTTTATGTAGGACAAGAGTATGTTTTTTTTTTTTTTTAAAGATGGTGTTTTTAGTTTTCTTTTTCTCTCAAACTAGCTTTAAATGTAATCTTCTGCAGTTTTTAAACACTGTTACTTTGTGCTAAATAAATATTTTTCCTGTTTTGTTAAAAATTAGAATACATTTTACAGTTCTATACAAATAAATCTGACATATTCAACCACTCATGTTTTTTTGCAGAAGAATTGTTAACAATATTATGACTCTCATTTATAAGTGTATCTCTTTATCAAAATGATGGTGATGTTGATCTAATGTTACTCGCGATGATGACATTTTTTAACATGATGATAGTCATGCTTGTTACACATGCAAAATACAGCATGATTGGTATGATAACACCTGAAGCCAGAATATGATCACGCCTGAAGCCAGAATATGATCACACCTGAAGCCAGAATATGATCACACCTGAAGCCAGAATATGATCACACCTGAAGTCAGAATATGATAACACCTGATATCAGATGATGATCACACCTGAAGCCAGAATATGATCACAGCTGAAATCAGAATATGGTCACACTGAAGCCAAAATATGATCATACCTGAAGTCAGAATATGATCACATCTGAAGCCAGAATAATATCACATCTGAAGTCAGAATATGATCACACCTGAAGCCAGAATATGATCACACCTAAAGCCAGAATATATATTTTGACCTTATATGTGACGAGAACGTTATGTATACTTTAAAAGCAAGGAGAAACACTGCTCTGGCTCCTGATGGTGCGCAGTATCAACACATCAAGGAGCTTGATGACAGAGGTATTACGAATGTAGTGATGGATTTCAACACCAGTATACAGAATGCTGAGGTGCCAGAAGACTGGTTACAAAGCTATCTACGGCCACTTCCTAAACCTGGTAAAGACCCCACACTGCTTAGCAGCGATCGAATCATCACATTGCAGAATGTCTATGGCAAATTACTTGAGAAGATAGTGGCGAGACAATTAATGAACCACCTTTAAAATGCAGCTGTTTTTGCTGTGATGTATCAAGTGCTCTTGATGTGAACTATGTGATTGTCGTTGATTCATATTGAAAGGATGAATATTTATTAAAGCATTGTAAGTCTAGTTTTGACAACTTACAATGCTTTAATAAATATTCATCCTTTCAATATGAATCAACAACAATCATATAGTTCACATCAAGAGCACTTGATACATCACAGCGTAGAGTCTACTATTTCTTAGACATTGCATGTCTATTACTTTGCCGTTTTAATTAATGTTCAATTATATTTCAACCAAACTGCTTGCATAATTATTACAGTTCTATTAGGGTCTCTGCCTAATATATATATATATATATATATATATATATATATATATATATATATATATATATATATATATATATATATATATATATATATATATATCACAACTATGTCCATATTATATTTGGCATTGCTCGCCAGGCTCTAACAGCCGTTACACATTATCGTGTTTCACGAATATCGCGTTTTACTACTACCGTCTTATATAAATCCTGGACTCACTGGTCCTTATATATTATCATTTACGTAAATCATGGACTCACTGGTCCTTATACATTATCATTTCATAAGCTATTGAAAGCCCGAACACAGACGGTTATACATATAAGTTAGTGGTCATGCCACATATTCCAAAACACTGCCATAGGGCTCGAAGGCCACACAGAGACTATCCGTAACCAAGTCTACCGTGTCATACACCGTTTCACGCGAATCTTATTATTCTATTTTAGTGGAGGTGTTGCATGGTGCAACCATCCGAATCAAGTTCAAACCAAAATGCTTGCAACCCATGCAACAATCCTCAACAAACATCTACACAGCAAAAATAGCTGCAATCCAACCAACAGGTTTGGGACGAACATTAACTTTTACTGATGACTTGCTCATTTACAGGACTGGTTCAGATAGAAATGAAATGGTTAAGAGCATACATGAGACACTTCAAGCAGTTTCTAAATGGTGCAACGAAACCAGCTCCAATGTCAATCCCAACAAAGCATGTGGGCTTTGGTGCTCCTTGAATAACTCCATATTGAAAGCAGATCTTCCAGACATTTCTCTCAGTGGACAGAAAATTGAAAGACAGAACAAGTTGAAATACCTCGGAGTAACATTCGATCGTGGGCTATCATATAAGCACCATGTTGATCACATCATACAGAAGTGCAAGAGTGGTCTGGCAGCCCTAAAAACAATGGCTGCAGCGCACCTGGAGCAGAGATTACTGTTTCTCCTGTATCATCAGCTGGTCTTGTTTGTAATCGAGTATGGCCTGGGAATGATCATGCTGTCAATATCACAATGTGAACGACTGGAATGCATTCAAAATGAAGGGATGCTTATAGTCTTGGGCTGCACGCTAGATACCCCTATTGTGATGGTGCAGCACATGCTTAGATTGCTGTCAGTTAGATCCAGATATATGATGGCCCAGGTAAAAGCGTATATGCGTGTAACCACAGACAAAAGGCATCCCCTGCATGGGAACATAGCTGACATCAAAGGAGCGAGAATAAAGAGGGGGTTGTCATGGATGGCACAGGCAGATGAAATTGTTAGGCAGGTGACCCCAGCTGAAAATATATTCAAGCGAGAGGAGTGGAGTAAGTCAGATGAGAGCTGGATGAACTACCAGCAATGTAGTAAGATCCCTGATACCCCGATCAAATAGATAAAATATTACTGCTTATAAATTCAAAAAAATATAGAGATAAAATAAGGAGTTGTGTTCAACATCGTCACCATCGCCCGCAGTCGTGTTGGTTCTAACAAGCAGAAACGCCATAGTGAACGATACACAAAAACTGTTAGCTTTTCCACTCTCGGCTATACCCATTTCCTCTAAAATAAAAGCCTTTTGACAGACCGAAATGCATAGTTAGTTTCAAACGGAGTGATAGAATAAAGAAATGGAGGAGTGAAATGAGAGACGGAAGAATGCAACCTTGACAAGCGTTGGTTTTTGAATCTCGAACTAGAACGACAGGCGACAGCTGACGTCATAGACTTGCTTAATCTAACACTAAACGGGAATGAATGGTTGGGAGTTTGGAAAAAAAACTACTTGGCCGTAGTTACGCTGTTACTATGGCATATTTTGTAGTTAAATAAAGCAGTAGTATCTGCTATTGAATGAGAGGAAACCCCGCCGCTTTGTCTCCTACCCGTAGTGACAATTTAAATCTAACGAAACCGTTTTGCATTAGGCAAAACGCGTACAAGCAAGAGAGAGAGAGAGAGAGAGAGAGAGAGAGAAAATGTAAGTGGGGGATTTGCATGGAAGCATATTTGAAAAGATAGCTTATGCAGTGTGATATTGAAATTGAGAAGGGGAGAGAAAAGGGGGGACGATACATTTTTGAAAGTGTAATTTATTTTTGAAAAAAAAAGAAGAAGAGGTTAGTGGGCATAACATAATTCGATTGGCTGTAGTAGAATAGACTAATAGGAGTAATAAAAACGATTTGAACCCAGCGGTAGTTGCCACTCGAATATTAAAATCTCACAAGTAGTGTTAGCATCAGACGCAAGGAATACATGACCAGTGCCTTCGCTGTTCTGCAGCCGGTGGCGATCTGAATGTGACCATTAATCGCCGGTTAACCTACAAATTGTGTATTATTTCATTGATGCGGTAAGCTAAACATTTATATAAACCTTGTTATTGATATGTATCTGTATTATTGAATGTGTATGCATTATTTAGGGGTAGAGAGATACCTAGAAAGGCGCCAACCTCAAAACTTTGTGTCATACCACAAATGTTATTAGGAAAGATTATCACCTTGTATTAAAGCCAGACAGGCTTACTGAAACTGTGGGAGTGAAGGAAAAGACATAGTTGGAAATAAAAATACATAAAAGGGGAAATTGATGTATATTATTATGATGTAAGACCAGAAAAGCACTGGCCGAGTTCAGCAAGTCACACTGTTTGCTCATGACTTTATATAATTAACTATAATTTCTTCTATGACACGGGATATATCAAACGGATGTTGGAAGATTACCTGATGATGAATAGGGCACCAAATCAGATAGGAACGATAGCTATATATGTAGCAACTTCACTGATCTTGAAACTGTTGATAATGTTTAATTGTTTAGCGATGGAGATAGGTGTATTATGTACTGAGGAGGCCTTAATCCTCTCAATTTCAGGGTTCCATCTTGAAACAATCAGTGAGCCACATACCAAAATATACGTACTCCTGAAGCTGCAAGCTCGAGGCAAAAATTACCTGTTTGCCTTAAATCTAGCGAGTTCTGAAGCAGTGTTCAGACGTTGCAGTTGTGAAGAAGGTGGTTGCGAGAAGGACATCACAGCGTTCCAGGAAACAAAGTTAAGCCGAATTGTCCACGGGCGTGTGTTAGTTCATTTAACCATACTCTCCATCATTATTATATCAATCAGTATTCGTGACATGATGATACAAGACGTTCCTCGGAAGCGTGTCCATTCATAGGAGTTATTGCTTCATCAGAACACTTCCAGTTATAAACAATTTAGATTAATAGTAACAGACACAGTGGTTGTTTTAAATTACTTTGCTGTAAATAAATTGCCTTATATTTTGAGTTTAAACAGTCCTGTATCCCAGCAAGTGAGATACAGGAAAATAAAATTGTAAAAAATAGTATCATTCAAAATTTACCCAGTGACTTGTTTGATTACTTGTTCATTAACTTATAGGAGTATTGGTTGTCATTTTATTAACATTACATTGCATATTACCCTAGAAACCTAGCCAGATAACATCCAGACACCATAACATATAATTAGGATCAAAATATATAGCAGATTGAGGTCGTAGGGTGGTAGCAGATAGGTACCCTGAGAACAACTTTATCAACAATTAGACTCAGGGACTTGCATAGCTGACCTCACATCTGTAGACAATTAATACTTATCCTTTTTAACATCAAAACCCACCAAAAGCAAGTCATCATCAGCCTTGGTAGAGAATGCAGAACTTGGGCCAATGGGAGAGCAGAGCTGGAAATTGATCAGCTTATAAATGATAATGCTGGGGATGATGATGCCATTGTATACACTGATGGGTCTGTAATGTGTGGTAATAAATCAGGGTGGAACTTCTCTACTAGAGTAAAGGGCAGAACCGTCGCTGAACATAGTGGGGCTTACATGATAACAACCTCCAGCATGAGAATGGAGTTAGAGGCAGTTACTGCTGCCTTAAGATGGCTGTCTGAGACTTTATTAACAAAGGTAGTTATTGTATCAGACTCACAATCTATGCTTTGAAAGGTCCAAGATGGTTGGCTTTGACATGAATGGAAAATCTCCATAGAAGCATCGAATCTTTAAGAACTGATATGGATTTACTGTCCTGGTCATGCCGGGGTATGTGGCAATGAAAGAGCTGACAGACTAGTTTCAAGAGCGCCTATAAAAGTTGCACTGGCCATGGATAAGGAAGAAATACTGAGGGCAATTCATGTTCGTCTATTAGAGAATGACACTGCAATCGATGAATCATCAAGGCTAAGACTGCTAGAATTTGGCATCAAACTTACGGGATGGACGTATGAGAGGACGCATCCGCCACGTATACAACCAGTGCGCAACAGGAACACTTAGCGTTCATACCCTTCGACAATTGCTGAGGGAGACTGAGCACCAATGGTTTGCCCGGAGCGCAATGACGTCGATTCTGATTAACATTAATGTATCTATTGTTGATCTACCAGCTCTGAATCCAGAATGGATATGTGCGCTCAGCTAACTTGGTTACACTAAAATGACTGGTGAAAACCTTACCAACAATTCTGAGAAGAGTTGTTGCAATCACTTCTTTCTCATTTATTTGTATATGTTAAAATATTAGCATCACGCATGTCTTGGGGAATGGTTGCTTCTTCCCAGCAATGACACAGTGCCAAATGCAGGGGGTGCAGTAGTGTGCTTTTAAAGCATTTGATTAAATCAGGAGGAATACCATCGCTACCTGGTGCTTTGCTAGAGGTCAAGCTATCAATGGCCTTGCTGGGTTCATCCAGTGTTGGTTTCTCATCCAACTCTCCATAGTTGGTAGACATGTAACAACATCAAGGGCTGTAGGCGGGATGGTATTTTCTCTAGCGTAAAGCTCAGAGTAGTGCTCGACCCATCTATCCATCTGTTTACCTTTATCCGTTAGCTTCTCCCCGCTGATAGTTTTGAGTGGTGCCGTCTTATTTTTCTGGGGACCAAAGGTATTCTTTATACCTTCATACATTTGTCTGTTTGCGCTGCGGTCTGGATGTTTTTGCAGAGTTGGATATGTGCGATACTATATCCTTATATAATTCATATCCATAATTTATTATCTTCTCCTTTAGATCCATCTGTGTACACTGTAATAATGTCCTGTGATATTTTTATATATACAGTTTTTCCTGACTTATCTTTTCGTAACATGCAAATTCGCAAAAGCATCCAGATCAAATCAAGGGAAACTACCATTATAAATTATTCAGTAAAATTTTCAAGGGAAATAAACTATACAATGTCCATCCAATTCGGGACCTTCTGTCGTGTGTCACAGATGGTAGATGCTGAAATTCAAGTCGGCGCAGGGGAACTCGAAAATCTGTCTTAGGATAGGTAGCTGAGTAGACGTCTGCTTAGGTGATTCAAGAGCATAATCGTGTGGACTAGATTTTCAACGTTCAAGCTGGGTTCTGCCGGATTTAATGGCTCTATGCTGCACTATTCCTCAGAAAATTGTCTTAAGAATCCAAGTTAGGTGGTCTAAAATTCAAAAGGCTTTCTGCTTGCGTCTGCTTGTAATGATTTTGAGTGAGCACAGTTTTGTACGAGAAAACTGCTGATGGGTGATAGCACTCACTTGGAACACTAAAGACAGTTTTTAGCTCGTAGTAGGGAAAGACAACCTGGCGGAGAACTACGGAGGCCGAGAAGCAAACCATGAACAAGAGTTGGGGCACTGCATGAAAGATGGCTACCGAGCTAGCAAAATGGGGACAGTTTGTTGCTGCCCTACGAGACTCCACTAGGCGTGATGACCACTGACTGCTTTGTCAGATGCTAAGAATCCAAGAAGAAGAAGTAGAAATGCCGAAAAATAATTAAAATAGCGCTTAAGAAACCAAGAAACACTGAAGATACTTTAGTGCTTCGCTATCACGACCTCTGTGAATGTCGGGGTATGAACAGCAGACAAGGAAAGAACACTCGATTCCACCAAGCATGTCGTAAAAATTGCAATTGCCTAGGATTGTGCCAAATCCTACGTGTAAGACGCAGATGTGCTTCTGGTTTGCAGTATGATTATGTAAAAGAATGTGCTACAGAAACTATTCCTGGAAGATCGCATAAAGTACTTAGGAATATGCTTTGCGAAAGAGGACCGTCTGGAGTGGTGGTGCAATTCGTTTGAAGGCGATAACGTAACAGAAAAAAAGCCACTCACAAGCGATCACGCAGACAAAGTGAAAGAGAATTGTTACATCGGATTTTCCTGCCGATGAACAAAACTTATTATCACCACTTACACAGATTGTATCGTGCTTCATTGTTATTAGTTTTATTCTGGTTGTTGCCACCGTTTGTTATGGTATTCTCTGCTAACTTTTATGTGTGCCGGTTTATAACCACTGTTTTGTTGTATTATTAGTTTTGATAAATACTTCAAATGGTAGAGCTTCTAATGCCGTGCTGACAAACATGAGTAGTGGGTCAATAGTCTGAACTTTCAATAATATCAACTGATAAGTCCGTGGTGTTCAGAGTCCGAACAGAGTACAATTTAATAGCACATCACATCCAAATAAAATGCAGTTCATCAGAATTCAATTAATACATCATAATTCGTCACTTCCTTCAGTCGTGGTACAGTCAAGCTATTTACTCGTGATTCCTAGATAGGCAATCCGGTATCGAACAACTCAACTTACGCGACTAATGTGACCTTCTTGGATACTTTCCATTAAGATTGCTCCCGAAAATACATTCTCCTCTTCGAACATAAATCCCGTTCATCACTGAGATATAATATTGTATCCACTGTGGTGAAAAATACAGTGATACAACGTTAAAATATCTCCAATTATAAAGATAACGGGTAAGATAAAATGTAGGGATAAAATTATACGCAAGATATGGCGAAGCTTCTTCACCTACGCCCGCGGTTTCTACCGCCATTGAAACTAACTAGTTAGACATGCAGACGAAACGGTTTACCCTTTTAGACGGGGGGAAAACGGAGATAAAAAAGGAAAAAATATGACTGAACACGTGTTTGAATCTAAAAAGCAAAAAGACGCAAGTTGTAGTTTAAAGAAAAAAATCACGCCACTAGTTGACACAATGTAAGGAATTGGTAGAAAAGGGACCTTGGCTCTTAGTAGAAACAGTCATATCTTGGACGCTTTTACGGTAATTGGTTGTTTTATTTGAATACAGCGGCAAACGCAGTGGACGAAGGTTCAAAAACATCTTTCAAAAAACTAACCTTGAGAAAAGTAGGATTTTCATTAATAATAAAGTTATGAAAATAAAACCTAGCTAGTTTGATAGCCCATCTTGAGCAGAGAAATAATATACTTTTAATTATACAGACGGACAGATAACACGGAAGATATTGACGAAAGACTGTATTGTTCACATCAGACTAGCGAACAGTTTTTTGTGCATATTTCACTAAAGTTACCTTTTTGGTGTCCTTGAGCCCTAAAAATGCTAAAATCAAACTGCAATGAACTAGGGGGGGCAAAGTCGGAAGATAGAAGCTAAAAATAACATAATGGGGCAGGTTTGTGCAGTTTTTTACGTGTAGTTGGTCCAAGAAACAAGTGTATTTTTGTGAAAAACCAAGTAGAGACAGACGGACCAACAGACAATAATACACACTTGACTGAGATCTGACTGAAATTTGACTTTTGGTTTGAATATTTGAAAAAAAAAAGTTAGAGAGGAAGTCCGTGATTGGACAAATGTATTTTTATTGGTGAATGGGAGACGCGCACTTGTACCGTTTGTTAGAAGACTGTCCAGTAACACAGTTCTAGACTGATAGCGGTGATTTCCCGGAATTAATAAATAAAAATCAGTGGGACGCCCTAATATAGCCAGCAGCTCAGCTGAGTTTTGCTAGTCCTAAATAACTGTTCTCATTTCTGAATTGTGGTAAGGCAAAAAGCAATTATCTTGTTTATTTTAATATTTTGAGTGATTGATACTGCCATATCATGAAAAATGATCACGACAAGTAAGTGCCTGCTCTAGGTCCCCAGCCGCAGTCCAGGGCCTAGAGACAAACTAATAATATATGAAAACCTATCTAAGACTATAAAAGGAGGATTGATTATTGACATCAGTGGGAACATATCACCCACCTTATTAAATAGAAGAAGAAACTATTGAACATATTTCGGATGCAATGCAGTCTTGGGGAACTTGTACTAATTGATAACAACTGGGTGAGATGTATTACGTTGGTCAGAGAGATCTGACTCAATCTGTGTAGTGTTGTTTTGTGGTGTTGTGTTTAAGAGTGGCGCAGTGAATAGAGTACTGACACATGGCACAAATTTTGGTTTCAGAGTTTCTGATCTGGCACTACGCTTGTGCCAGATGCTTTTGTAGAAGTACAAGAGCGGATGCCTGTGCAGCCTAACATTTTACTCCAGCTACTGAGAGGAGTGGGCCACCAGAATTCTGTACTACATCGTCACAGGCCAGTTAAGTGCAAACCTGGCCTGCTGCAGATTCATCAACTGTGTCCACCATCATTAAAGAAATAAAATCTTGTTATATAAACACTAATATCAGTCCATATGTCAAGGACAATGAACTTTGTAAACATAGATTGGACATGATGACGCCACCCCAACTAAACATCCAGTGCTAGTTTTCCCAGGACATTGTAGATATTATTAATATTAACCAATGTAAGAATATATCTATGTACACAAATTTCATTTGATTATTAAATATATATATATGCAATTTGATTGATAAATACATATTGTTTCATATGTCCTGACCAAAAGAAACAATTGGTTCAGGACTAATAAATTTAAAAAAATTTCAAACTTAAATTCTAAAAGCCAGTGTTAGTTCAGTGTATCATAGAGATTATTATTATCATTATTAGACTTAGAATTTACATGTGTGTGTCTGTGTATTTTATTACCTACAAATTACATTTCAGTACCCTAGACTTTTAACGTAGCTAACATTCATAATAGAAGAATAGGTCTGTTTGAGGTCGTAAGTGGTAGCAGAAAGGCCTTCTGTAACTCACATAAACTTTTATCTCAGGAGCCTTCACAGCTGACCTCATCCAGCACACTAGGTAACATAACAACCATACAATAACATCAAAAACCACTACATCCACTAAGTATAGGCTGACCCAAATACCTATTCATCAAGAAAATCCTTGATATAAATACCCTTCTACTGGGAGACTTCAAAAACTTCCGTCCGTCTAGGACCAAATATAACAACATATGGGTACAAATACAATGTTGTCACGTGCTACCTTACCAACGCGACACGTCACATTAAAAACTACGCAAATTATGCTCCTCGCTTTCAACATCGTAAAGCAAAAAACTATAATATATCTCTGTTGCATTTCAACAACTAAAATGTGCAACTTTTATCCGAGCTTACTACCTAGTTGCTACAAATCATATATCCTCTTGTAACAAGAATAGTGGCCCAAATACTTTTCATCATTGTTGCAAGAATAAAATAAACAATGAAAACTTAAAATAACTGCGCAGAAATCATTAATCTAAATGTTAGTAAAGTTAAGATTAAATGATAATCTACCTTGCTGGCAGAAGCAGGCGGCCATTTTAATGTAACAATTCTGTTATCACCTGACGTTGTTTCCTGCTCAACGTACAGCCATATTCTTCATATCACGTCTACCGCTTAAAAAAAAAAAAAATTGCGGTTAACCTTCAAATATTTCTCTTTGGGAAACGAGATTTTTGTAAGCTGGTATAAATAAGTAGTATAGTATGTTGTTTACGGTTAGCATTCAGGTGGCGCGGCAGGTCGCTTGTGACTTTTATATAGCAAAAAACTCCGATCGATTTCAGGCGGCGCGCGCGTCAGGAGGCGCCGCATGACTTTTATAAAGCGATATATTTTAGCCTAGGTGACTTCCTCTGACGATCAGCTTGCGCCCTGTTGTCCTGGTAGTGTGTTGTTTATGTTTACAATATTTATATTACAATATTTAGACATATATTAAATTACATATATTTAGACTATATAGACATATATTACAATATTTAGACATATATTTAGACATATATTTAGACATATATTACAAAACAGGTAGACAAAGTTATACGTATATTTAGACATTTAGTTATACATATATTTAGTTATTCATATACATATATACATACAATATATATATATATATATATATATATATATATATATATATATATATATATATGTATATATGTATATATGTATATATATATATATATATATATATATCATCATCATGTGACATATTCTTTCCAGAACGTTGTCTCCATTACAGCTGCTCTGAACGCATCACGATTCTGGGCAAGTCGACCTGCATCAGCCAAAGACAAGTTCAGACTCTCTGTGATGTCCTGGGTCCACCGTCGTCTAGGTCGACCCCTTCCCCTTTTTCCAGGGACCATGCCTTCCATCACTGTTTTTTCCAGACTATTATGTCTTTTTATATGACCGAAAAATTTCAGCTTCCTTATTGCGATGGTATTTAGGAGCCAATGTTCCTGTACGTTTAGTGAGTGCAGTACTTCTCTGTTGGTCTTTTTTTCTGTCCAGGGTATTCTCAACATCCTTCTGTAGCATTTCATTTCGAATGATGTAATCTTTTTTGCAACTGTTTTATTGAGTGTCCAAGTCTCGCAGCCGTATGTTGCTACTGGGAATATACATGCTCTGATCAGTTGTAACTTTGTTTCTTTGCTTGTGCCTTGCCATAGGTTTTTCATCTGTATTAGCTTATGTGAAGCAATTGCAAGTCTTCTTTTAATTTCTACTGCACAGTCGCCAGAGCTGTTAATGATTGATCCTAAGTATTCGAATTCATTGACACTTTCCAGTTCTTCGTTATCAATTTCAATTTCTGGTTTGGTCTTTACTTTGTCTGTTGTCAATACTTTGGTCTTCTTGGTGTTTAGGTATAGATTCTGGGCCTCGCTGTGTTTTTTGGTGGACAGAAGTAATTGTTCAAGTCCTTTTGGGTTGGTCGATAGGAGGACTGTGTCGTCAGCATATCTGATTTCCGGGATCTGGTACCCGCCGATGTTAAATGAGTCAAACTCTGTGTGTTCTTGGTCATCTCTTACGTTTCTCATGATATTCTCGGCATAAATGTTAAACAGGTAAGGGGAAAGGGTACAGCCTTGTCTTACTCCTTTCTGTACTTCAAACCATTCTGATGTTTCCCCCTCTATTCTTACGGCTGCCTGTTGTTCTTGGTACAGCAGTGCGATGAGTTGTATAAGGTGGTTTGGAAATCCCATATTTTTCATAATAGCCCATAACTGCTGATGTTGTACACAATCGAAAGCTTTGGTGTAATCAATGAAACAAGTATGTAGGTCAACGTTGAATTCTCTACACTTTTCTATGATGATCCTCATGTTGAATATATGATCTCTAGTGCCTCTACCTGGTCGAAAACCCGCCTGTACTTCATTTATTTCTGTTTCTAGCTTTTGTTGCATCCTTTTCATTATGATTTGTAAAAGTATTTTGCTGGCATGGCTTATAAGAGCTATAGTTCTGTAGTTTGTGCACAGTTTCAGGTTGCCCTTTTTTGGCAAGGGTATGTAAATTGATCGTTTCCATTCCTTGGGCCAAATTCCGCTTTGCCAGATCTTGCAGCATAATGCATGGTATATACGAGCGCTGCCTTCTCCTCCTGCCTGTATCATTTCAGCTGTTATTTCATCACAACCAGGAGATTTTCCACTTTTTAAGTGTTTGATTGCATTCCGGACTTCTTCTATGGTAGGTTCTGGTTCACGTTCCGCTTCATTCATGACGTTGTTATCTGCCGCTTTGTTTATTTCCGTATACATTTCTTGACAATACTCCTTCCATCTGTTCAGAATATCTTTACGTTCTGTTAGAGTGTCGCCTTTCTTGTCGTTTATTGTTCGGGGTGATGATTTAAAGTTGCTGTTTTTCAATGTTCTTACTTCAGAAAACATATTCTTACTCAATCCCTGTTCGCGCATTTCCTCTATTTTCCTGCAGGTGTCGTTTATGTATTGTTGTTTGTCTTGTCTGACTCGTTTTTTAATCTGCTTTGTGTATTCCTTGTACAACTCCTGATTTTCTGTATCTTTTTTGGACTTCATTTTTCTTCTCTCTACCACCAACTTCAGTGTTTCGTCTGAGATGTATTCTCGTCTCTTTATACTTCTTTTAGGAATTAACCTCTGTGCATTTGTAATATATACATCTCTGATGTTATTAGCAAGTTCATCTGGTGTCATTTCCTCCTGTACTGCCATAAGAATGTCAAATTTGTTCTGAATATCGACACTGTACTCTTATATATATATATATATATATATATATATATATATATATATATATATATATATATATATATATATATATATATATATATAAGAAAAAACACTAGATACATTTTATATATTTATTGACAAAGTTAACTGGTCTATGGGTACTGTAGGGTGACGTCTAACCTCACTACTACGGTCGTGCCGGTCATACGCCTAGGAGCTCTCAGAGTTCGAGCACAGTCGGTTAGGATTACTTGGTCTTCAAATATGCACCAATTTCCCGCGTCTATTTATACAATTCAGTCAAGGGTTTTTATCGACTGTGTTAATATCACGACCAGTGGTTAGTGGGCAGTTAGGGTGACCTTGGAACAGACAGCTATGGAAGTGGTAGATGGTGCGAGAGTCTTTGTCCCAACCATCTACCCTAATGCACCTCAAAGCCATTTCACGGCCGTTGAACTGGGTTTTTAAAGACACATTCACATTTCCATTTCATACTTTTGGTATCTCGCTGCTGGCTCTTGTCATGTCTCTAACACTTCAATCTCCCCCCTCTCGATGCTAGACCTAGTATAGTTTCTAACACGCCCCTTCCACCTCTAGTTGCCGGCCCTAGTATAGTGACGTCTCTAACACTTCACTCCCACCTCTCGATGCTGGACCTGGTCATGTCTCTAACACTTCATTCCCACCTCTAGATGTTATAACTGTTTGTAAAATATATATTGTAATATGTACGTATAACTGTTGTATAAATAAACAACACATAACACAATACAATACAACACACCGCAACACAACCCACACACACACACACACTCACAGACGCACAACCACGCACGCGAGCGCTCACACACACACACCCATACACCCAGACACTCGTGGTCATACTTTACTGAAGAGGTGGTGTGATAACGACAGACACTAGCGCTCATACCTCGTTGAAGGTGGTTTCCATTGTTCCCACCAACTGGGTGTACATGACAAGAAGTGATGAAATGCTTAAACCGTTGGAGAGCGGGCTGAAGACCGCAACTGTAAGTTTTTACCGAGGCCAGCCTTTGTTACACGTGCGAATATACTTTGGTGAGTCATATCTAAATTTTCCTACCAAAACCGGTGGTCACATTTCTATCACCTCACGGGCACATTTCTATCACCCCACGTGTACATTTCTATCACCTCACAGGCTTATTTCTATCACCTCACGGGTACATTTCTATCGCCTCACGGGTGCATTTCTATCACCTCACCGGCACATTTCTATCACCTCACGGGCACATTTTTATCACCTCACGGGTACATTTCGATCACCTCACAGGCACATTATTATCACCTCATGGGTACAATTCTATCACCTCATGGGCACATTTCTATCACCTCACGAGCACATTTCTATCACCTTAAGGGCACATTTCTATCATCTCACATGCATATTTCTATCACCTCACGGTACATTTATATCACCTCACGGTCACCTTTCTATCACCTCACGTCATAACCAGTAGACCATCAAAAACCGTCTGAGACCACGACCATCCTTCTGAAAAAAACATCAACCGTTGAAAGCAGACCACGTCAAGCTCACCACCAAAAATAAACGTATGTTACTTTTTATATCTCTGTATTTGTGTCACTTTTTGTTTGTAACAAGACTACAACACATCCACATGTCTCTAACACGTTACTCCCCACCTCTCGATGCTAGACCTAGTATAGTTTCTAACACTGCACTTCCACCTCTAGGTGTTGGCCCTAGTATAGTGACGTCTCTAACACTTCATTCCCACATCTCGCTGCTGGACCTGGTCATGTCTCTAACACTTGCAGCGCTCACACATTTTTTTTTCACATCGACAACGCGTCAACGATCGATTAGTTTTTCAACTAATCAACTCTCTGTTAGTGCACAACACCAAACACGGATACCTGTCCTACTACTTGCCCCAGTAACACGTTTGACCATTACATCAACTCCAGTTGTTATCAACCAATATCGCCAGAACCGAGTTGGTTTCCTAACACCAACTCTTGTCCCCCTACAGCCCACCCGCGCACGCACGCACACATACACAACCACACGGACACGCACGCACACACACACACACACACACACACCCAATGGAAATATGAAAACTGATACCAAAATTAAGAAATGGAAGTTTGAGTGTTGTGTTGTAAAAATTAGGAAATGGAAATATGAAAACCGATACAAAAATTATGAAGTGGAAATTTGAAAAACTGATACCAAATGTATGAATTGGAAATGTGAAGTTTGTGCTGCAATAATTATGAAATGGAAATATGAAAACTGATACCAAGATTAAGAAATGGAAGTTTGAATGTTGTGTTGTAAAAAGTATGAAATGGAAAATGTAAAGGTTGTGTTGCAAAAAGTATGAAATGGACATATGAAAACCCAAACCAAAATTAAGAAAATGGAAGTGTGAATGTTGTGTTGTAAAAATTAGGAAATGGAAATATGAAAACCGATATAAAAATTATGAAGTGGAAATTTGAAGAACTGATACCAAATGTATGAAATGGAAATGTGAAGTTTGTGCTGCAATAATTATGAAATGGAAATGTGAAAACTGATACCAAAATTAAGAAATGGAAGTGTGAATGTTGTGTTGTTAAAAAGTATGAAATGGAAATATGAAAACCGATACAAAAATTATGAAGTGGAAATTTGAAAACTGATATCAAAAGTATAAAATGGAAATGTGAAGGTTGTGCTGCAATAATTATGAAATGGAAATATGAAAACTGATACCAAAATTAGGAAATGGAAATTTGAAAACTGATACCAAAAGTATGAAATGGAAAATGTGAAGGTTGTCTTGCAAAAAGTATGAAATGGAAATATGAAAACCGATACCAAAATTAAGAAAATGGAAGTGTGAGTGTTGTGATGTAAAGATTAGGAAATGGAAATGTGAAAACCGATACAAAAATTATGAAGTGGAAATTTGAAAAACTGATATCAAAAGCATGAAATGGAAATGTGAAGTTTGTGCTGCAATAATTGCGAAATGGAAATATGAAAACTGATACCAAAATTAAGAAATGGAAGTGTGAATGTTGTGTTGTAAAAAGTATGAAATGGAAATATAAAAACCGATACAAAAATTATGAAGTGGAAATTTGAAAACTGATATCAAAAGTATGAAATGGAAATGTGAAGGTTGTGCTGCAATAATTATGAAATGGAAATATGAAAACCGATACAAAAATTATGAAGTGGAAATTTGAATGTTGTGTTGCAAAAAGTATGAAATGGAAATATGAAAACCGGTACAAAAATTATGAAGTGGAAATTTGAAAACTGATAATAAAAGTATGAAATGGAAATGTGAAGGTTGTGCTGCAATAGTTATGAAATGGAAATATGAAAACCGATACAAAAATTATGAAGTGGAAATTTGAATGTTGTGTTGCAAAAAGTATGAAATGGAAATATGAAAACCGATACAAAAATTATGAAGTGGAAATTTGAAAACTGATAACAAAAGTATGAAATGGAAATGTGAAGGTTGTGCTGCAATAATTATGAAATGGAAATATGAAAACTGATACCAAAATTAAGAAATGGAAGTTTTAATGTTGTGTTGCAAAAAGTATGAAATGGAAATAAAAAAACCGATACAAAAAGGCTCCACTCGCTTCAAAAACCCTCTTAGTAACCTAATCCAACATTATCGATTTTTTATATTTTTCGTCAATATCGATTTTTTATATTTTTTATATATATTGTATGTATATATGTAATATGTATAAATACATAACACACAACACCAAGCAAACCAAAAGCAATACCACCCACACCACACTGCTTATACATTGTCTTACTCCTGTGCTACATCCCAACACTCAAATATGCGTCGTCACCCGCGCCAGCACAAAAAGACTCCCCTCGCTTCAAAAACCTCTTAGTAACCTACTAACCCACCTTTATCGATTTTTTATATTTTCCGTCATTATCGATTTTATATATATATATATATATATATATATATATATATATATATATATATTTATATATATATATATATATATATATAGATATATATATATATATATATATATATATATATATATGTGTATATATATATGTTTATATATATATGTATATATATATATGTATATGTATATATATATATGTATATATATATATATATATATATATATGTGTATATATATATGTGTATATATATATGTATATATATATATGTATATGTATATATATATATATATATATATATGTCTAAATATTGTAATATATGTCTATATAGTTTAAATATATGTAATTTAAATATGTCTAAATATTGTAATATAAATATTGTAAACATAAACAACACTCTACCAGGACAACAGGGCACAAGCTGATCGTCAGACGAAGTCACCCCGGCTAAAATATATCGCTATATAAAAGTTATGCGGCGCCTCCTGACGCGCGCGCCACCTGAAATCGATCGAAGTTTTTTGCTATATAAAAGTCACGCGCCACCTGCCGCGCCACCTGAATGCTAACCGTAAACAACATACTATACTACTTAAATATTCAGACCCTCCAAGTAGAGATTCGTTATTATTACCCCTTAGTTCCCCAAGGAGCAAAGTGTAGTGTAATAGCCCCCTTCAGCCATAACTGACTATAGAAATGCGCCACTGAGGTGATAGTCCTCACTTGCTTATTTTTTTACCTGGTGAAGAATAAGAAGACCTGTCCTTTTTTTCAGAATGTGTTAAAGTGCAACGTTTTTTAAAGCGGCTTTAAAAAAAAAACATGTATCAGTTTTACGGAATTACAAGAATAAAAGTGTCAACAAGGTCTTTCTCCAAAGTTGGAGAGACAGATCGTGATCTAAGAATACAAAAAGCCAGAGGAGCTTTCATTGCATTGGGAAGGAGATCAAGAGAAATCGGATCCAACACGAAAATAAGAATCTTCAACTCAAATGTGAAGTCAGTCCTATTGTATGGCTCTGAGACATGGAGAACAACAAAGACAACAACCAAAAAGCTACAGACTTTCATAAATGGGTGCTTGCATAGAATAGAGGGATTAAAATGGTATGACAAGGTTACCAACGTGGAACTGATGACAAGACCTAGACAAGTGCCAGTGGAACAAAAACGAACGAACGACCGAACGAACTTTATTTTCAAAGTGTTGAGAATTGATGATGAAGAAGGCGATGGATAGGACACACACTGAGGAAACCTGTTGATAGCATTACAAGGCAGTCTTTGTTCTGGAACCCCCAGGGCACGAGAGGCAGAGGTAGACCAAGAAGCACATGGAGAAGAGAGCTGGAAACAGGTGAAAATGATGAGCAGAACATGGAAAGAACTTGAGAACGTGACAGGAGGACTTGGCATGTGTTTGTTGAAGGCCTTTGCTCCTTTGGGAGTGGAGGGTTATGAATGAAGGTCTTTCTCATGGCTAAGCAAGTATAAAAATGAGAGAAATAGAAGAACATAAAACAAAAGATAGCACAAAACAAAACAAAAAAGGCGAAACATATATTTTCTTATCGTAGATCTAGGCAGTCTGATGTATTGCTAATGAAGCGGGGAAACATAGGTAAAGTCACAACAGCGGAGAAACGGTAGTTTCCTAAAGATGTCAAAATCGATATTTCATGCATGGGTTTAACCCCCGATTCTCTCGGTTCGGTGGCAGTCGACATGCAAATGATTCTCTGGCGTCGCGTCACATTCAATTTCAGACGGAGATGTTTGTATTGTGTTTGAGAAACAATGATATTTCTCTTTCACAGTTGGAGCACGGGAAGTTTTCTTATCATTCCTCGTAAACAAAAGAACTATCTGTGTCCTTTAACTGTAACCATATTACCATTATTTCAGCTATCACCGCTACAACAGCCATCATCCCGGGCATGTTATACAATGTGACTAATATAAGGTTATACATGGGGTCGACAGGACCAAAAATGCTGACAACCTCGTCATGTACAACACATTTCTACAGCAAACACAGCGGAAAGAGCAAATGAATGCGTTGTACTCCATTTTTAATTGCATATCCGTCCTGTGTGGGTCTTTGAAGCGACCACTTAAAAAAAAGAAATAGAAAAACTGCTACTCCCGGGCATATATTAAAAGGCAACTAAATTACAAAGCTCATGGGGCTGACACTGATGGCATGAAACATATTGCTACAGAATCCATCACTGCAAAGACGAGCGAAATGCTTTGGTTCCGGTTTCTCGTCTGGGGGCTAACTATAGTAGTGATTATCCCATGAACCTTAAGAAGTGGAAAAGGTACATCCATTCATTGAGCCTCATCCTATATACGTATAAAATATCAGACTTCCTAGATGGCATCTTCCAGCCTATTGTTGAGCAGCTTCCTTCCTTCTTAAAGGACACCAACCATGCCCTAACTACATTTTCTTCTATCCAGCTTTCCCAAGACTGTACCTACTTTATTTCTGTTAGATGCCTGCTCGCTTTACACTTCCATTCCTCATTTTGATGGTCTCCTAGCTCTCTAGTTTTTCCTGGACCAGCGCACCTACCCCTTTATCGCTACAGGGACTCTCATATGGCTTGCTGAACTAGTCCTTTGACTCAATTCCTTTGAGTTCAACGGACAGTTCTTTGACCAAATCAGTGGAGTTGCCATGATGGGTCCCAGTTATCCCTGCCTCTTTATGGGCTACCTGGAGTATCAGTTGTGGCAGCAGTATCCTGGAGATGATGGCATAGGTCTCACTGATATGCCAGAGGTTGACCTATCTAGTTCATCAACAACTTCCAACCTGTGATCCATTTCACCTCTCACATCTCCACTGTCTCTGTTAATTTCTTTGACATTATTGTCACCATCACCCACCCCCCCCCTTCCCCCACCCCCCCTCCCCCACCCCACCCCCACCTTAACACTTCGGTGTACTACAAACCCACTCTGATGCACACACTTACCTCTTGTATACTTCATCTCAACCTCGGACTTGTCGTGACTCCCTGCCTTTCTCGTAATTTCTCCGCCTCTGTCGGTTATGCCAAGAGGATGACGATTTTCTATGCCGAGCACATGAAATATTGGACTTCTTCCGCAGCAGACAGTATCCGGAGGATGTTCTTACCTCTGCCTTAGAGCGTGTTCTACCTATCTAACGTCTAGAGGCCCTCAACTCCCGCCATAAAACTTCCTCTGACAGAGTCAAGTTCATATTGACCTATCACCCTCACAGCCTGCCATCAATGGTACCTATACCTTGTAGCAGTATTGCAGCTTGTGTACCCTGACAGTCCCCAGAGCTATGCTAGTGGGAGTTTTACTCCTGGTAGGTTCAACCAAGCTGGACTGGTCTGCGTGGGTAGGGGTCAGACAACAGCTGGTACCCTGGTCCTCCAGGTTGGGGGTTTTAGCACAGGGCCGACGCCCCTGTATAAGTAAAAGATCGCACATGTTACGGAAACAGCAACAAATGGAAAAACTTTGATGCGTGACGGACATCCGGAGTCTCAGGCTCGTATGACTGCCAGTGGTGAAAGCCGAAATTATCCATTGGCATGAAAACGGATGCCCTGACCGCAAAAGACGAATTCAGAATCGGGATTTGGAATGTCAGAACGATGAATGAGGCAGGAAAGCTGAGACAAATCACAGCAGAGATGAGGAACTACAAACTACTTATCCTGGGAATAAGTGAGAGCAGATGGACCGGGACGGGGAGAATAAAAACAGCTGCAGGGGAAACAGTACTTTACTCTGGTAGAGAGGATGGTCAGCACAACGAAGGTGTAGCCATTATCCTGAAGAAAGGAATGGAAAGGTCTTTACTGGAATGGAAACCCATCAACAACACACTGATAAGAACAAGACTGAAAGGGAGATTCACCAACACCACAATTATACAATGCTATGCACCAACAAATGACAGTGATGAAGCGATCAAGGACGAGTTCTATCAACAGGTACAAAAGGAAATGGAAACTGCACCCAGGTACGATCTTATTATAGTAATGGGAGACCTGAATGCGAAAGTTGGAACACACAATAATTATAATGAAAGAGTAATGGGGAAATGCGGCAGTGGAACAGTAAATGAGAATGGGGACAAATTAATAATCTTCTGCAGTATTAACAACCTGGTCATTGGAGGAACACTTTTTCCACACACAGAAGTGCACAAGTTAACGTGGGAATCACCAAACGGACGGGACAGAAACCAGACAGATCTCATAATGATCAATGGCAGATGGAGACATGCACTACAAGACGCGAAAGTAAGAAGAGGTGCAGATGTGGGAAGTGATCATCACCTAGTAGTAGCAAGACTGAAGGTGAAACTCAGAGCTGCTGGACCAGTTGCAGTCAAAAAGAAAAGATATAACATCACGAAACTTAAGGACCTACTCACCAGAAAATCTTTCGTGGTCGACGTAGAGACGATATCAGATTGCCAAAAGCCAGGAAAGAACAGAGACCGATGATGTCGACCAGAAATTCAACACCATCTCAACAACATACAAGGAAAGCAGCGAGTCATGCTTGGGATTCCAGGAAAGAAAGAGCCAAGATTGGATAACACCAGAAACGCTAAACACCATATCGAAGAGAAAGGTAATGAAAAGAAAGAAAACTGAAGCTAAGTCTCCCAGGTTAAAGGCAATATATAGTGAACAGTACAGTCAGCTGGAGAAGGAAGTAAAATGTCAAACCCGTGCTAACAAAATGACATTTCTGGATGACCTTGCAAGACAGGCAGAAGAGGCAGCACTGAGAAATGAACAAAGCAGAGTTTACAAAATAACTAAAACTATCAGTGGAAAACGAGATGCAAACAACATAACGTTAGTAAGAGACAAGCAAGGAAATCTCATCACCACAGCTCTGGGGCAGGAAACAAGATGGGCTGAGCACGTCAGAGAAACACGGAAAAAGGAGCCACCAGAGATTCAGCTGAAAGTTCCTGAGGCTGAAAGTGACTTGGACATAAATACAGACATTCCACGGAAAGAAGAAATCATCACAGCTATCAAATGGTTAAAAAATGGAAAAGCGCCTGGTCACGACAATTTAAATGCTGAGCTATTCAAGGCAGACCCTGAACTAGCAGCAGAATTATTAGAACCACTATTTGCACAAGTCTGGGAAACTGAGACAACACCAACAGAGTCGAGTAAAGGAATAATTGTCAAATTGCCCAAAAAGGGCGACCTTGCAGACTGCAACAACTGGAGAGGAATTACTCTCCTCAGTTCCCAGTAAAATACTAGGCAGGATAGTCATCCAGAGAATTTCAAAAGCAGTTGACCATAAACTGAGAAAAGAAAAAGCAGGTTTTGGAAAGAAAAGAAGATTTGCAGGTCATATATTCACCCTCAGGAACATTATAGAGCAGTGTTCAGAATGTAAATAAATAGTAGACAAACACAAAGGTGTGTTTTCAGGCACTCGTAAGACATAAAGAAGTAGAAAACTAGACAACAGAAAAACAGTTGACGTGAGTGGCTTACCCAGGACTCGAACCCAGGACCTTCCGTGCGACAACCCCGCGTAGCTATGCAAGTGAATCACACTATCCTCCCTGCCATCTAGGCATCACAAAAATGATGCTTCGATGACGGGCCATCAGTGCGACCCGCAACACATAACACCGGAAATTTACCATGGGCAGTCCAGCCTATTAATGTCGCAATCACTTCTGTTGTTCCCCTATTATACAATACAGGTCAGACTACACAAGACAAAGACCATAATACTGTGTCTAGTAAATGATAGAAGACTAAGAACAGTAAGTACAGGACAGAGGGTAGGTTTTGGTATTGTATAAACATTTATAACACATAAGGAAGGGAAACCCGAGGCCTGTAAACAGTAAATAAATATTAGACAAACATAAAGGTATGTTTTCAGGCACTCGTAAGAAATAAAGAAGTAGAAAACAAGACAACAGAAAAACAACAGACGTAAGTGGCTTACCCAGGACTCGAACCCAGGACCTTCCGTGCGACAACCCCGGCAGAGACAGCTATACATTAACTTTGTTGATTTTGAACAGCATTCACAGGGACAGCCTATGGAAAATACTGAGGGCTAATGGAATTCCCAGCTGCATGGTTTCCCTCATAAAAAGCCTCTATTCTAACTTTACATGCAGTGTTGGATTGAGTAATCTAACTTTCGAAGTGAAAACAGGTGTACGACAGGGATGCTGTTAAAGTCCGTTCTGTCCATCATAAATATAAAGGTGTGTTCTGTGGTAGTATAATGTAGAAGCGTAAATGTTGCTGGATGAGTGAACGCAGTTCATCAACAAAGGTGGGAGCGGCTGAACAGTATTTCTTGTATCTCAAACGCCACACAGGCTATCATAAATATTGTAGGCCCTGGTTGGCCGCCATAATGTTGACATTCATTTCTTGACTACAAAGTGTTGAGGTATTACAGTAGTGGTGCGTGAGTAGACATCAAAGAGTGCGAATGGGTGTGTAAAGGTTCGTGGAAGACAGTCATCTACTGAACAATACACTTTTGCACCACCACGTAGAAAGTCATGGAGCTTGGAAACACCTCTGACGTTTTCAACACTTTAATGCAGTACGATTACAAGGGACGCCGACATCAAGATATATATATATATATGTTACGGTATATGATATTAACGCCGTCTGCTAAAGGTTATCAGACGTGCAATTGTAAAGGTTAAGGCATTTAATATATTGCGATAGATGTTTCAATTACTGAACGCTCCATACACGATCGATCATGACGTGTATAGCGTTGTTTAGGACACAGTCGGTAACTAAGAAACGCTACCCTTTGTTACTTGACCGCCAAGCTGAATAGCTGCGTTTTTCTAACCTTCCAATTCAATGGCAGGATATAGCCATATATATATATATGCATTTTTTGATGGACCAGGGTCAGTCCTAGAACTCTATATGAGAGGGAAATATATGGAGGTTAGTATTTAACTAGAATTCTCAGAAGGAGAAGAATAATCGTCAAATTCGTATGAATATATTCAGACTCGCAGTCTCACTGTCGGCAGGTAGCCATGTCTAGCTGCTCGTGCATATAGCTGTGATGTTCTGACGACAATACTGCATTGTATCCTTAAACGGACATTGACACATAACCAGCAGTCTACGTTGTTGATTAATTTATGCATGACTTATATGGACTTATGCTCTACTCCTAATTGAAATGATCATCATGTGTGTACAACTGTGAATTAAATGTATGGACTCAATGAAATGACTTATCAAATCAATCGTATTCCAAGGTTCAAGTATTGTTTGGAATCTTCCACCCCCGCATTCGCTTAATCTTCCATCAAAGGCACGATGTACTATCACTGAGTGAAAACCTAACATATCAAAGAAAAAACAATGGCCAGAAATTTATAAATTGTTTTATTCATATCACATGGAACATTGTTCAGAGCAAACCACCACGCAACAGTGGTGCCCGGTGTGTGGGGACGAAAAAAACAACAAAAAACCAAAAATTTCTTCATGACTTTCGAATGAATTATTTATGATCAAGTTTCGATCACATGATCCAGTCGAAGATGACGCAGTACTCATTATAATGCCTAACAACGTGACGTCACTGAAAGTCGTGTAGGTGAACCGTCGGAGAAAACCAAAGTCACTTTCTAAGCCTAACCAGGGGAAATATAAGCCATTGAAGCAAACACACGATATGGACTACAGGAGCAGACAGTCAGGGGCATTAGCCTAGCTGTTGACGACCTCTAGCATCAAGTGAAGCAACGGAAAAGATAAGTCTAGGTGTTTAACTGTTGTTATTGCAAACAGTGCTAACTAAGTCCATGCCCTCTGCCGACATCGGCATGTTTTTACCTATGTTTAATGTGCTTTTTGTTGTCTTAATGTGTTGTTAATTCGTGGGAGGTAGGGAGGATGAACCGAAATTAGATTCTGTGGCTCTCACGATGCCTGAATCGATTTCGGTCGTTTCTTAGGGCAGTTAAACGATTGCACTTTTGGAAGCCCCATTGAGGTTTGCCATTGGACTGTCTGTCCAAATCTGCTGTCGTTTGACGATTTGTGTTAGCTGTACCGTTCCGTAGACAACTGGTGTATTTTATTCGTACTCAGTTAACAATTTTTTTTAGTTTTGTATCATGTTTGTTAACTATTTCGTCCAGTCTCCTCTTACTATCATTTATTTGATGATTGTTAAATTTTCGTCCGTTATGAGTCCTGTGATGTCATCATTTTTTGCAGTCATTTTTTTTTGTGTACTTTGAATATTAAGTTGACCTCGGGTCAGACCTTGACCCTTCATTTGGCTTGTGATACTTCCGCTTGTTTTATTTAGTTCATATATTCATTTTTAATTGTGAAAATGTCTTGTTTGCGTCTTGACATTGTTTGTACCCTTTAGTTGCATCATTGTTTTGTTTGTCCTCATAATATATATTAAATACTACATTAATAATATGATATTATATGCAATAATACACTTGTAATTTAATTTAATTAATTTTTTCTGATATTTAAGGTTAATATGGGACATTGCATTATTATGCAGTGATAGTCCAAGAAAGTAGCACTACAATTTATCAGAGATGCCTAGGGCATAATAATATAATATATATATTGACAAAATAAAATAATCTTATAGCTACCTTTGAGGTAATAGACCCATTGTATATTATTTAATATACTTTTCTGGTACTAAGAGAGTGACTTAGTACATTGAACAATATAATTACTAGGAATCATACCCAACATTATTGGATATTGAGATTAATTGTGTGAAGTAATTACATAATAGTTAACAGATATCATAACTATTTATGATATAGTATTATTTAGATACAATATTATTACAAAATATTGTCTATTAGTTGAACTTAGACATTAGAGTTCAGTACTATTGTGATTACTTATATTGAATATTTCTAAGTTGAGTAAGTATAATAATTACTCTGAAGCTACTATTGACTATTTTAATCAGTAATTATCAATAATTACTTACAGATAAAAGTCAAAATGCTTACTATAGACCATTTCGTTAAAATTGGTCGGGAATATGGTTATAAATCTCAAGAACTTCGTCAGTTTGCTGAGGCAGAACTGGAAAAATATGAAAGAAAAGAAGCAGAGAAAAAAGCTGCATTAAAGAAAGAGGAAGAGGAACAAAAGGCTGCATTAAAGAAAGAGGAAGAGGAACAAAAGGCTGCATTAAAGAAAGAGGAAGAAGAACGTGAGATGAAGCAAATTGCCAAGGAAAATAGATTAAGAGAAATTGCTCAACAGGAAGAAGAGAATAAATTGAAACGAGAGGAAATTATTTTACAACAAGAAATGGAATTGGCGCGTATTAAATTGGAGACAGCAAAATTACAAGCACAAAGTGCTGATGCAAACCAGAATAATAACGCACAAAATGGATCATCATCCAGCCAAACTAAACATTTCTACAACTTTAAATTACCCACTCTCAACTTGAACGTGGACGACCTTTCATCGTTCCTGTCACGTTTTGAACAGACTTGCAAAACAAACCATTTGCCTGAAGAGTCATGGGTACTCAAGTTAAATGAATTCTTGGTTGGAGAACCATTGACGGCTTCTCAAAATGCTGACCCATCAATAGCAAATAACTACGGTGCTATTAAGTCCTTGCTTTTACGAAGGTTTCACCTGGACGAGGAACACTGTAGGTTGAAATTTAAGGGAATTTTACCTGAATCTCCAAAAGATTTTGCAGGATTCATTGCGAACATACGCAATACATTTAATAGATGGGTTGAACTGGCAGAAGTCAACAAATCATACGACAAATTAGTTGATTTACTACTACGGGATAAGGTATTATCTTCGGTTAGCCAGCCATTTTTTGCATATTTGCAGGAGCGTAAACCAGGTACTATGGACGATTTAGAAAAAATTTCTTTAAACTACTGTTCGGCACATCCGAATGCAACCATTTCTAACTCCTCATTAAGAGAACCTCTACCTGTGGCGTCTAATATGGCCTACAATCACAATAACAAACAAAGACATCACAGTGTAGACAGAAGCAGGTTCCAAAGAAATCACAATGTTCACTTTCAGAAGGGATATAATAATGATTTCAACAATAAAAATGAGTTCAACAGAGGTAGATCACGAGATAGAAATTATTCACCTCAAACAAACTACCACAATGGTCAACATAACACTCATTATAATCGATCACATACTCCCAATAATAATAATAACTGGAATGGTAATAATCATGGCTCGAGACATCGAGATAATAGTTACTATAGAGGACGACGAGATAATTCTAACAATTATACTCGGAATCGATCTCATTCTCGGGGATCATCTCATTACAACCATAATACAGGGGCGGCAGTTACAAATAATACTACCCCTATAGCTCAGGTCCCACTTGACAATAATACAACACAGTCTTCTGCTGCATGTTTTGCTATTAATTATAATGTGGCAAATAGTTGCCAACAATGCAATCTTATTTTTCAGAAGGCGAAAGAAACAGTGCTTAACTGCGGACATATTACACCAGAGGTAGGTCTTGCAGTCAACGATGGAACAGGCCTACTAATTTTTAACAGGGGATTAGTTAATGGATCCATCGTCTCAGTGCTGAGGGATTCAGGATCCACAACGATTGGTGTACGACAGTCGCTGGTACATCCTAGCTGTGCAACGGGGGAATATGTCCGTTGCATGACTTTTGGGGGAACTATTGAGTTTTACCCCACAGCTATTATTCATGTTAACACACCTTTTTTCACAGGGAACGTAAAAGTATGTATGCTAAAAAAGCCTATAGCTGATCTGATGGTTGGTCGTATACACGGCAGTAAAGATTGTACTCCAGATGAGATTATAGAATGGGAGAAACATAACCTATGCACTGGAAACGCCGTGACGACTAGAGCGCAGACTCAACTCATGGAGAAAGTTGATGATAATAAAATGGATGCAGACAACCAAGAGGAATTTGTAGTCAATTCACCTATTGACAGGGAAACATTTGCAACCAAACAAAAAGAGGATAAATCTTTAAAAAAATTTTTTAAGTTGGTTGATAAAGTTGACAATCTATCCTCAGGTAATAATAACAAACATTGTTTTGTTATTAAAAATGACATATTGATTAGATGTTTTAATGACAAATCACAAATGAAACAACAAGTTATGGTCCCGTATACTTTTAGACGGTACATTCTTCAACATGCACATGACTCACATTGTGCTGGACATATGGGATATACTCGAACACGATCTCGAGTACTGTCTTCATTCTTTTGGCCAGGAGTGTCAAGAGATATTTCGCAGTATGTACGTTCCTGTACTACATGCCAAGAAGTGAAAGCACGTGGAGCTTTTCACACGGCGCCTATTCAGGCTTGCGATATCTCAGTAAGACCGTTTGACAAGATGGCAATAGATATTATTGGTCCATTGCTACCATCGGCCAGAGGACATAGATTCGTCCTTACGTGCATTGATTTGTGCACACGATGGCCAGAAGCTATCCCATTAAAGACCACCACTACCACAGATGTAGCTGATGCACTACATCTCATCTTTTCTAGAATAGGGTTTCCTAGAAAACTTTTATCAGACCATGGGTCACAGTTTATATCTGACACCATGAAGGAAGTCATGAAAACTTGGAACATTGATAGGAATTTAAGTAGTATTTATCATCCTATGAGTAATGGTGCGGTTGAAAGACTTAACCGTACACTTAAACAACTACTACATAAGGTTACTGCTAAGCACCCTCATGACTGGGACAGAGCACTCCCAGCTGTTCTATTTGCTTATCGGGAGGTACCGCATGAACAAACTGGCTTCTCTCCCTTTGAATTAGTTTTTGGTGCTCCCCCAAGAGGTCCTATGGGACTAATAAAAGACTTATTAATTGACGACGAGATGACTCAGGACACTCAGTCATCTTACGAGTATGTGATTAATCTTCGGAAGAACATTATTGAGTCTTGCCAGTTGGCAACAGCTTCTTCTGAGGCTGCAAAAGCTAAGGCTCGATCTCTACAAAATAGGTCTCGACGATTACGCCAATTATTCCCAGGCGACGAGGCTTATGTGTTACTTCCTCACAATAACAATAAATTATTGATATCTTGGAATGGTCCTTACAAAGTCATTGATAAAATTTCCGACGTTGATTACGTCTTAGATATCAAGGGACACAAAAAGATATTTCATATTAACATGCTCAAGCAATTTCATACACGTCCTGAACACTTACAGTCAATTTTTCATGAACTAGATGACAACACAGTATCTACTTGTTATTATTCTAACTTATCTGTCATCCAGGAAGAAGAATCTTCTTTTCCTGAGGTACAGTTACCGTTACCGGTACCAGTAGTTCAACCTACTGAATCTTGGCGGGATGTAACCATCTCTTCAACGGTTACACCGCAACAGCGTCTACAGATTGCTAATCTATTACAATCTTATCCAGATGTATTGACCGACGTCCCGGGTCGCACATCGGCTATCAGTCATGACATTACTCTCAATGATGATACACCTATTCGTGTACATCCCTATTCTGTTCCTTTACATTTCCTTGCTAAAACTACTAAGGAACTTGAACAGATGTTGTCTCTGGGAATCATTGAGACTAGTAATTCGCCATTCTCTTCTCCATTAGTGATTGTCCGGAAGAAGGACAATAACATCAGACTATGTGTTGATTATAGAAAATTAAATGCTAAGACTATAGTTGACAGCGAACCACATCCACTTATCGACGACTTACTGCCACGTCTATCCAACGCAACTATATTTAGTAAGATAGACTTAACTAAAGGTTATTGGCAGATACCACTGACCGAAAAGGCTAAGTACTACACCGCATTTTCCACTCCACAAGGTCTATACCAGTGGAATGTGATGCCTTTTGGGCTTGTTAATGCGCCAGCTACCTTCATTCGCCTGATGCGACAAATTTTATCAGGTAGACCAGACGTTATTACATATATTGACGACATATGCTTGTTTAGTTCGTCGTTTGAGGAACATGTTTCGGGACTTAGATATGTTTTCGACACTCTAAGGAATTATCATCTAACTGCTAAACCTACAAAGGTGCAAATCGCGTGTAATGAGATAACCTTTTTGGGACATATCATTGGATCGGGATATATCCGAACGTTACCTAGTACAGTCTCCAAAATTCTAAACATAGCAGTTCCTCAGACGAAGAAACAGGTCAGGAGTTTGTTAGGACTTGTTCAATATTACAGTAGATTCATACCAAACTTGTCATCCATCACGGCTGTATTGTCTTCATTGTTAAAAAAAGACATGCCGGTGAAGGTGACATGGACTGGTACATGCAATGAAACTTTCAACAAAATTATAAATTTGTTCTCGCATGAACCAATTTTAAGACTTCCCGATGCTTCCAAAAGATTTTTCTTACGAACAGATGCTAGTAACTACGGCATTGGTGCATGCCTGCTCCAGAACCATGATGGCATTCTACATCCTACCTTATATATTTCAAGAAAGCTAAAGCCGGCAGAAACAAAGTATTACACAGTCGACAAGGAACTTTTATCTGTGATATGGGCAATAACTAAACTCGAAAAGTTCCTGCTTGGTGCTCCCTTCACCATACAGACGGACCAACATGTTGTAGCATCTTTGCGTCGATCTAATCATAAAAGCCAGAAACTCGCCAGATATTCAATCATCCGACAGCCATTTGAATTCTCCATTGAACATATTCCTGGCACTGAAAACATTGTGGCGGATGCGTTGTCACGTAATCCTATTGACGACGAATAATCAACATTAACATTCCTAAAACATATCAACTATAAAGGAACTAACCTTGCCTTCAATTTAAACTTTATAAACACTATATGCATCACAGAATTGAACTAAAAGACAATCAAGGTATACATATTGACATTGAAACTTCGTCTAACGTCCATACACGATATATGAATATTCGTTGAACAATCATGGAACAATATCTGACGACAAGTCGAACTTATTATCCTATGTGCACTTAATTCTTGGATGCTGGGATAAATGACATTTCTTTCCAACGTAAACGTTTGAACATTTTTGCCTAAAAGAATTCATCAGGATCAAGACTACGGATGGATCATCATATCCTATACTAATTAATTAGTTAACTTAACTTCTTAATTGAATTATTATCAATAAAATGAAATGTGAGAAAAAAATGAAATGAAAGAACAAAAAAAGAGAACGAAATATAAAAAGAAGAAATTATGAAAAGAGAAAATAAATCTCACACAAGTATTAGATTAATATTTTTTTTTAATGTACCTATACATTATTTAGTTAGTTAAATTAGATAGTTATTATTCACTAACACTTAACACACACAATTAAGTTAAACTTATATTCGAATTTCTTTCTATTTCTTCTCACTTATTTTGTTTTTTTTTCTTCTCTCATAACATCGCGTTACATTAGAATCTTAATAATTTATCTCTTAGTTTAATTAATTAATTTAATTTTAATTAGTCAAATTAATTCCTATATGACATACTAATACGACAGACCTTACTTTAATTTAATTCTATCATTCACTATTAACATTGGACATTTTATTTAGTTGATATAATAATATGTATAATTGATATATAATATGATTAATGTTAAGATGACTATGACAAATAGTTAGTTGACATGACCGCGACACGGTTCTACTCAGAACATCGTCGGCCATATGTCACAATTGTGTTAAAATTTTTGAAAAAATTGTTAAGTCGGATAGATCTTGAAAAAAAATCTATGGATTTTTTTTCCCCGGTGTACAGGGAATTGTTACGGTATATGATATTAACGCCGTCTGCTAAAGGTTATCAGACGTGCAATTGTAAAGGTTAAGGCATTTAATATATTGCGATAGATGTTTCAATTACTGAACGCTCCATACACGATCGATCATGACGTGTATAGCGTTGTTTAGGACACAGTCGGTAACTAAGAAACGCTACCCTTTGTTACTTGACCGCCAAGCTGAATAGCTGCGTTTTTCTAACCTTCCAATTCAATGGCAGGATATAGCCATATATATATATGCATTTTTTGATGGACCAGGGTCAGTCCTAGAACTCTATATGAGAGGGAAATATATGGAGGTTAGTATTTAACTAGAATTCTCAGAAGGAGAAGAATAATCGTCAAATTCGTATGAATATATTCAGACTCGCAGTCTCACTGTCGGCAGGTAGCAATGTCTAGCTGCTCGTGCATATAGCTGTGATGTTCTGACGACAATACTGCATTGTATCCTTAAACGGACATTGACACATAACCAGCAGTCTACGTTGTTGATTAATTTATGCATGACTTATATGGACTTATGCTCTACTCCTAATTGAAATGATCATCATGTGTGTACAACTGTGAATTAAATGTATGGACTCAATGAAATGACTTATCAAATCAATCGTATTCCAAGGTTCAAGTATTGTTTGGAATCTTCCACCCCCGCATTCGCTTAATCTTCCATCAAAGGCACGATGTACTATCACTGAGTGAAAACCTAACATATCAAAGAAAAAACAATGGCCAGAAATTTATAAATTGTTTTATTCATATCACATGGAACATTGTTCAGAGCAAACCACCACTCAACAATATAGTCATTTGACAAAACTCAGGACATCGTAAACATGACAACAGTTCAGGTACAGTTTGCATCAACAGTTCATCAGTAAGCTGTGCATATATAATGCTGACCTCAATCTATCTCTCTTTATTCAGCTACAGTCAAAATACCCCGCATTGGCAACGGGTCGTCAAATATATGAGTTTAAACCAACTCTCTTCTGACACCAGCAAGTCAGGTATATTTTCAGGTATACAGCAGGCCACAGAATATGGCGGGCCCCTAAATACAGTGTCCTCTATGACTCCTTGGACAAACAAGGTATGTCAGACCTTGTCCAAAGTGGTACCGCCGGAATAGCGGGCTTTAACGACCCGATACATGCAATGTCAGCATAATACGTGTGCTCAAATTCTAGTATCCTCAATGGACTCTTTCCCGCCCAGGGAAAAGTCACTAATCTGGTAACAAATGTTATTCATGATTCTGGCAATAGAGGAAAATGATTTGAAGGATAATTTACCTTGACATCCCTTCAGAATAATCACCAAAAAAACACACTCGCCTCCTAGGCGCATAGAATACAACATGGGGAAACAATCTTTAGACATCTTGGTCACACACAGAGGACTTTTCTTCCCCAGGCATAAAGCCAGATCGAAGACGCTAAAACGTCGTGACCCTTTGAAAACTACAGCTCATCTCTTCAACAAAAAGTCTCTCTTCATCGCGCCACAAAAGTCGCGCATGCGTTGTCAGAGGCAAAACCCCTGAGCTAGGCTCAGGTGTACGATCTTAAAACATTCCAGGAAAAGCTGACCATTCAAGCCATATATGGTCAGGTAACAAGACATCGGTTCTAAAATTAGACCGCTTGGTTAAAAGACAAGTGGGATAACAACCACTGTTGACTTCAACCCAATTAAAAAATGAGTAACTCCCCTTAGATCAAGAATCTAACAAATAATGTCTCCAAACTTAAACAGGTACATTTAGCAGACTATAAACTTAGTGAAACTGTCCGCAACAGTTGCCCATTATCAACAACATTATTTTTGACAGCCATAGATTGGGTGATGCACCAGAGGGCAGTCTAATAGGTATTAGATGGACAACGTTTTCTACACTAGAAGACCTGGAATATGCAGATGACATTGCACTACTCGCGCATTCACATCAACACATCCAAGAAAAAACCGATAGACTAAATAAGTATGGCCAGCAGGTTGGTCTGAACATCAATCTGAAGAAGACAGAGGTCATGACACTAAATGTGGGCAATCCTGAGCCAATAACAATAAAGAACCAGAAATTAGAACAGACAGACACATTTGCTTACCAAGGATGCATAGTAACACTTGACGGTGGAACAAGCAAGGACATTAACAACCGAATGAATAAAGCGAGAACAGCCTTTGCTAGTCTCAACAACATTTGGAAGTCTTCCCAGTACAGCACAAACACTAAATTAAGACTGTATGAGAGCTGTGTACTTTCTGTGTTTCTCTATGGTGCAGAATGCTGGAGAGTAACAGAGAAGGAAATGTCCAAACTGTCCTCCTTCCACACAACCTGCCTAAGGAAAATGCTCCGAATCTTTTGGCAAAATACCATCAGCAACCAAGAACTACTTATTCGGAGTAACCAGGAGGACATGCACACCATCATAGCTGGCAGGCGCTGGAGTTGGGTTGGCCAGGTCCTCAGAAGCGACCCTGATACCATCACTAGAACAGCCATGCTATGGACCCCCGAGGGAAAGCGAAAGAGAGGCCGACCAAAAACAACTTGGCGGAGAACAGTGGAAGCCGAGGTGCAAATGACACCAAGGTTGGCGCACTGTACGAAGGATGGCCGCCGACCGAGCAAAGTGGAATCAATTTGTTGCTGCCATACAAGACGACCCCAGGTGTGATGGCCACTGACTGCTTTGAGAGTTGGCGGCTAAGGATCAAAGAAGAATAAAGAAGACCCTCACAGCGCTGCTGTCAAAAGGATCAAGTATCGTCACCTACCTCTCCTCCAAGCTGACACAGTGGCGCGGGAAGTGTTTAGTGAGCCACCCTTGCTGGCATATAGAAGGGATACAAATCTGAGGGACCTATTAGTCCACAGCCGTTTGAAAACTATCAATGATGGCCATTTTGGGACCCAGCCATGGAAACGAATACGATGCAAGACGTCAATTGACGTAGAATTTTGATAGGGGAATTAAGACATAGATTGGTCCCTTCTGAATAGGACTAAAACAGGTGATAGCTCAGTGGGAGATGAGGCAAAGAAATAGATTTTCACGAGTGAGATTGTAGGACATGGGTAGAGTCTGTCCCTGAAATCGAGAAACTTCTCTCATTCAGCCTATCTCTACAACAAGACTTTGTTAGTCAGACAGTCTACCACACTATATATTAATATATATATATATATATATATATATATATATATATATATATATATATATATATATATATATATATATATATATATATATATATATATATATCACCACTCACATATACACACACATAAGTGACGACAGTTAGACGCACAGACGTGAAAACTATATCTATGGAATAGGGAGCTTTTGGAACGAGCTGACCGACACACGTGAATAAAGTTTATGTAAATTTTATTTATCATAAAGAACTTCACAACAATAATATATTGAATTTAATATCAAATACAAATAAACAAAGGTTAATGAATTAATTAAAGAATTAGACACATAGGTTATATCATCCCTCCCTCTGTTGAGACAAGATCCCGTTAGAAGAAAAGGTTTAAACCCCCAAACAGTCAAAAGATGTATACGCTATGGTCTATGATTTCCCTCTACAATAAAGAACAGAGTTTATACGTTAATCTATTCTGAAAGGGACAGCATTAGCAAAACTTGCACATAAAAATACAAAGTTAGTACATGGGTTATACAATGAAAGAATTATTTATCCCTGCTTTCTCTCGCTCTGACAGACCTGTGATCACAACCATTCACTCTTACCTAACAGGGCTTTCACAACATCTGGAACAATCGTAAGGTACACACAGACCATCCAGGGTTTGGTTATTGGCAAATCAAGCCCCAGTTTCTCCAAAGACTAAATAATCAAAATGTTGAGAAACGCTTGATTCGCTCCTGTTAGTAGGATGCTGTTTATGTCACTTCAATTTTTGTCCAGGTAGTAAAATAATTAAGAGATCTAATGTTCACATTGTACAGTAGCTTGGAAATCCTCAACCGTTAAATCGAGTGTCAGGTAAATAAATCTGTTCAGGATAAATCTTCTTCACAACACAGTGGTCGTTATTCAGGTAATGTCAATATTTGATTTTATCGCCACAACTGACTGAATGTATATGAACTTGGGAAAAGAAATCTCGGTATCTATGAGTCCAGTTACAATTTATTCTTTATATTCTTTGGGTTTGTACTCTGTCTCTTTCTGGGTGTAAACCACGAGGCCAGACAGGTCACCTTGAAAAAAAACCCGATATTTATATAAGAATGTTCTTTTGTAAGGTTATACTCAGATTCATATGGAAGCCGCTGGTAAGGTTTAGGGTTTGACCCAAATACTGTATAAAGAGAAAAGATACAAATACTTAACATAATATATTAAACACAATCCTATCCTTACCCCGCGTAACATAGAATATATTTATCCACTTCGGTTATTTAACTTTAAATTATAAACTACAAGCTTAGAGCTTGTCTTATCGTTTAAAAACTTCCGTAAAATAAATTCTAGTCATTTAAAAAATCAGTCATCATGAATTAGAAATAAATACATATTTCGTCAATACTCATGATGAATCAGTGCATTTACTAAGGTGGTTAAAATATTCTCTGACTGGTTACTAGCAGTTAATAAAATTTATATTATAACTGGAAGAGTTTAGCTAGAAATATTATCTGTTCTGCTAGCCACTATAACACAGTAAAACCTAGAGAAATATAATTGACGGACCTATCTAGTAAATCACTCTGCACAAAATCTTAAAGAAATATAATTGACGATTTACCTACTTAAATCACTCAACTACTAGTATAATAATTACCACAAGCCAGAAATAAACGATCTCCAATCGAAAACTAAGTGATACAACTATTATAAGAGATCTTTAGAATCGAAAGCTAGATGTTCTCTGAAATACTGGCGGTACTGGATAAATTTTAGTTAGAAGGCTGGGGTATAGATATATCTCTATATCAAAGGAAATATTACATTATAAGCCGAAAACCAGACTATCTGCCAGATGTTAGCACCTACGTTCAGCTCTTGGGAAATACGTGAAATCAAAGCCCTTTTTCACGCTAGAACCGAAACCCAGACTCTCTCTGTTGCGTATGGACTCGCTTGAGATCTGGCGTAACGTAATTTGCTAATCAGTGCAAATTTTACACGTCTCTGCTCGTATGGCCATTCCAGCGAGCAATGTCTTTTGATCTGGCAATTCGCCGTGTTTAATTACCTGCTCTAGTGAGCGGGTTTCAAGGGAGGTAATAAAATTGTCTGCTCCTTTGATTCAAACTGATCTGCTCTTGATCACTATCTGATCCTATCCAACGATTTTCAATCGCTGGCGTTAAGAATAAATTACAGATACCCCGCTCAGTCAGCGTTAGCTAATAGGTATGTCCGACAACATAGATCAAAGAAATAGCGAACAGCAATAGAATGCGTGCTAAATTAGAAAAAGGGACAGATTCTGTGTGTAGGAGGGTTTAAGTTAACAAAAAGCACGTAGGTGAAAGTCGGGTAAAAGAAAAGTGTAGATAATAGAAAGATATATGAAAGTTATTTACATAATATGTCACATCAATATGTAATCCAAACACGTTCAGTGTTATTCCCTAAGGCTAAGTTCACCATCACCCATGGCTTCACATGCGAGTCATGTAACGTCATTTATGCTATTATATGCAAAGTTGCAATATTACTTACATCGGCCAAATGGGCACATGACAGGGGAAAATGATTCTGCAGACACCTCTCCGACATCTCTGTTGAAATTCACACCTGTGGCCATCAACTTCAATGGCCCTGGCCACTACCGTGCCACTGACATCCAGGTGACAGCCATCAGATCCTGTTCCTCGGATGCCAACAGCCGGTTCCGCCTGGAACAACGCCTCATCCATCTTATGGGTTGCCTTAAACCCTATGGTTTGAATACGCAGCATTTTTGTCTACCTAGTCCTAGTTTTATTATGTCTCTCTATTATAACTGCGATCGCCCTTGACTTCCCTCCTATATATATATATATATATATATATATATATATATATATATATATATATATATATATATATATATATATATATATATATATATATATATATATATATATATATATATATATATATATATATATATATATATATATATATATATATATATATATATATATCATCATCATCATCATGTGGCGTATTCTTTCCAGAACGTTGTCTCCATTACAGCTGCTCTGAACGCATCACGATTCTGGGCAAGTCGACCTGCATCAGCCAAAGACAAGTTCAGACTCTCTGTGATGTCCTGGGTCCACTGTCGTCTAGGTCGACCCCTTCCCCTTTTTCCAGGGACCATGCCTTCCATCACTATTTTTTTCCAGACTATTATGTCTTTTTATATGACCGAATAATTTCAGCTTCCTTATTGCCATGGTATTTAAAAGCCAATGTTCCTGTATGTTTAGTGAGTGCAGTACTTCTCTGTTGGTCTTTTTTTCTGTCCAGGGTATTCTCAACATCCTTCTGTAGCATTTCATTTCGAATGATGTAATCTTTTTTGCAACTGTTTTATTGAGTGTCCAAGTCTCGCAGCCGTATGTTGCTACTGGGAATATACATGCTCTGATCAGTTGTAACTTTGTTTTTTTCCTTGTGCCTTGCCATAGGTTTTTCATCTGTATTAGTTTATGTGAAGCAATTGCAAGTCTTCTTTTAATTTCTACTGCGCAGTCGCCAAAGCTGTTGATGATTGATCCTAAGTATTCAAATTCATTAACACTTTCCAGTTCTTCGTTATCAATTTCAATTTCTGGTTTGGTCTTTACTTTGTCTGTTGTCAATACTTTGGTCTTCTTGGTGTTTAGGTATAGATTCTGGGCCTCGCTGTGTTTTTTGGTGGACAGAATTAATTGTTCAAGTCCTTCTGGGTTGGTCGATAGGAGGACTGTGTCGTCAGCATATCTGATTTCTGGGATCTGGTACCCGCCGATGTTAAATGAGTCAAACTCTGTGTGTTCTTGGTCATCTCTTACTTTTCTCATGATATTCTCGGCATAAATGTTAAACAGGTAAGGGGAAAGGGTACAGCCTTGTCTTACTCCTTTCTGTACTTCAAACCATTCTGATGTTTCCCCCTCTATTCTTACGGCTGCCTGTTGTTCTTGGTACAGCAGTGCGATGAGTTGTGTAAGGTGGTTTGGAAATCCCATATTTTTCATAATAGCCCATAACTGCTGATGTTGTACACAGTCAAAAGCTTTGGTGTAGTCAATGAAACAAGTATGTAGGTCAACGTTGATTTCTCTACACTTTTCTATGATGATCCTCATGTTGAATATATGATCTCTAGTGCCTCTACCTGGTCGAAAACCCGCCTGTACTTCGTTTATTTCTGTTTCTAGCTTTTGTTGCATCCTTTTCATTATGATTTGTAATAGTATTTTGCTGACATGGCTTATAAGAGCTATAGTTCTGTAGTTTGTGCACAGTTTCAGATTGCCCTTTTTGGCAAGGGTATGAACATTGATCTTTTCCATTCCTTGGGCCAAATTCCGCTTTGCCAGATCTTGCAGCATAATGCATGGTATATACGAGCGCTGCCTTCTCCTCCTGCCTGTATCATTTCAGCTGTTATTTCATCACAACCAGGAGATTTTCCACTTTTCATGCTAGGTTCTGGTTCACGTTCCACTTCATTCATGACGTTGTTATCTGCCGCTTTGTTTATTTCCGTATACATTTCTTGACAGTACTCCTTCCATCTGTTCAGAATATCTTTACGTACTGTTATAGTGTAACATATTAAATATTATATTATATATATATATATATATATATATATATATATATATATATATATATATATATATATATATATATATATATATATATATATATATATATATATATATATATATATATATATATATATTTTTTTTATAAATCTATTTTACTCCATTTTAAAAAAAAAATGTTTAAATATTTTTTTTAACTTTCTACCTCTTTTCTCTCCAAATGCTTTTTTTTTTTTTTTTTTAAATATTACTTTTCCTTCACTCTGTTTTCATTATTTTTATTAGCTTTTATTAAACTTCAATTGTATGTCACTTTCTTGTCACTTTCAAATCTTGCAATCGATTTTTCAATCACTTCCAGATGAGCAATAGCTCTGAAACTTGACGTAGTTGTGTATTCCCGATGACAATACAATAATCAGGCAATTATTTAATAATTTAATATTGTAATTATGACATTATGAGTAATTAAAGTTTTTCGTAAAGACATGTAAACAAATCAGTGGCCATAATCAAGTTAATTAAAAATTCAAGAGTACGTGGTGTGCTTTATTTTTTCTATACGTAAAACAGGGCAGTACTCAAACAAGTGTGCAGCTAAATCAAGAGAAACAATCCAAGTTATAAAATTATGAATCAAGGGAAAGTCGAGTTCGATCTCTAGATGTCCTTCAAATTGGAGAAACTGACTGCACCAAATTAACAGGCACAAAGCCATGTAATATTGATGCTCTAAAAGAAATGGATCGCTTAAGACATTTTAGACCAGATTAACAATAAGTAAAAATATTGTTTATGTTTCAGTATGTCATAATTTTCCTACCACTTAAAAGAAGGAAAAAAAACATTAAAAAAATATATTTTAAACACACGCTTTAATGCACTAAAAACCCAAAAAATAATTTTTCAAAGAGTTTGTAGCATGCAGTAAAAAAAATATATAACATCAAATTGACAAAAAGCTGATTCTGCATGAAATTAACTTGTGCTTTATACTTCATTAGATAAAATATATGATAAGCGCTTAAGCGCCCCACGCTTTTTTGTCAATTTGATGTTACATTTTTTGACTGTAAACTCCTTGAAAAATTATTTTTGTGTTTTTAATACATTAAAAGCTTGTGTTTGAAATATTTTTAAATTTTTTTTTGCTTTTAATATACTATCCGCTTTCCGGTTTAGTGACAGACATTTTTGCTCCACCATGTGACACACATCAGGGAGTATTTTCCTCTCATTTCGGTAGTTTCATGTTCTCCACTTAATTCTCACTTTTTTTCCCTTCTGTCTCATTTTTGTCTGTCCCTGACGAAGGTCTTGTGGCCGCAACGCAGGTTTTTTCTTGTCCGTTCTCTTTGTAAGACGTATTACTATATGTATGTGTGTTTGTTTTTTATTTTTTCATTCCACCTTCATGCCGTAGCCATCAATTTTGGACCTTCCGAATCCTAAACTAAAGTCCGACACAATAAACGCCCTGACAGTAACCTCATGAGAAGAATAACCCAGAAAAAACTAAAGTTAAAAAAAAAAAAAAAAAAAACTGTAAGTTCTCATAAACAAGTATTATGAACGTTTAGTTTAAAGTCACTTTCAACTATGAATAACGCAGAGAAAAAAATAATACATAAAAACAATAATTCTTATAAACATTCATATTCTTAGCTAATGTTTTCCAGCTAATAGAGGCAAAGAAGAAAGAAGAAAGAACGATGTTAGTAGGTTCTCATAAACATTCATATTCGGAACTAATGTTTTCCAGCTAACCACGGCTGCGAGTAAAGAAGAAAGAACGATGTTGGTAAGTTCTCATAAACAAATCACAATCAGAATTTGTGCTTTCCATAATAAAACGAGGCGCATTAGCAATCTCATCATCTGTATCACTTTCCACGGCCAATGTTTTTCTAATAGAAAAACACAAGCGACCTGCATAAACACTTAAGTTTATTTACGTAGCTTCCTTCGCTGAGTAGGTGGGGTAAATGTCATCGCGTCAGCGTCACTACATGTCATCACGTCTCCAGGTTTCCCGCACTGCTGATGACATCCGTATCAGCGGTTAAGCTTCCAGCCATTTTCACACACGTGCGAGTCTGGTGTTAATTAGGCACCTGGGAGAAAAGGAAGTGAACCCTTGTGTTTTCGATGAAGTTTAGATGGTCCCAAAATAGATGAATAATGTCCACGGGAAATAAAGATTCTCTCTAGGGAAACTTTGAATTAACCACTATGGAAACAATGAATTTAGATCTGTATAAACTACGAGTACAAACTATGAAATTATCACTATGGAAACTTTGAATTCATATCTATAAATACTATGGATTCATATCTAACATCATCACTATCATCATCATCATCATCACTATCATCATCGCCATCAACATCATCATCATAATTTTCCTTGGCGCTCCCTACGGAGCACGTGTCCACCACTGTAGCTGTTTCCCTTGAAGAAAACCTCCACCAAACATTCACATGATCTTGTAGTCGGTGTTTCTGTGATAATTCACATAACGTGAAGTTGCCAGCCTCATGCACAACCTCATGATAGTCGCCCTGTACGACATGCCTGGGGGTGTAGTACCTGTAAATTTGTAGCTGTGGAAACTATGAATTCATATAAAATCTCAGCTTTTTCTGTCAGTAACGCTAAGGGATGCAACTGTGGTTGAAAGTTAGACATTAATTTATTGTTTCCCTTATACGTACTCTCCCGAAAATAGTAACACTCAACAAAGAAAACTGCGCACAGGTTGGTGTGCATGAACAGTTTGATTATACGGTATGGACAGAAGTCAACAACACAACTGATAAACATTACATGAGCTGGAGACAGGAAGATGCCGAGATCCATGATTTAAGTTGTACCAGATATAAATCAAGATGCTCTTCTGTCATGTTCAGACTTTTAACATCAGATGTAAAAAAAATATTTCTTGTTTGTTTAAATACTTTTGAATAAGTAAAATTGCCGTTAGGTATTGGTGCTTTTGAATTTAATTCCCGTCTTATGACGGGCTTTTACACTAGTAAATTTATAAAAGTGGAGACTATTAATTTATGATTATGATCACTATGACTTCATAACTATGGAAACGATGGATTACCTTCTATTAAACTGCATTCATGTTTACAGAAACTATGAATTCAAATTTATAGACACTATGAATTAATAACAGTGGAAACGATGAATTCATGACTATGAAAACTATGAATTCAAAACCATGGAGTCAGGACTATGGAAACTATAAATTCATGACTATGAAAACTATGAATTCGTATCTACGTCAACTACGATTTGTTGGTCCATGAGTGTAGATGGCGTCGCAGTTACTTTCCGGCGGTCAGTTATTAATCCTAACTTCCTTGACGTCTGAAAGCCTGCAAGATCGGTGTCGCGAGAGGGTAGAGTTTATAGAATTTGATAAGATATCCTGGACATAAAGGTGTATCAGATGATACCAGGATAGTGCCAGATATGAGTCTGGTCTTATCAGTAATACCCCCTTCTCTGAAAAGAGTAAGGGTGTATAGACAACAAAGGTAGGGTCAAGCTGTATAAGTTCCCAGAGAAGAGGGTAATGTAGTACTCTGAGTCCTTATTTGCTGCCTCTCAAGATCCTCCTCTGTTAATATGGTAGTTATTATTGTTATTAACTCTGCTAGGGGTAATTATTTAATTAAATTCTCCAACAAGGACTGTAACTTAAGTTAAAGAATTTAAGTAAGTCTACTGGTAAATATTTACAATTTATTTGTACATTCACTCTTTTCTGTTTGAAAAGTTTTAAAAGAAATCATATTACAACATTAAATAAATAATAAAATGTTCAACAAAGTCTTTCATTGAATTAAGATGTCTATCCCTATGGAGAAAGTCTTGCTTGGTTGGTCTCTCTCTGATTAAGTAATATTTGTTAATTTCACAGTTCTGATTGAAGATCTACACTGCTGTAGTCATCATAAAATGTTTTATTTTAGGTTTGGTGAACTGGGATATGCTGTACAGTTGCCTTTGTGGGCAACTTATCTGAGTCACTGAAGATGGCTCCCTCTGATATTGGATAGAAATTTTTGCTGAAATTCTTCCAAGTGGTATATGTGGCAGAGATTTATGATTAATAAATATCTATATCTTTTCTTATATCTTTTCTTTATTCTACACTTGTCTTTTACCTTTCTTTCGCTCTTTTACCTTTTTTCGCATACGCTCGATTGTTAACGAATACTCTCCCATTCAAACCTTTGCCTTTCCTTTCTTATTTAGCAACGCATTTTATTGCTGTTAAGCTAAGTTCTTTGATGAGAGATCGAATCGTGATAATTCGTTCTCGATAGGGATAAGAAGGAAGACTATCGTCTATCACTTTTCTCTGATCTGTTCGCCTATAGTTAATTATTCTCGGTGAAAGATTTGAGATGAAAGACATTGATCGCTGGGACTGGCCATATGAAGCAGAATGTGTAAAACGCATACTGGAAGTTTTATTGCCGATGTCTGATCAGATCGAGAGAAGTTACTGTAGGTGTTAAGTCTGGTTTCGGTTTCTGTGTGAGAAATCCCTCTGATTCGTAGAATGAGTAAGGAAATATGTAAACATGGACGTAGGGGCTAACATCTGGTAAATGAGTCTGTTCGGGTTATAGACGTAACCTTCTTTTGATTTCAGAGAGATATATACTCCATAATTCTAACTTAATTCATCCAGCACCGCCAGAAAGACTAGAACCATCTAGCTTTCTATTCCTAAGATCTCTGTTAATAGAAGTATCATTTAGTTGGTCGATTGGAGATAGTATTACTTATGCGCTAGTGGTAAATATATATATATATATATATATATATATATATATATATATATATATATATATATATATATATATATATATAGTAGTGTTGAGTGATTTAAGTTGTAGATCGCCTATTTCATTTTCACTAGTTTAATTTCTGTGCAGAGTGATTAAATGATAAGTCAGTTAATTTCTCTAGTTTATTGTGTTACAGTGGATAGCAAAATAAATTATAATTTCTAGCTAAAAACTCATTCAGCTATAAATAAATTTAATTAAATTGCTAGTAACCAGTCGGAGAATATATTTAACTAACTAAGTAATGCACTGATACATCATGAGTGTTGACGAAATATGTATTTATTTCTAATTCATGATGATTGATTTCTTTTAAATGACTAGTATTTATTTTACGGAAGTTTTAAGCGATGAGACAAGCTCTAAGCTTATAGTTTCTGATTTAAGTTAAATAACCGAAGTGAATATTCTATTTTACGCGTAGGATTGTGTATACTATTAGGGTTGAGTATTTACGTTTTTCTCTTCCTTTTATACAGTTTACGGGTCAAGACCAAAATCTACCAGCGGTTTTTTCAGTATATATGTGAATAACCTAGAAGAAACATTTTGTACTTAAAAGTGGGTTTACCAGGTAAAACCTGTCTGGCATTGTGTTTGCATCCAGAAGGAGACATAGTACCCATCTCACGAATTTTAAGACTAAATGCAGTAACTGGGCCTATCGAGCCAGATTATATTTTTTCCTTAAATCTCATGTACATTGTTGCGCACAGATTTTTTCTGAGTTGATAACACAGCCCTACAAAAAAAAAATTTTTTTTTTGGTGCCAAACATTTTACTCTTGATTGTACATAAATGAGGCCTGTTCAATCCAAATATCACATTTACTTGTCTGTAGCAGCTCTAGTTTTTGAGATACAGACATTTTTGTATTTCATTAATACAGGGTGACCCAAAACAAAACGGGCCCGCGCGCGCACTGTTTGTGCTCGCGCGGGCCCGTTTTTTTTTTTTGGGTCGCCCTGTATTATTACAAAATTTTCTATATAAGGCCAGCTTACTTTAAAGTAAAACTAGGTGACCAGGACAAGTCTTGGGCTCCTCATATTGTTGCAAAACATGTGTTGAACACCTGCGACAGTGGACTTGTGGGAAAAGAAAATGTTTAAAATTTGGAATTCCAGTTGTTTGGAGAAAGCCCAAGAACCACAATGATGACTGTTATTTCTGTGTTGTAAATATTAAGGGAATTAATTGGAAAAAATCACAAAAAGTGGAAATATCCAGATTTAGATTCTGCTAGGCGACCTGTTCCACATGGAGATGACATACCAATTCCAACTTTCAGTCAGATTTCGGATTCCCTGCTAGAAGATGAGACAGCAGTGGCATGTGGAATGACAAGTGACAGTGATTTCGAAGATGATTTTTCAGATGCTCAACGCTTCGACCAGCTTGAACTAAATGATCTAATCCGAGATCTATATCTCTCCAAGGAATCTTCAGAACTTTTGGCTTCAAGATTGAAAGAAAAAAAATTACTGACTGCTGAAACAAAGGTTACATTTTATCGCAGCAGAGAGCAAGGTTTTATTCCATTCTTGTGTAAAGAAAACAACCTTGTGTTTTGTACTAATGTAGGAGATCTTGTTAACAAAATGGGTGTAAGTCATACGCCAGATGAGTGGCGACTTTTCATTGACAGCTCTAAAAGAAGTTTGAAGGGTGTTCTCTTACACAATGGTAACAAATATGGCTCAATTCCAATTGCTCATTCTACTGCAATGAAGGAGGAGTATGCTACAATAAGCACAGTTCTGGAAAAATTGAAGTATTTAGAACATAACTGGATGGTTTGTGTAGATCTTAAAATGATTAACTTCTTGCTTGGCCAGCAAATGGGATTCACCAAATATCCATGCTTTATATGTTTGTGAGATAACAGGGCAAAAGATATGCACTGGACAAAGAAACAGTGGCCGTTGAGGGATGAATTTAAAGTTGGAGAAAAAAATATTGTCAATAAGCCTCTCATTGATCGAAAAAGAGTTCTACTGCCACCATTACATATAAAGCTTGGCTTGATGAAGCAATTTGTTAAGGCACTGAGCAAAGATAGTACCTGTTTTAATTACTTATGCAGAAAGTTTCCAGAATTGAGCATAGACAAACTTAAAGCTGGAATTTTTGATGGACCTCAAATTAGAAAGTTAATAAACGATCCAAATTTTATTTATTCCATGAACAAAACAGAGTCCACAGCCTGGTCATCATTTGTTTTAGTTGTGCAAAACTTTCTGGGTAACTTTAAAGCAGACAATTATTCTGAATTAGTTGGAAACATGCTGTCGAGTTTTTGTGAACTTGGATGCAACATGAGCATAAAATTTCACTACCTCCGTAACCATTTACATCTATGTCCGGAGAATCTTGGCGACTTTAGTAAAAAGCAAGGTGAAAGATTTCACCATGATATAAAAACAATGGAAGAGAGATACCAGGGACTTTGGGATTCCCACATGATGGCAGATTACTGTTGGACCCTTAACCGTGACTGTCCGGGCATATCACATTCCAGGAAGTCCTCGAAAAGATCCTTTTTGCGCGTTGACTAAACAAGTGCTAGTGATAAAGTTTTATTACATTTTTGGTAATATATGCACAGTAATTACATATAATATGAATGCAGACTAAAGTCAAAATGCCACTGATAGCACCTAACTCTAGGATTGTACATAACAATTGCCCTACTAATATGGTCATTCTTAGTTATCTCAAAAACTAGAGCTGATAGAAAAAATCTGATTACATTTTTGGAATCAGCAACCCAAAATTACCCAAGAACAGCTATAAAATTTAAGGCACCAAAATGTGTGTATACCAGTGTAATCTGATTATAATTTACCACCTGTACACCTCACGGTAGAAGGGGAACGACTAAGTAAGTAATTATAATTTACCTGTCTAGTTTGTATACAGTAATTTTGGTAGATTCGTAACCAAAGGGACATAACTCATGTTTTTCTGAGGTTGTATTTTACAATGGTTGTTACCCCCACTTGTTTCTTGACCTGGCGATCTAATTTTAGAAACGGTGTCTAGTTGCCTATCCATATATGACCATGAATGGATAGTTCTTCTTGGAATGTTAGCAACTAGAGACGATGTTATTCCCAGACCATATATGGCTCGATGGTCAGTCTTTTTCTTGGTATTTGTTCACATCGCCCCATCTGAGTTTCGCTCAGAAGGTCTTGCGTTAACTACGCATGCGTCAAGTTTGGGAGTTGGTTAAGAGAGACTTCCGTTCGGTAGTCGAGCGAGAAATTGTGCTAGGGTCAAAAAGTGTATTTGGTTTCGACCCGAGTTTGATATCATGGGGAAGGAAGTCCTCTGTGTGTGTGTTTGACTGAGATGTCTACATATATATATTTCCCCCATGTTGTATTTCTAAAACGTCTAGGAGACGGATGTGAGTTGTGGTGTTTTTTCGGAAGAAAAGGTAATTGCTCTTAAATTACTTCTATCGGTAGCCAGCTTAAGACTGACATTTTTGTTCCCTGCTTGCTGACTTTTCCGCTGGTCGGGAAGAGTTCTATATTATTATAAGTGCAACTCACGAATCATAATGACATTGATATACCAGGTTGGTTTATGCCCGAGGAACATTTGATACGTACTTTGAATTCCGCTATGTCGGCGGTATCACCTTGAGCAAGGTTTGATAAAGGAATACCACGGAGGCCATTGTGACCTGTATTTAAAGGCTCGTCATGGTGTGCGGCCTGTTGTAGACTAAAGAAATGTATCTGACTTACTGGCGTCGGAGTAGGGCGAAACTAAGTCTACATATTTAAGACCCGTTTCCAATGCGGGGTAATTTTCTATGCATCTGTACCTAGAGAGGCAGATTGATGGCAAAGCTATGAGCTAGACACCTTGCCTATGATTCGTTTATGCCAGCTACATTATTCGCCATTATTATGCTGTGATGTCTTCAAGTGTTGTCAAATGACTATGTTTATATTGATGTCGTCGTTGTAGTCGTCCCGAAATAAATTATGGAAACGTCAACAGCTGTTAACCTTTACTTGACTTCCTCGTCGTGAGTCAATGTGACGTCCTCGTGACTTGTGTACAGTAGTCCTGTGTGGACCTTCACATATATCTACACGTATATGTTCTATCAACACATCGTCAAACAGCATATCAGACAAGAGACATCCTTCTACACTCCTTCTACATCCCTGGTGTCTGCAACATTATTTGGTGGCCAGCTGGTTTTGTCTGGTAACCAGCACTTACGGGGTCAATAACCCATTCATCATTCGGAGGTGAAGGTCCAGTGAACTGTTGTCGCTTCATGTTTTGAGATATCTAGGTCACAGCAAACTACACCATAATCTCTGCACTCAACATTGTGATGGGCCAGCGTGATACGTCAACTGTACCTATAAACTGAAAGTACCCGGCGCTGCCTGATAGACTGTCGACATTGCAGTTTTTGATCATTTAGAAGGTCAAGTGCCGATTCAATCGTGTTACTGTATTAAGAAGGACAAGTGCCGAAACCATCTTTGTTATTATATAAGAAGGCCAAGTTCCGAAACCTCCATCACTACTGTATCAGAAGGTCAAGTGCCGAAACCATCGTCATTGCAGTTTTTGTTGATGCAAGTTCAGATGTTTTGATCAGCGTTGGATCATCTGATCATTAGAATGCTGATTAGTTCCTGTTCTTTGCCGTGTTGACGATAGGATTTACATAAGATAAGTGGCCTGTTTGTTTGTAAACTGTGCCCTTATATTGTGTATAACTGAGCCTTCTCTATTTACACATCCTATTGTTTACATGTTTATATGTTACACGTTGTTTGTATATTTATACTTCTGCGGGTTTCCGGTTGGGCGGAGTCTGTTATAAGGTTATACCACGTTACAGAGGTCCTATAGCAGCGTTCTTTAGGGACTTTGCAAATTTCCCACAGTGGAATTTCCTAGCGACATTTGTTGCTATGTTTGTTTAGTTGTGACGAGGTGTGCTTTTCGTCGTTTTTGTCATATTTTTTCTGTTCTTTAGTTTTGATTTGATTTATTTGTATTTGTCCGCCTCCTCTTCCTGTCGTTTAGTTTTATACACACTTATGTTTATACACTGTGGCGTCATTTGTTTTGTTTACTTCTCGCAGTTATCATCACATTCTTTGTGATATTTTTTTAGTTCTGCTTTATAATTTAGTTGACTTCTGCGAATGTTTTCGTATTGTTTTTGATACTTGTTCTTTGTTTACGTTGTTCTTTGTTGTCATACGCTATTTATAGATATATTTAGTCATGCACTATTAGCTGTGTAGTGCACTTCAGATAAAGAATTGACTGGTGGTGTTATTATTATACAGTTGATTATACAAGTTCTTTAGCAGAGATATTGCGATAAAGTAAGGTGATTATACAAGTGCTTTATTTACGACTTCTTACCATTAAGGTTGCAATAAGATAATTTATTATTTCAGGTTTTTGGTCTCATATTATTAGAATAATGTCTACGCTTCAGTACTTTATTGAACAAGGGAAATCCCTTGGTAAGACTGGTGAGAAATTGGAAGAATTTGCGACTGTTCAATATGCCAATGCATTGAAGTCGGAAGAAAAGAGAATGAAAATAGAAGCTGAACAAAAGAAAACAGAAGCTGAGAATTTAAAATTGCAGATACAGGCAGAGAAAAGGAAATTCCAGATGGAAATGGAAAAACAAAAAAGAGAAGCTGAGGCTGAAAACAAAAGACTAGAAAAAGAAGCTGAGAATAAAAGGTTAGAAAGAGAAGCTGAGGCTGAAAACAAAAGACTAGAAAAAGAGGCTGAAAACAAAAGATTAGAAAAAGAGGCTGAAAACAAAAGATTAGAAAGAGAGCTGAAAACAAAAGATTAGAAATGGAGGCTGAAAATGAAAGATTAGACAGAGAAGCTGAGGAGAAAAAAATTCAGCTACAAATGGAAGTTGAAAATAAAAGACTAGAAAAAGAGGCTGAGAATAAAAGGTAAGAAAAAGAGGCTGAAAACAAAAGATTAGAAAAAGAAGCCGAAAACAAAAGATTAGAAATGGAGAATGAAAATAAAAGATTACACAGAGAAGCCGAGGAGAGAAAAGCGAAAATGGAACATGAAGCAAAACTCTTAGCTTTGGAGTTAGAAAAGTTGAAGTTGATGAATATGGGTAATGCTAATAATCCAAATAAGCTGTCATCTTCTGATAAGTCTAATGCTACTACTTACAAGATCAAACTACCTGCTTTTAATGCTTCCAATGATGATATAACGTTCTAGCTGGACAGATTTGAACGGTCATGTCAAACACATAATGTAGATAAGTCACAATATGTTAATCAGTTGTCGAATATACTTAAAGGTGAAGCTCTGAGTATGTTAAGCATGGTAGATGAGCCTGACAAGAATAATTATGAGGTTGTCAGAGCGGCCTTATTAAAGAAATATCAACTTAACGAAGACGGCTATCGTCTTCAATTCAAGAATATGTTGGCGGAAACTGGGGTAGAATTATCAGAATTCATAGCAAAAATACGTCTCACGTTTACACGTTGGGTTGAGCTGTCTAAGACAGAACATACATTTGAAGCCTTTATGGACTTATTACTTAGAGACAAAGTTATGTCATCTGTCAATAAGTCTTTTCTTGCATTTCTTCATGAGCGTAAACCTAAGAATATAAAGGAGATGGAGGAATATTGTTGCCAGTATGTCACTGCGCACCCTCATGTAACTATTAGCAACTCTAAAGTGAAGGAAGGTTTGCCAGTTGCATCTGCAGCACCATATGGCCCAAACTTCCTTCGTAAATTTCAAGGTGCTCAACAAAACTTTAATAGGAAGAGTAATCGTAATTATGCTCAAAATCAAGGCAATCAATCATATAATGGTTCTTCCTCGAAGAACTGGAGACGATCTGACAGTCCCCGTTATTTTGGGCCCAATAATTATAGACACACCCGTGTGTTACCGGGGCCCGAAAGGGGAGCAAAGAATAGTAACACTGCACCCTACCACGCATGTCATAAAAGGCGACTAAGGAGGGTATGGGCATGGGGCTGTTTACCCCATCCCGTAAAAACTTCGCACAGTGGGCTGATCACCTGCTTGCCAACCAATCTGATTACGGAAACAATGATAGATTGTTTGGTCTGTTTTTGTTCCACAAAGACGCCACTAGGCGTGGTGGAAACAGCGATAGATTGATCAATTTGTTGTTGCCCTAAGACGCCACTAGGCGTACTGGCCACATACTGCTTTGCCGGTTGATGGCTAAGGATGGAAGAAGAAGAAGAATTATAGACACTTTCGTAAAAGTAGTCGCAATAGAAACTATCCAAGCCATTCTTCACGGAGACAACAAAACCAAACTAAATGTTCTCATCATTGTGAAAATGACAATAATAACTATGGAAACTGGGATTCAAACCAGAACAATAGTTACAATAGAGAATACAATGATAATTTCAGAGGGAATCATAATCGCGGTAGATCTCAACACAACAAAAAGAGATATCAGCAGGCAAACTCTGTACAGCAAGAGTCTCAGGGAACCTGTATTCAGGTGAACGATAATTAAAAGCTCTAACGCTATCACTTGTTCTGCTTTCGATTTTGGGAGAGCAACTGAATGCCCCCAATGCACTACATTGTTCGAACCGACTATTGTAACTACCTTGAGCTGTGGTCACCCTCTTCCCGCTCTTCCTGCTGCAGTTGCGCATGACGGGAGAGGATCTCTTATCTTACATAAAGGACTAGGGAATAATAATCCAGTCTCAGTCCTTTTTGATTCTGGATTCACTACTATCAGAGTTAAGCAATCTCTTGTAGATCCTTCCTGTGCTACAGCAAAGGTGGTCAAATGTGTCCCATTTGGTGGCACTATGGAAAAGTATCCAACTGCTATAATTCACATTGCTACTCCCTTCTTTACGGGAGATGTCCACGCGTATCTTCTACCGAATCCTATTGCGGATCTTATCATCGGTCGTATTCACGGAGTTAGGGAATGTACCCCGCAGCAGATTGCTGCTTGGGAAGAACAACATATCCAAGCTACCAATGCAGTGGTCACAAGAGCACAAGCTCTTAATATGCCTCAAACTTCATCGACTGATAGTAATGAAGTGCATTGCCAAGACAGTCACTTGGTTATTTCGTGTGACCCTTTCATAAAATTGCAAGAAGAAGATCCTTCTTTTAAAAAATTCTTCATTCTGGCTAAAAAAAAAGGTGATCCAAATCAGAACACAAATCACAAATCTTGGATTACTATGAAGAACGGCGTACTAGCGCGTATGGTACAAGACTCGACTACGTCGGCACATTCGCAAATTCTCGTGCCCAAGAGTATGAGAGTCCAAATTTTACAACATGCTCATGACTCGCAATGGGCTGGACATATGGGTTTTACCCGTACTAAGTCGAGAGTTCTTGCGGCTTTCTGTTGGCCAGTTGTGAACAAAGACATACGTACTTATTGCCGATCTTTCAAAATATGTCAAGAGGTCAAATCTAGAGGTCCACGACATGCAGCACCTATCCAGGCTGCAGACATTCCTATTCGGCCGTTTCAGAAAATGGCAATAGATATTATTGGCCCTTTTATGATTACGTCGGCCAGAGGACATCAGTTTATCCTTACATGTGTCGACATGTGAACACGTTGGCCAGAGGCTATACCTCTTAAGAGCATCTCCACTGCCGATATCGCAGACGCGCTTTTGCTGATATTTTCTGGTTTGGGATTTCCCAGAGAAATATTATCAGACCATGGCACCCAACTTATATCAGACACTATGTCGCAGGTAATGTCTACTCTGCATATAAAAAGGTCTCTTAGTAGTATTTATCACCCAATGTCGAACGGGTCAGTCCAACGTTTGAATAGAACACTCAAGACTTTACTTGGGAAGATATCTGAGGATCATCCTCAAGATTGGGACAGGATTTTACCCGCGGCTCTCTTTGCCTATAGAGAAGTCCCCAATGAACACACAGGGTTTTCTCCTTTTGAACTTGTCTTTAGTGCGCGACCGCGCGGTCCTATGTCTTTGCTTCACGATCTTATAACTGCTGATAATATTAATGATGACACACAATCTTCATATGAGTATGTCATTGCTCTGAGGCAAAAGATTATCGAAGCATGCAAATTAGCAACTTCTTCATCCGAATTTGCTAAAGAAAAGGCAAGGCAATTTGCAAAAAAGAATAGATGCCTACGTCAACTTTGTCCGGGTGACAAAGCACTAGTCCTACTCTCTTGTAGGGAGAACAGACTTCTTATTGCATGGAGAGGTCCGTATGCGATAGTCTCAAAAATTTCCGATGTGGACTATGTTGTCGATATTGATGGAAAGCACGAAACTTTCCATATAAACATGCTCACGGAATTTCATGAATGACCGGACTATTTGCTGCCTATTTTCCATGCGACGGACGATTCTCCAGTCCAACATGGTCATTACTCATCCCTGTCGGTTGTACAGGATGAGGAAACTACTTTTTCAGATGTCAATCTTCCTCTTCCTGTGATTCCACTTCATTCTACGGAATGATGGAAAAACGTTACTGTTTCTCCTAATCTATCTGCTGAGGAACACCCACAAGTCTCTTCGATGTTACAAACGTTTCAGGATGTCCTTACCGACATTCCTGGACACACACATGTCATTGAACATGACATAATACTTACTGACCACAATAGTATCAGAGTCAGACCTTATCCTATACCTATTCATTTCCAGTCACAAGTCGAAAAAGAATTGGATGAAATGATACAATTGAAAATAATTGAACCATCCACTTCAGCATACTCTTCGTCCATGGTTATTGTTCGAAAGAAAGACAATAACATATGCCTTTGCGTTGATTATCGCAAATTGAACCACGTGACGAAGTTCGATGCTGAACCTATGCCTTCATTGGAAGACCTACAAAATAAACTTTCTAATTCTAGATTCTTTACCAAACTCTACTTGTCGAAAGGCTATTGGCAAGTTCCTTTAACTGAACGCGCCAAACCTCTTACTGCTTTCTCAACACCTAGGGGTTGGTTTCAATGGAATTTTATGCCATTCGGCCTTATGAACGCACCTGCTACTTTCGTACGCATGATGCGTCGAATTCTCTCATATCGTTCAGATGTCATAGCTTACTTGGACGATATCTGTCTCTTCAGTGATTCTTGGGAAGATCACTATTTGGGTTTATATGAATTGCTGTCTACTCTTCGTGAGTATAATTTGACTGCAAAACCCTCTAAAGCCTATGTAGGGTTTAGTGAAATTTCTTTCCTGGGTCACCGTGTTGGTCATGGTCTCTTGAAGACAGAGGACCACAATAATTATAAGATACTAAACATTTCTGTTCCTAAGACGAAAAAACAAGTACGTCGTCTCTTAGGTTTAATACAATTTGTGGACGATTCATTCCGAATCTATCCTCTATTATGGCACCTCTTTCAACTTTATTGAAGAAAGGATCTCGTAATCTGGTCCGCTGGTCTCAAGAATGCCAATCTTCATTGGACCAGATTAAAACTTTATTCTCATCTCCCCCTATCTTAAGGTTACCTACTATTGATAAGACTTTTGTTCTTCGAAGTGACGCCTCATCCACTGGGATCGGGGCAGCACTAATGCAGGAGTATTCAGAAACTGTGCATCCGGTAATGTATATCTCTAGGAAACTGAATGCGGCAGAAAGGAACTACTCGGTTCTAGACCGTGAATTGTTGGCTATGGTCTGGTCAATTCTTAAGTTACAAAGATTCCTTCTTGGCGCGCATTTCATTGTGGAAACCAACCAAAAAGCTCTTACTGCTATTCAGAGTAAAAACTTGAAGAGCTCGAGATCCACTCGATATGCCATTGCTCTTCAACCCTTTCGTTTCACGGTACGAGCTATCCGTGGTTCGGATAATGTGATGGCAGACATTCTGCCCAGATGCCCACATGATTCCACTTAACTACTGTCCTACATTTCCTGATACATTTCGGGATTTATAACAGGTCTGTTCTATAATTATATATCAGCACATCTGTTATCACTTTACGGGAATTCATGGTATTATACTGTGTGATTTTCTTTCTGTTACCGTCTTTGGTATAACGGAAGAAGGCTGAGTTAACAATATAAGGGCCAAAAGTTCTCACGGCCACAATTAATAGTTAAGAATGTATTTAGATTACTGTATATTAGAAAATCGAACGGTTATCAAATAGAATTGTGTTACTTGTATTTTCTCAGCAAGTCATTGATGTGTGAGAGAATCTGTACATTTTTGTCAACCATGACATATTGTGAAGTCATTACTTACACTTGGAACGACTCAGTAGACGTGCCCTCATAGTCTATGACCTGGTCTTCTGGGATCATCAACTTAGTTAATATTATGTATAAAGCATTATGTCATAATATTATTACATATTTACATAATGTAATGTTTGGTTGTTAAGATGATTGTATCTCTTAAATGCGGTATATTAGGATATGACACCGCTGTTTTCATGATGCTTCATTGTTAGATTTGCTGATAAGATATTTGATGATATTTCATTGTTAAATTGAGGGATAACATATTTAATGTGAGATAAATTTATATGTATATAACTTTTGCTTGCATTATAATTTTGCCAGCACTGTAGTGTACGTTGGTGGCACCTCCCTGGAATATGTGTATACTTAGAGAAATGCTTTCTCTAATGTTATGAGATATATTCTTACCTGACACTCCATACGTTGAGTTAGCCTCACATTAGGCATGGTTTTTATTTGTGATACTTATCGTCCACGCATCATTCGTGCGTTAGGAACCTGTTGTATCTTGCTCTTGGATGTATTTTTTTTAAAAGTTTCATTTTTTTTTCCGGTGGGTGCGGTAAATTGTTGCGCACAGATTTTTTCTGAGTTGATAATCTGATTATAATTTACCTGTCTAGTTTGTATACAGTAATTTTGGTAGATTCGTAACCAAAGGGGCATAACTCATGTTTCTCTGAGGTTGTATTTTACAATGCTTGTTACCCCCACTTGTTTCTTGACCTGGCGATCTAATTTTAGAAACGGTGTCTAGTTGCCTATCCATATATGACCATGAATGGATAGGTCTTCTTGGAATGTTAGCAACTAGAGACGATGTTATTCCCAGACCATATATGGCTCGATGGTCATTCTTTTTCTTGGTATTTGTTCACATCGCCCCATCTGAGTTTCGCTCAGAAGGTCTTGCGTTAACTACGCATGCGTCAAGTTTGGGAGTTGGTTAAGAGAGACTTACGTTCGGTAGTCGAGACGAAACTGTGCTAGGGTCAAAACGCGTAGTTGGTTTCGACCCGAGTTTGATATCATGGGGAAGGAAGTTCTCTGTGTGTGTTTGACTGGGATGTCTACATATATATATTTCCCCCATGTTGTATTTCTAAAACGTCTAGGAGACGGATGTGAGTTGTGGTGTTTTTTTGGAAGGAAAGGTAATTGCTCTTAAATTACTTCTATCCATAGCCAGCCTTAAGACTGACATTTTTGTTCCCTGCTTGCTGACTTTTCCGCTGGTCGGGAAGAGTTCTATATTATTAGAAGTGCAACTCACGAATCATAATGACATTGATATACCGGGTTGGTTTATGCCAGAGGAACATTTGATATGTACTTTGAATTCCGCTATGTCGGCGGTATCACCTTGAGCAAGGTTTGATAAAGGAATACCACGGAGGCCATTGTGAACTGTATTTAAAGGCTCGTCATGGTGTGCGGCCTGTTGTAGATTAAAGAAATGTATCTGACTTACTGGCGTCGGAGTAGGGCGAAACTAAGCCTACATATTTAAGACCCGTTTCCAATGCGGGGTAATTTTCTATGCATCTGTACCTAGAGAGGCAGATTGATGGCAGAGCTATGAGCTAGACACCTTGCCTATGATTCGTTTATGCCAGCTACATTATTCGCCATTATTATGCTGTGATGTCTTCAAGTGTTGTCAAATGACTATGTTTATATTGATGTCGTCGTTGTAGTCGTCCCGAAATAAATTATGGAAACGTCAACAGCTGTTAACCTTTACTTGACTTCCTCGTCGTGAGTCAATGTGACGTCCTCGTAACTTGTGTACAGTAGTCCTGTGTGGACCTTCACATATATTTACACGTATATGTTCTATCAACACATCGTCAAACAACATACCAGACAAGAGACACCCTTCTACACTCCCTCTACATCCCTGGTGTCTGCAACATACATTCAGCCCTTGTGGCGAGAAAAATTACAAACAGTAACATTTCCGACGTTTTACTAATTGTGGTGTGACCAAGAATTTTTACATTTGGGAGAAGTTACCAGCCTGTCATTTCCTAAGTATTGGAAACCTCAAGATTCTGACATTGTGAGCCCGTTTAGAATTTCTTACCTGAACTGATTCAAGTGACATTAACAGTAATCTGAAAATATAGTTATAAAGTGAACGTTCACCCGGAACATTGGATGAAACCTGTATCTGCAGAGCTGGGATTCTCTTTATCAAAAGAATACAGATTCACTGTAGAGGTGTGTCCTAAAGTTTGCGCCAGAAGGTGAAAAACATCACGTTTGTAGGTAAGAAAGTACGTCAGGGATCCCTGCTGAATGAATTGAGAGAAAGCAGAACGAGCGATTCTTTCATTTTTATATTCATGCACCCACTTTGTATTTTCTTTATGCAAGTGTTGCTAATGGTGGTTTCCTCTTATAATAGATTAATATATCAACTCTGTTCTTAACCATAGAGGGAAATCCTAGACCATAGCGTATAAATCTGTGACTCTTTGGGGGCTATAACTTTTTTCTGCTAACGGGATCGTGGGCTCAATATAGGGGGAAAGGATTACACCTATGGGTCTATTCTTTTAGTAATTCATTAACTTATGTGTATGTATATTTATATGTGATTGATATTCTAAATTTATGCTTGTGGTGAATTCTTATGATAAATAAAATTTACATAAACTTATTCGAGTGTGTCGGTCAGTTCGTCCCAAAATATCTATATTCCATTGTTATAGTTTTCACGTCGGTGCGTCTAACTGTCGACACTTATGTGTGTGTATGTGTTTGTGTGTGTGCGTGTGTGTAATTGATTGGTTGACATATAGTACATGTATATAACTGAGTAATCTGTCTGACAAATATTTTCTGTTGTAGAGATAGGCTGAGCGAGAGGATCTCCTCGAGTCTCAGTGACAGACTTATCTAGTTTCCACCATCTCAGTCGTGTAAAGCTATTTCTATTATTATCTCTCACTGAGCTATCACCTGTTCTATTTCTATTCAGAAGGGACCAATCTGTGTCTTAATTCTCCTATCATAAATCTACGACAGTATACACACGATGTCTGGCCCTCTGACATAGACCGGCACTGCATCCGTCGTAACCTCAGAAAGAGATGCCTCTTGTATATTTGATAGGTTTACAGGATAAAACCTGAAACGAAGTTAAATGCAATCCCTGTATTTCTCTATCAATATCCCTCTATGACACAGATGGGGATGATAGACAAGCAGAAGCACAAGATATAATATAGTAGCAACAATCAATTCAGTTCACTGTGATCATAAATTTCTTCTACATCCTTATTTATATTCCTTTTCCCATGATCCGCCTCCCTACAATAATTTGGTCGTGAATAAAACTACTAAATAATATATCAAACTATACAGTAATTCAATTACTTTCATCCTTCCTTATGTTCCTGGTATGTGTCTCATTCCATTAAGAAATACATCTTTAAATATATTTCCAAACTTACAGGCACACTTTGGCCATCATTCTCAATTATACTAGTCGTCAAAAGTCAAGGGCCACTTTAGAAAAACCTTGGTTGAAACCATAAAACAAATCTGATATAAACGTAATTGGTATCAGTCAAAACGGCATTTATTGAATACCAAATTGACATATCACGTAAAGAAATGGAAACACACATTCAAACGCAATGAAGCTGTGAAGTGTACCACCCACCTTTTCAAAAGTCACACAATAGATATTGGACAAATAGACATTTCAAAATCGGGTATGACCACCGTTTGCAGCAAGGCATTCAAGACAGCGTAGACGCATCGAGTCCACAAGGGTCCGAAGAGTATCCTGAGGAACGTCTTGCCATTCCTGAAGCAGAAATGCAGTCAGCTGTGCAACATCCATTGGCAGGGGGTGATTTGTTGACAATCTTCGACCAAGGACATCCCAGAGGTGCTCAATCGGAGAAAGGTCAGGTGAATGAGCTGGCCACGCCATCCTGATGATCCCCTGTTGCTGAATAAACTCATTCACCACACGAGCTCGATGGGGTCGAGCGTTATCATCTTGGAGGATGGCATTACTACCTATGGCCTGCAGAGCAGACTGAACAATTGGTCTCAAGATTTCGTTCTGGTATCTTGGGCCGGTCAAGTTGCCTTGGATGATGTAGAGTGGGATCCTGCCGTGTCTGTAGAAGACTCCCCAGGCCATGACAGAACCCCTACCATAACGATCCACCTCTCGAATTGTGTCATCAGTAAATCGCTCTCCTGGTCGTCTCCAAACTCGAATCCTGCAATCATTGAATGACACAGTGAAGCAAGATTCATCAGTGAAGAGAACTTGACTCAATTGTTGCCTTGTCTATCGGATGTGCTCACGACACCAAGCAACACGGGCTCAGCGATGAGCAGGAGTAAGAGGGATTCTGACTGCAGGACGTCGAGCAGCCAGTCCAAATTCATGTAAACGTCTGCGAATGGTGCTTTGACTGACATTAACGTTTACAGTTTGTCTCAGCTAACATCTTAGAGTGGAACAAGTCACTTTTCGATGGCGCAGGGCTGACAACAAGAGGTACCGGTCATCATGTCTATTGGTGCATCTAGGACGACCTGGCCGGTGGCGATCCTCCACACTTCCTGTGGCCTGAAATCTCTCCAAAATTCTTTGGATAGTAGAGTGTGACACTGCAAGCCGTCTAGCAACCTGACGGACAGATAAACCACTTTCAACCCACGCTATTGCCCTCATTCTTTGTAAGGTGTAAAGACTTCTTCTCGGTGGCATGGTTTTTGCAAGTGAAGAAACTACCCTAAGTCTGCTGATTGTAAAACAAATTAAGAGTGAACTCTGTTCACGAAAAGTCTCCATTGCACGTGGAATGTCAATCAGCACGATTACTTCACCTGTTTGGTTGTACGGAAGTTTGAAAAAATAGATTAAAAATGTGAATTTATGGTCAGCAAACCAAATCGCACGTGATCACCATGGTTGTCGGAGAGTTGTTTTTATGCTTAACGTGCATAGAGGACTGTCAGAGGAAGATATTGCACCCATTTTTACTAAAAACTTCCTTCATTTAATCATTCTATGCGCTTATATAAAAGGGTATTGAAAATAATAGGGTGGCCCTTGACTTTTGACGAGTAGTATATTTTGAATGTTTCCCAAGGCTGGCTTTGCCTCCAGAATTACACACAAGCCTGTAAGTTCACCAGCAACACACTGTAATTTTCTAATACATCTACACACTTCCTATCGTGCAGGTGGATTAATCACTAGAAATACACATAATAATTATATATATATATATATATATATATATATATATATATATATATATATATATATATATATATATATATATATATATATAGAGAGAGAGAGAGAGAGAGAGAGAGAAAGAGAGAGGGAGAGAGATTCGTTCTTACCCTCAGGCACACACACAGACGAGCTGTTAATGGCTGTTTAAGGTCTGCTTTCAAGTACAGAAGGCAAATCGCTTCGACTAACACTTGCTTTCTTTTGCCGCTCGCTGTCGCTTTCAAATATTGTGACTGACCGGATTTTTTTTTTTTTAATGTAAAACTTTTGCTTCGTTTCGTCGAGGCGCGTCCCGTTCAACCTAGCCTAATATCGTTTTGGTAGCCTCTTCCAGGTGGTACTTCTAAAATAATGCTGTAGTTAATTGTCCTTCGATACTTGTTTGCACATATTTGGACTTCCATTTTATTTATCCAAGGCTGTAGTAAACACGGCATAACGGAGCGTTCTGATTGGTCTGTGTATCTTGCAGTTCTTACAATGTATGGCGCGCGGTGTGGTCAGAGTTACGCAGAATTCGTGTTGTGATACAGACGTCACTTCATGACAATCGGATAGTCTCACGTGCCCATAAGTATTTCACGTGCTCAAATGTACACCACTTTGTATAATAGTCAGCATCATATTCTCCAATGTGCTACAGATTATAGAGTTCATTCATTCATTCATGCATTCATCAATTCATTCATTCATTCATTCACTCATTCTTTCACTCATTCAATCAGCCATTATTCTTTAGTTCCCCAAGAAGCATAGGCCTTCAACAAACTCAAGTCTCTTGTCACGTGTCATAAAGTCAAGGTCTTTCCATGTCTTCCTCATCCCACTCACTTCCGTTTCCAGTTTTTGTTTCCCATGTGATTTTTGGTCTCCCCCTTCTACTCTTACCCAGGATATTCTATAACAACGACTGCCGTGTGACGCTATCAACAGGTTCCCTTAGTGTGTGTCTTATCCATGGCCAGCGTCTTCTTCTCGTCTGTTGTTCCACTGGCACTTGTCTGGTCCATATCACCAGTTCCACGCTGATAATGTTGTCTGTACACTTTCAGACGTCACCTTGAATAATTTTAACGACAGCTGTGGTTAGTCTGAGATTGTTGGTTGTAGTGAAGTGAATCCGTATGACAACACGCTCAAATTCCCCGCTTAAAACGTAATAGCTAACTTATTTAAAATCTATAAATAACTACATTATTTGAAATTTGTCTGAGGGTCTAGTCAAATTTACCGCCAACATTTAACTAAGAGTATTTGAATTTTTCTAAGAAAACAAGTTAAAAGTTACCACTCCCCCCCCCTCTCTCTCTCTCTCTCTCTCTCTCTCTCTCTCTCTCTCTCTCACACACACACACACACCCATCCCAATATTTATCGAAGGACGTAGTAAAATTTAACAACCAATCAAATCGTTACCTCTTTTTTTGTAAGGACAAGAAAATTTTTGGTTGAAGTAGAAATAATGCCTATTTTTGGTTTTTGACCGAACGTAGATAATTTATTTATCGATAACTAAAGATAATTAAAATGAAAGAGATATCTCAAATTATAGCGCTGATATTGCTTAACATATACACATAGAGATTCCCTCACAGAAAAATTATCTTAACTTATAAAAATTTAATTTAGAAATATTTTCACATCAGGTTAAGTTCAAATTTAATTACAAAAAAATAAACCCCATTTGAATGCAAAGGAATAACTAAAGGAAAGCTACATATAACGATAGAGAATAATTGGCCGTTTAATTATCACTTTTGATATATACAAGTGTAAAATCGGTTCACAAATAACTATGATATAAAATAAACAAATTCAGTCAGATTAGACAAACACGCTTAAAACTGCTCAATTCTATAGCCTAGGAAATAGTTAACTTTTTTTTTTGACTCGTCATCCGATTGGTTGGGTATAGTGGGATAAAAATTAACAACTGCTTGTAAAGTCCGCCATTGACGAAAAAGCTTCCTTACCAAGCTGACATTATTGAAAGAGACAGAGGGACAAGCCTTTGCCGTCTGTACTGAAAAGCTTAAGTGCTATAGCCCTTTACTGTCGGGCAGCTTGTGTGTGGGAATATTCTTTACTTGAGGGTAAGACAGATAATTTTTATTTGCATAATTTATTAGTTCTGTAAGTAACAGGCTATTGTGTCCCATTTATTCGATACTGCCGCTGGGAAATGTGATGTCACGACGACCTAAGTAGGAATGTGCCTATGGCAGGCTTATTCGGAGTGATATTGTGTAAAATGTTTGACGATTGGCTTTACAAATTTGCGACTGTAAGTGCAGTATTAATAAAATGATATTGTCTTTTGGAATGACACACTGTTCAAATAACATGTGATAACATATAGGGAATGTTCGAATGAAGTAATCAACAGGTCACAAGTTATATTGTATCCACCATGACTATTATATGGAAGACAAACAGGAAGGAGGGACATTAACATAGAATAAATACTGAAGAAGACTGATTACACCAAGCTGGGTGTAGACAAAGGAATTTAAGGTCTGGTGCGACTTGTTAGCACAAGTGGCTGACCTAGGTAGGTATTAATACAGTTTAGAGGTGAAATTGATAGAGGCAGATGTTACATAGAAGGGATTGTCCTTCTTATTTCACGTTGTATTACAAAGTACCTCGTTGCTGCAGTAGCCTGAAAGGAAGAAGTGTTGGAGTGATTTCTCATGCTACAATTTGAAGCTAGCTCCTTTTTCTTCAGTCAGGAGTCACAACGTTGGTGTACAGGCCTAAGATCAACAAAACAGCTGCAATAATTCTTTTACAGATAAGTCCTTTATACAGGCACTGATACCTCATCCTAAAACACAATTTCACCTATTAAAGTCTACCACCTGGGAGTGATGAAAATAACAGGCCTTACAGTATAGAATTAATGATAATATCAAGAACTGTGGGTATATTCATTCCAGTGAATTTTGTTGTACACAAATGGACAGAGTTTTCCCAAAATATTTATTTTTGCATGTAAATAACCTTTTCTTGAGTTTTTGAGAATTCCTGTCCCAACAAGATTGAGGTACAGGAATAATATATTGTAAATATATCTATTTTCAGACGTCTTGCTTAAATTTCATTAAAGTTAAAGTTCTGTTTTGAAATTCATAACTGTTATAATATATTACCCTAGACACTTTGCCAAATTACAACACACAGTTAACATACTCTTGGTGAGATCTCAAGAGGTAGCAGATAGGGACCCAGAGAACTTCATCATCATCATTCTTTACTCTGGGAACTTACATAGCTGGACCTTGTCGTAATTTTTTTATCTGAGAGAGTTCTGATGGATATTGGTCCTTTTAGAGTGTAGAATGACAGTGAAGGCTCTGTGAGAATAAGGATTTAGGAAAGTGAGGTAGTAGATTCACAAGGGCTGGGGAAGAGTAAGGACAGTCTCTTATTACGACAATATTTGTTTCTCAAAAACTATTCCTACCACTCTTCTGAACAAACAGTTGTTTGTCAGTTCCAGTCGCTCATGCGCACACACCGATTTGGTGATTCTGACGCACAACGTACATGAATACACACTACGATAACAAAATATGGGAAATGTTTGGGTTTTGGGCCAGCCGACACCAAATGCTAATAAAGTTTTTAATACTTTTATTATCATAAAATCAAGTCACAAGTAATATCAATTTACAGTCAGAAATCAGGGGTTACAATATGACAGAGGGGGGGGGGGGGGGGTTTGAGGGGAAGTATTCAAAGCACCTTTTCCCGCTTGTATTTACTAACAGAAAAGACCCGGTCCCAAGGACGAGAAAGGGGGGGGGGGGGGGGGGATGATCAGAGATAGGCAATTTAACCCAATGGTAAATTTATTACTCTGAGTCAAGGGGGTTACAGTAATAGGGGGTAAAGGAAAAGCTAGGGGTCATCAAATGTTTTCCTTTAATCAACCAATTTTCCCGGGAGGGGGGAATGCTCACAGTTAAATAATCCCGCTAGGAGAAATCCCGTACAATTAATACAGTACACCTTAATACTAGGTTGAACTAATTATAAGGGTAAAAAGATTAAATCTCCTTTTTCATTAAAAAAAACACGCTTGGCTGGCCAGCACACAGTCACACACACACAGACTTACCAAATGGTGAATTCTGGCACTTCATAGGAAATACATAAAAAACAGCACTAAACCTTAGCTTAGGTAAAAGTGTTTTCTTCCGTGTACAGCCCCAGATTAGCGGGTTGTTGAAGTTAACAAAGTGTCCCGAAGTTTAGCGGTACTGTTTGTTTATTAGATAAAGTTCCTAAAGAATGGCACAGGCACTTGGCTAGGTGTGAGGAATGGTGTGGTGTCTAAGATTGGCACAGCTGGTGGAGATAACTTTCTTTTGCAGTAATGTCACAAACTACAAAACACTGAGGTAAGTTCTTCAGGGGGTTGGTAAAATCCAATGATTATGCTTGACAGACAGTGTCAGGGAAATCTATGTTCTTCTTCACGAATAGAGCAGTGAGTAAAATATTGCTACTGTTGACTGTTCTTCTTCCAGTTTGATAACTATCAAAAACGACTTTATGAATTGGGATTTTAAAATATTCTTTGGGTTTGCTTTGTTTCTGTATACTTCAGATAGCTGAATCCCAACAGGATCGCCACAAAGATTAAATTTCAAATATGTTCATAAGTCACTGGAGTAATCGAACTGAGTCGGCAAGACTCTAGATATATATTATTGCTGCGTAATGGCTGCTTAAATGATGTTTCATTGCTGCTAAATTGCTGCTTAAATGAGGTTTCATTGCTGCTAAATTGCTGGGATGCGAGGTTCAAAAGATCATTCTGGATGCAATAGAAAAAACATGAAATACAATAACATCATATTAAAATCTAACGCGCGATCCATTTACAGTTTAACTATTTTCTGCACTCGCGTCTTCAATTAATAAAGCAAGAAAAAACTCCCCGTGAGGTTAATAGTTGAAAGCACATCTATTTATACAGAGCTAAACTGTATTAAAGTTATAATTCCCTTAAGCGGCTATTGTATTAGGAAATAAACTTATAGATGTAACATTTAGTTGGCTCTAGAACTGAGAAGATGGGCTTATTTAATAAGGTTAAATTTACTCCAGAATCCCATGAACTAAATATGAAATAACTAGACCACTGATCACTCGAAGCTAAAGTATTAATTACCGTCTGCACAGAAAAAGAATTTCACTCCAATAGCCAACAATTTAGATGAAATCTAACAGGAATTTAGCTATGTGCTAGTGAATCTTAGAATTCTGTCAGAACGAATGATAACGTTGCCCTTTTCAGATTCTGTATTTATCTATTAGAAAGGCAAGATAAATGGTACGTGTGAAAATTTCGCGCCTCTTCAGTTCCCAGGGGAAATCGAAGTTATTTAGCCGCCATGCTAACCACGATTGCCCGACTGGCTTCAAATCTACGTTCGTCTCAGGCTGCTCGCACGTGGATGTGAAATTCCGGCGAGACTAGCCTCGTTCGCGGTGAGTTTCCTGATTCCTCAGATCGTATCGCTACGCTGAGCGTTCCGTCTTTCGGGCAAGTCTGCCGGTGGCCACAGAAATGCGAAGTCTGCAAGAAGATTTCTTCTGAACGCTCGTGTCCGTCTTGCGAACGGTTCAGTGTTCGTACGGAGATGCTAAACTTCTGCTTCTCTGTTCTGGGGATCTTCTTTGACTGCTTTGATCATAGCCGCTACTCTTCGTTGATGAAAAGTTACAACAATACTGATGTTCAGTGTGGTGAATTAGTTGTTATTATTGGTTACAGTATTATACTAATGGTATCTGGTGTGAGGTCAGCTATGCAAGTCCCTGAGGTTTATTAAATACAAATAAGTTTACAGGGTACTTGTCTGCTTCCACCACGACCTCACCCGATTATATATCTTCCCCTACTGAAGTGTATTGGTGTGTGTAGGTTGTCTAGCAAGTGTCTAGGGTATATGCAATGTGATGAAGTATATGAACAGGACAACAACTACACCTATTACTAATAAACAATGATTAACCAAGTCACTGGGTAAAGTTTGGAATGTAACTTATTTTTTTATAATTTATTTTCCTATATCTAGTTATTCTTCTGACACAGGAATAAACAACTCAACATGATAATGAAATTATTTACAACCAATTATTTTACAACTGTCATTGAGTCGGTGTTATCCCACAATTATTTATATGTCTCAAGCTGGTAAAATGTCAAGTATCTCTTTCTCCTAGAAACGGGTACAAGTTTATTGAACGTGTTTGTTCCTCACTGTCTGATACACTATCTTTTGTGAAAACTGAGAGGGTGGATTGTTTGTGATATCAATTTCCCAGACAAGTCTTATCTGAGGTCTCTGGAACCAGGCTGGTTGAAGTATGTATAAACGCCAGCCTCCACTGCCAAGACACGATTCTGCTTCTATAGGTAAATCACTGTGTAGGCACTCAGGAGTTAGGCCTCACTGCAGAACTTAGGGACAGGTGTTAGATCACCTGGGCTCACTCGTAGATGAAACTCTGGAACAATACAAATATGTCCCACTCAGCATCTAATAATCTCTCTCTTTCATTATTCTAACATGGCAATATCATCAGACATCAGTATGGTAACTAAACAATTAGTTAACGTTCTCAATTTGGTTGGTACCCCCTTCTGGATAAATAACTTTCAAACCCCGTTTGACATTTTCCTTGATAAAGGAAACATTTTACATTAATACTATCAAGTCATGTACAATCACGGTGACTTGCTGAAGAAGACGGCCAGTGATCTTCCTGGTCTTATGTCATAACACAACTTTTTCTTTTCATCATAAATATTTAATTTTCTTTTCTCCCCATATGGCCGAAAGCCTGTCTGGCTTTTCTACACCAGGTTAATACTGTTTCCTAACAACGCTGTGAAACAACACAGAGTTTTGATGTTAGCTTCCCTCCAGATAAATGTTTCCCCTTTAGGGTTCATACAAATTCAATAATGCATACATAATAATGATAAAAATGACAATATAAATGTTATTATGAAGGTTTTCATAATTACCGCAATCAAAGAAAATTTTATACACCAAGTTGTAGAATAGGGCGATATATGGTAACAAATCCAGATCGCTGCCTGTGCAGAATTAGCAAACAAGTAAGTACTCCTTCCTTGTCTTAAAACAACTTCTTTAGTGTATAAATTTTAGTTAACAAGTGGCCCCGAATACCAACTACTAATTGGTTTTATACAACCGTTAGTCTATTACACTGCAGCCAATCAGAGACTGTTTAGTGAATAGCGTTCCTTTTCAAATAAAACTGACCTCAAATATTCAAATTAAGGACTCCTTCCACTTTTACCCCACCTACCTACGGGCGAAACTGAGAAAGATTTTCAAGTCTATCTGTCTTCTGTCCAACTTCTTTATTTCTTAATAGTTTTAAATACTCATACATACTTATTAATCCTGCTGTTATCTATTACACAGTCAGTACATATTCATTCTTGTATGTCTTTCCAATTCCTAGTATCTTTTTATTTCCTACAATGCTTCAATTTTAAATTGGTAAACACGAACCGTGACACTCCTTCCGGACGTTAACCTTAATTTTCCTCTCCTATTCAAATTAAATTGTTAAACACGAACTAAGGTCACGCCGTCTCACCCCTATTTAGGCATGCAGACCGAACGGCGCCCAAAGCTTGCAAAGCTTTAGTATTGAAGTCGAGATCGTGTATAAGCCTGACTAATGCATACGTTAGATTCCCCGACTGGCATAGTCGAAGTATTCTAAGCCTAACACACGGGCTGGTTCTATATATTAGCATTGGGAGTACAATTCTATGGAATTTAGCGTTTGTTCTCACAGATTTTACTACACACCTCCTTTCCTAAAACATGCATTCACTGCAAGTTATTATCTGTGAGACAATTAGCGTAACCAAAGTACTATTCCCTAGGCTTTTCCTGCCCTTGTGTTTTCATGGATTTCTGCAGTGGGGTCATTCAAAGTAAGCACAACTCAAGAAAGCTGCCTCAGACCTCTGCAATCCAATAATCTATTTCAGTTATGTTACTGAACAGCTGCAAGTGTTACTGCTTGTCTTAATGCTGCTTAGCAAACAGTATTCACCATTTCTCTTCTCTGGGTCTGCTCAACGACATGTCCCGAGAATATTAGATGTTCCTCAAATTGTACGATATGAGGAGTTGATCTATATGGTGATATCTGAGTTGTGTAGGGGATCCAATAATTTCCTGATCAGCCTTAATAAACACTCGGACTATCCTCAATTCAAAAAGGCAACAATGGAGGCACTCTACTCCTTCGAAATGTTCACAGCCAACAATTGGTCTGATCTCAGGCTTGATTGAATGTGGAAACACCCTTCTAATAATATTCTATATTGTTCTATAATGTGCCACTCAAATGGAGGCCATATTCACCAACTATATTCTCCGCCTACCGACAATTTGGTGAAATAAGATAATATGTGGGGAAATGAGTTTCTGCATCAGAAATCAATTCTCCCTTATCTTTGCTATAATATGTGTGGGTGATCTCCATCCAGGGTCCGACCAATACTTCCCCTTAGACGGTGTAGGGTCGGGTGACTACCAATGTCACCAGTGCCCTTTTCATGCTAAATTAATAGCCGTATTGTGAAGCGCTGTGAGCATTTTCCGAATTGCTCACTCGTCCACTCCCCACTTTTCTTCTAACATTTTGTTTCGGGTTCAAATCTGGCGGATTATCTTCAATATTAATTTCAGCCAGTTCCCTAACTGCGGCTTCAAACTGAGCCGGGGTTGACTGATCTGAGTTTCTATTTTCTCTGGATGTCCTTCTCAGAGTTGCGAATTCAAATATTTTTGGTGAAAACTGTTGGTGGGAAGGTAGATACCTATTCTCTATGTCAACCTTATTATTTTTATTTTCCTTGTTATGTTTAGGCCCATATGTTTCAGAATGCTTGGCTGGCATCTGATTATGATTTTTCCAACTTGGGGAATGTACCTTGCTACATTTTTCACAGGCCCCCACAAATTGTGCAATATCAGCAGCTACTTGGGGCCAGTAATATTTTTCAGATGTCCTTTGACGTGTTGTTCCACTCCTCTGGTGTCCACCGTCAGGTACAACATGAGCTTGTGCCATCACTTTTTCCCTGTAGGGAATTGGCAATACCAACTGTCCCTGTTCTTTGGATCCTGCTCTAGCTTTCCTGAAGAGCAGTCCCTACTTCAAATAAAATTGTCCTTTCTTAGGGTGTGCATGGCTTGTTGGCAATTTGTCAAAGCAAGGTTTTAATGTTTTATCCTTTGCCTGGGCCTTTCTCATCTGCTTATGAGAATAAACTAGTGGTAGTTCCTCCTCCGTTTTACTAGGGGTCGACCTAACCTGAAGCGTGGCCATTACCACAGGTTTTACCGGGCTCCCTAGAAAAACATATTTACTTCCTAACACCAGCGGGTAATTAAGGTCGTCACACACGGCTGCTCTGATCACTCCTTCCACGTACCTTGTCTCTACATTGATCTCGGCTACTGGAAGTGTTATGGTGTCTATTCCATTTACGGCCCCTTGTATCTCCACTGTCTCTGTGGTATACTGTTCAGGGTGCACCAGGGTTGCACTCACAACTGAGTCATATTCTAAACCTGAATCGTAAAGGCACCTAACCTTGGCACCATTACATGTCACTTCTTCACAGATGGGGGATGTTGAAGATTAATATGATTCTCTGTCAGTTTCTTCTTCCCCTTGTCCACTGTTATCATGCAGGCCGCGTGATATAGAGGAACTTTCCTACCACAGTCAATAGTATTATGATTATTCATCCTACATACTTTACAATATTTCCCTTCTGGTTTGTAGGGTCTCCTTTCTCTGAAATGCGAGTTTCTATCTCGTTGGTCAAAACTTGGCTTATCATAATAGGCTTTACCCTTATTAAACTTATCTCTGTGTTCATAGGTAGGTTGGTTTTGGTTTTGTGGAGCTTTATTATGGTCTATAGGCTTCTTCTTTAAACTTGCTATCTCAGACTGGGCTGCCTGATATCTCTCAGCCACATTTAAGATCTCCCCCAGCCTCTCAGCATCCTGTTCCGTGAGAAATTTTCTCAGGTCTGGAGCCATGGACTCTCTTAACTGCTCAGTCATAATCATTTCCTTTGAATCTTGGGTTTTCCCCAGAGCAGTCCATTTCTCCAGGTATGTCTCCAGGCGAGCAGAGAACTGGTGGTAAGTCTCTCCAGTCAACAGTTTGGCATCCCTAAATTTCTTTCTGTAAAATTCACTGTTTTTCTCATATCTAACTAGAAGAGCTTGCTTAAGAATGTCGTAGTCATCTTGATCATCCTTGCTCAGTTTGGCGAAGACCTCATAAGAGGTTCCCCTAAGCCCCTGAGATACCTTCGTACTCCATCTCTCTTTCTCTAGCCCATACATAGTAGCTAATGCCTCAAATCTAGAGAGGAATGATTCAATATCATCCTCTTTTTCTACAAATGGGTCCAACTGGAACCCCATGGCTGAGGTTGAGGCAACCTGGCCTGCAGCAGAGTCGGAGGTGGATGAGCTACTTCCATTATCAGGAGCATGGCCTTGTAACTCCAACTCCCTTAGTCGTAGTTCATGTTCCCTCTGGAGTCTTTTATCTTCTCTCTCAGCCTGAAGTCTCCTTTCTTCTTTCTTGGCCTCAGCCTCAAGTTTCCTCTCCTCTAACTGCAGCCTCTTTATCTCAGCCTCCCTATCAGCCTCTAATTTCTTAAGCTCCCTAGCATCCTCGAACATAATTCTCTTCTCCTCAGCTAATATCTTATCTTCCCTTTCCATATACTTATCGCACTCTGATGTCACATACTGAATCAGAGCTTGCCCATCTAAATTCATTTCCCTTGCAGTCTGCACAGCAGCAGATCTGTATTTAGCCATATCCGCCATGTTATAGTTAACAATATGAAATACTATCCACTACCTTAACTAATTAACCAACTGTAAACACAAGACAAAGGGCAATGATATCTCAAACCACTCTCAAATTATTTTTACTATAAGATTTTACAAATACTGGGACTAGTGACTCACTTAATGTAGGGTACTAAGAAACTATAAAATCCCGGAGGAGCGTCCCAATTAATGTGGTGAATTAGTTGTTATTATTGGTTACAGTATTATATTAATGGTATCTGGTGTGAGGTCAGCTATGCAAGTCCCTGAGGTTTATTAAATACAAATAAGTTTACAGGGTACTTGTCTGCTTCCACCACGACCTCACCCGATTATATATCTTCCCCTACTGAAGTGTATTGGTGTGTGTAGGTTGTCTAGCAAGTGTCTAGGGTATATGCAATGTGATGAAGTATATGAACAGGACAACAACTACACCTATTACTAATAAACAATGATTAACCAAGTCACTGGGTAAAGTTTGGAATGTAACTTATTTTTTTATAATTTATTTTCCTATATCTAGTTATTCTTCTGACACAGGAATAAACAACTCAACATGATAATGAAATTATTTACAACCAATTATTTTACAACTGTCATTGAGTCGGTGTTATCCCACAATTATTTATATGTCTCAAGCTGGTAAAATGTCAAGTATCTCTTTCTCCTAGAAACGGGTACAAGTTTATTGAACGTGTTTGTTCCTCACTGTCTGATACACTATCTTATGTGAAAACTGAGAGGGTGGATTGTTTGTGATATCAATTTCCCAGACAAGTCTTATCTGAGGTCTCTGGAACCAGGCTGGTTGAAGTATGTATAAACGCCAGCCTCCACTGCCAAGACACGATTCTGCTTCTATAGGTAAATCACTGTGTAGGCACTCAGGAGTTAGGCCTCACTGCAGAACTTAGGGACAGGTGTTAGATCACCTGGGCTCACTCGTAGATGAAACTCTGGAACAATACAAATGTGTCCCACTCAGCATCTAATAATCTCTCTCTTTCATTATTCTAACATGGCAATATCATCAGACATCAGTATGGTAACTAAACAATTAGTTAACGTTCTCAATTTGGTTGGTACCCCCTTCTGGATAAATAACTTTCAAACCCCGTTTGACATTTTCCTTGATAAAGGAAACATTTTACATTAATACTATCAAGTCATGTACAATCACGGTGACTTGCTGAAGAAGACGGCCAGTGATCTTCCTGGTCTTATGTCATAACACAACTTTTTCTTTTCATCATAAATATTTAATTTTCTTTTCTCCCCATATGGCCGAAAGCCTGCCTGGCTTTTCTACACCAGGTTAATACTGTTTCCTAACAACGCTGTGAAACAACACAGAGTTTTGATGTTAGCTTCCCTCCAGATAAATGTTTCCCCTTTAAGGTTCATACAAATTCAATAATGCATACATAATAATGATAAAAATGACAATATAAATGTTAATATAAAGGTTTTCATAATTACCGCAATCAAAGAAAATTTTATACACCAAGTTGTGGAATAGGGCGATATATGGTAACAAATCCAGATCGCTGCCTGTGCAGAATTAGCAAACAAGTAAGTACTCCTTCCTTGTCTTAAAACAACTTCTTTAGTGTATAAATTTTAGTTAACAAGTGGCCCCGAATACCAACTACTAATTGGTTTTATACAACCGTTAGTCTATTACACTACAGCCAATCAGAGACTGTTTAGTGAATAGCGTTCCTTTTCAAATAAAACTGACCTCAAATATTCAAATTAAGGACTCCTTCCACTTTTACCCCACCTACCTACGGGCGAAACTGAGAAAGATTTTCAAGTCTATCTGTCTTCTGTCCAACTTCTTTATTTCTTAATAGTTTTAAATACTCATACATACTTATTAATCCTGCTGTTATCTATTACACAGTCAGTACATATTCATTCTTGTATGTCTTTCCAATTCCTAGTATCTTTTTATTTCCTACAATGCTTCAATTTTAAATTGGTAAACACGAACCGTGACACTCCTTCCGGACGTTAACCTTAATTTTCCTCTCCTATTCAAATTAAATTGTTAAACACGAACTAAGGTCACGCCGTCTCACCCCTATTTAGGCATGCAGACCGAACGGCGCCCAAAGCTTGCAAAGCTTTAGTATTGAAGTCGAGATCGTGTATAAGCCTGACTACTGCATACGTTAGATTCCCCGACTGGCATAGTCGAAGTATTCTAAGCCTAACACACGGGCTGGTTCTATATATTAGCATTGGGAGTACAATTCTATGGAATTTAGCGTTTGTTCTCACAGATTTTACTACATTCAGGGATTCTAATGTTTTGAAAAGCTAAAGTCCCTTTAATCATCCATCAAATCAGGGAAAGTTCACTTGACAAACTAGACGTACGTCACAATCGTCCCCACTTTTAGACATGAAACCATTTTTCATGTTTCCTTCTTGACAATGGAGGTGACCTGATTGGTGACTTTAGGATGAGTGATATCTTCAGTTTGCTCTTCTTCCTCTGTAGACCAGTTTCTACTCAAGAAGTCAGCTCCGACATTCTGTTACCCTGGAATATATTCCACTTTGAAGGAATAAACGCTCAATAATAATGCCCAGCGCATAATCCTTGCGTTGAATTCCTTATTGGCACCAAGGAAAGCTAATGGAGCGTGGTCGGTTTGTACTGTGAAAGAAGTACCATACAGAAACTCATGATGGCGTCTGATGCCATGAATCAGAGCGAGACATTCTCTTTCAACGACACTGTAGTTGCGTTCAGCCTTGTTCAGTTTCTGACTGCCGTAAGCTACTGGGAATAGCATATTCGGGTCACTGTCCTCGGCTTGCAACAATGTTGACCCGATGTCCTGACCTGACGCGTCAACTCTCAGTACGAAAGGCTTCTTAAGGTCAGGTAACCTTAGGATGGGGTATGCCGACAACTGTCCTTTCAAAGTGCTGTATGCATGTTCGCACTTTTGATCCCACATGACCTTATCAGGACAACCTTTCTTGGTGAGGTCAGTCAGAGGTGCCGTCAGTCCGTTGAAGTTATCGATGTATTTCTGATAATATGCACATAGTGATAGGAAGGAACGCACGTCTTTCTTCTTTCTGGGCCTTTTGGCTGCAGCTATTTTCTCCACGTTCTTCTGAAAAGGCCGACTACAGCAGTGGGAAATAGTATGCCCCAAGAAGTCTAGCTTTTCAAACCCGATGAGACATTTGCTAGGTCTGGCTGTGAGACCAGTTTCCTGTAGTCTCCTGAGGAGCATAGCAACCGTAGCAATATGTTCGTCGTAGGTTTCCGATGCAATTAATATGTCATCCATGAAACTATGGATGTGGGGACTTTGCAAAGGTTCTAACAGCTTCCTCATCATTCTGGTGAACATTCCTGGTGCGTTATGCAATCCGAACGGCATCACATTAAATGTGTAATGTCCTTCACTAGTGCTGAAAGCTAGCAAAGGTTTAACTTCCTCCTTGACTGGTATTTGATAATAACCTTTACTGAGGTCAATCTTGGAGAAAATCATTGCCTTGCTGAGCTTGGTGAACAACTCAGAAACAGTTTGGAGAGGTTCGGGCTGGAATTCCGTAACAGCGTTTAGCAGCCGGTAATCTATACACAGCCGAACTTCCTTATTGGGCTTCTGCAACAGCACTACACTTGAACTGTATGCAGATGTAGACTCACTGATAATTCCTGCCTGTCGCAGCTTGTCTATTTCTCCGCGAAATGCATCAGCTTTAGCGTACGGGATAGGGTAAACTCTGGTTCGAACAGGGGTCTCGTTTGTTAATTTCATGTCAAATTCGATGAGATTTGTTCGACCAGGTACATCCGTTAAGACTGCACTGTACTGTTTTAGTAGCGCCCTGGTTTCTGTTTGTTGTTCTGGTGAGAGATTGTCGCCGAACTTGACATCTTTAAAGGATTCTGTGGGTTGCAGTGGATACTCCATGCAACCATCATCATCTTCCTCGTCTTCCGTTGCTATGGCGACAGCCAGGAGATGCTCGGAGGATGGCACTGGTCTTTCCAGATATTTCTTAAGCAGATTTATGTGGAAGACCTTCTCCTTTCCTTTGATGGAGATCTTGTAATTGGTACGTGAGATCTTTTTAAGGACGGTAAACGGCCCTTGCCATCCGATGCGAAGTTTATTGCTTCCGGTTGGAAGTAGCAACAAAACTTTTTCCCCTGGTTGGAGCTCTCTCTCTCTTTTGCAGCTTTGTTGTATCTTTTAGCATGTTTAGCGCGGGCTTTCGTAAGGTTTGTCGTAGCTAGATCCCATCCTAGCTTTAACCTTTCCTTGAGCTCAGATACATACTTGCTTGCAGAGACGACTGTCTCGTCAGCCTTTTGGTCTGTCAGGGACCGAAGTAAGGCTTCTAGTGGCCCCTTAATAGGTCTGCCAAATAAAAGTGTAGCAGGCGGGAATCCCGTAGACGCTTGGGGTACCTCTCGGTAGGCGAATAAGGCAGCCGATATATATAGGTCCCAGTCTTCCGGTTTCTCCTGACCCAGCTTACGTAACATGGTGGTGAGGCTGCCATTAAAACGTTCCACGAGCCCATTTCCGGCCGGATGGTAGGGACTTGTGTGGATATGTTTGGCCCTCAAGATCTTAAAGATCTCCTCCATTAACAGGCTATGGAATTGGGATCCATTGTCCGTCAAAACTTGTTGAGGGAATCCCAACCGTGTAAAGATTTGCACGAGGGCTTCTGCGACATGCTTGGAATCTGTGCATGTTAGCGGTACAGCTTCGGCCCACATTGTGCACGTGTCGACTAAAGTCAGGATGAACCTGTTCTTTCTTTTGGTCCTTTCCAGGGGTCCAATGATGTCGACAGCAACCCGTTCAAATTGGCATTTGCCCCATGGGTACTGGGGGTGTCAAGTGCTTGGGTGCTACCCGTTGGCACTGGGCGCAGGATTTTACATACCTGATAATGTCAGAGTTCATTCCTGGCCACCAATAGTGGGTTTTTATTCGCTGAATAGTGGCGTTTTGTCCCATATGTCCGCTAAAGGGAAGAGAGTGCCCCATTTCTAAGATCTGGCTTCTGTACTGCGTCGGTACTAGGAGCTGGTTATTCCCCATGTCCGGGTTGCCCGTTCTACGATACAATACGCCGTCCTTAGAAAAGATGTCTCCGTTGTGTCTGGGGTCCTTAGCCATGGGCAGTTTTCTAAAGCAGGCTCCAGAGTAGGGTCCTTTTGTTGCGCCTCCTTCAGTTCATTCGGCAACAAATTTGGCACAGGCTCCCTCTCCTTCTTGGCTTGCCCTCTTGTGGTTACCGCTGCCACAATCGGCTCCTTTGGTCTCCCAATAAACACATATCTACATCCCAGGATAACTGGGTAGATAGGATCATCCATAATGGCCGCTTTAATAACTCCTCTGACAAAGTCAGAGTGTATTTCTACCAGTGCGATAGGAAGCGTCCTGGGTGCATCACTCCTGAAAACTCCACTAAGTTTGACGGTTTCCTCTGTCTCCTGACCTGGTTTGACTTGGTGTCTAGCGACAATACAACTAAAGCTTAGTCCAGTGTCAAAGAGACAAGTAGTTGAGGTACCATTCAAAATTACAGTTCCTCGAGTTGAGGGTCGGTCCCCCTCAGGTTGAGAATCACTGACATTGACTCTACCTTTCGATGCTGTATGCAAAAACCCGATGCGGTTCGGACCGGTTTCTTTGCCCTGATCAGACGTTCCTGTTGTAGGGGTCTTCCCTTTTCCTTGACCTTGGTGGCCGCGCTGCCACGTAGGCTTGGTGAGTTGATCAGAAGTATTATTTGGGGGGTATCGGGTTTTGTAGAATTTCGATTTTTCCTGGGGAGGTCTCTGGGTATTATTTTCTCGTTGGTTATAATGTTGAGAAGGATTGGAAGAATAGGATGACGGCTCTAGATTTTGTTTTCGAGATGGCTCATCTGCGGGTTTACGTTTAGTGCTGGGAAGTTCGGCCATTGCATTGCTATAGCGTTCGGCCTTATTGAGGATGTCCTCAAGCCTGACTGCCCCCTGTTCAGCCAAAAATCTACGGGTGTCATTGGACAAAGTGGATTTTATCTGTTCAACAAGAACAATTTCTAGAAGTCCCTCATATGAAAGAGGTAATTCAGATAATTCTATGCACTTTTTCAAATAGCCCGTGAGACGTGAAGAGAACTGCGGAAAAGTTTCCGTGCTCTCTTTCCGGCTGTTTCTGAACATTTGCAGAAATTTTCGGGCGGTCATCTCAAACCGCTCTAGCAAGGCCTTTTTCAGCATGTCGTAATCATGTTGGTTGGTTCCCAGCTTTGTGTATACGTTATAAGCATTGCCTTTCAGTGACGTTGAGAGTTTAAGTGCCCAGCGGAAACTCTCTAACCCATACAGATTTGCGAACCTCTCGAATTTTTCTAGATAGCTGTCAATTTTCTCATTGGGACTAGGAAAAGACTCTAAAGCAAAAGACATCGCAGTTAATTGGGCAGATTGAGTGCTGGAGAGGTCCATTGACTGAGACTGGGGCGAAGACGGCTCTCCGTTATTCGAAGTAGAGGCGCCCCGACTCTCTAAAGCCTTAAGCGCCAGCTCATGCTGTCTTTCCCTGTCTCTCCCTCTCTCCCTGCGAGCTTCCATCTCTGCCTCAATTTTCTTCTGCTCCAATTGACGATCGTCCGCTTCTTTCTTTCTAGCTTCTGCCCTCTCTTCTCTCTTTTTTTCTTCCTTCCTCTCAGCTTCTGCTCTTTGTTTCTCTTCCTTCCTCTCTGCTTCTGCTCTTTGTTGCTCCGCGTCATATATTTCCAGTTCCTGGTTGATAAACAGATTCGCCGCTTCTGCGTCTAAGCCTGCCTCTTTCGCTTCCAGCCTCAGGATGGATCTCATCTTTATCCTCTCTGTCATTGTCAAAGAATAAGATGTAGTATGACTAGAGAATAGTACGAAAGAACAAGAAGGGAAAAAACTCAAAGCCGCTACGAGAAAAAAAAAAAACACAAAGTATAAATTTACTTGCGTTACCTCCTATTATGTAGTGCTAACTTATCGCTGCTATTATCTGGCAATTAAGGCTCTAAACGCAAGCGACTAATGCCACTAAAATGGTAAGTTACACTGGAAAAATTTACTTTTATTAAAAATAGAGAAAAATTTATGAAAAACAATTTAAAAGGAAAAAAAAATTTCCCTAAAATTTTAATTCTCTGGCAACAAACTCCGTCCCTGAAGTCAATTATTGAGATGAGACGTTGTTAACTTAATTTAAAAAATCAGAACAATCCGTCTATTGCGAAGCTCAACTCCTTTTAACTTTAAAAAAACCTTTAGTGACTGTAAAACCAATCACGCAATCCCAGCAATTATATAACAAAATTTCAATTTTCTCTGCCAGAGAATACAAAGGTGACAAATATTTTATTATCACTAACTTCCTGCTCCTGTGGAAAGAACAAACCTGTAATACTTATTGTGTGGTCGGCCCAAAATACTAAAAGGCTTTGTCTAGGGGAAGTAATTACTTTTTTTAAATTATACCCTACTTCACAAAGACAATCAACCACACTCTATTTAAACTAGGCTCAGAATCCGAGACGAGCTAACCATTTATTGTCGAAATTTTTTATCTGAGAGAGTTCTGATGGATATTGGTCCTTTTAGAGTGTAGAATGATAGTGAAGGCTCTGTGAGAATAAGGATTTAGTAAAGTGAGGTAGTAGATTCACAAGGGCTGGGGAAGAGTAAGGACAGTCTCTTATTACGACAATATTTGTCTCTCAAAAACTATTCCTACCACTATTCTGAAAAATAGTTGTTTGTCAGTTCCAGTCGCTCATGCGCACACACCGATTTGGTGATTCTGACGCACAACGTACATGAATACACACTACGATAACAAAATATGGGAAATGTTTGGGTTTTGGGCCAGCCGACACCAAATGCTAATAAAGTTTTTAATACTTTTATTATCATAAAATCAAGTCACAAGTAATATCAATTTACAGTCAGAAATCAGGGGTTACAATATGACAAGGGGGGGGGGGGGGGTTTGAGGAGAAGTATTCAATGCACCTTTTCCCGCTTGTATTTACTAACAGAAAAGACCCGGTCCCAAGGACGAGAAAGGGGGGAGGGGGGAGGGTGATGATCAGAGATAGGCAATTTAACCCAATGGTAAATTTATTACTCTGAGTCAAGGGGGTTACAGTAATAGGGGGTAAAGGAAAAGCTAGGGGTCATCAAATGTTTTCCTTTAATCAACCAATTTTCCCGGGAAGGGGGAATGCTCACAGTTAAATAATCCCGCTAGGAGAAATCCCGTACAATTAATACAGTACACCTTAATACTAGGTTGAACTAATTATAAGGGTAAAAAGATTAAATCTCCTTTTTCATTAAAAAAAACACGCTTGGCTGGCCAGCACACAGTCACACACACACAGACTTACCAAATGGTGAATTCTGGCACTTCATAGGAAATACATAAAAAAAACAGCACTAAACCTTGGCTTAGGTAAAAGTATTTTCTTCCGTGTACAGCCCCAGATTAGCGGGTTGTTGAAGTTAACAAAGTGTCCCGAAATCGCTGGACGTTGAAGTTTAACGGTACTGTTTGTTTATTAGATAAAGTTCCTAAAGAATGGCACAGGCACTTGGCTAGGTGTGAGGAATGGTGTGGTGTCTAAGATTGGCACAGCTGGTGGAGATAACTTTCTTTTGCAGTAATGTCACAAACTACAAAACACTGAGGTAAGTTCTTCAGGGGGTTGGTAAAATCCAATGATTATGCTTGACAGACAGTGTCAGGGAAATCTATGTTCTTCTTCACGAATAGAGCAGTGAGTAAAATATTGCTACTGTTGACTGTTCTTCTTCCAGTTTGATAACTATCAAAAACGACTTTACGAATTGGGATTTTAAAATAGTCTTTGGGTTTGCTTTGTTTCTGTATACTTCAGATAGCTGAATCCCAACAGGATCGCCACAAAGATTAAATTTCAAATATGTTCATAAGTCACTGGAGTAATCGAACTGAGTCGGCAAGACTCTAGATATATATTATTGCTGCGTAATGGCTGCTTAAATGATGTTTCATTGCTGCTAAATTGCTGCTTAAATGATGTTTCATTGCTGCTAAATTGCTGCTTAAATGATGTTTCATTGCTGCTAAATTGCTGGGATGCGAGGTTCAAAAGATAATTCTGGATGCAATAGAAAAAAACATGAAAAACAATAACATCATATTAAAATCTAACGCGCGATCCATTTACAGTTTAACTATTTTCTGCATTCGCGTCTTCAATTAATAAAGCAAGAAAAAACTCCCCGTGAGGTTAATAGTTGACAGCACATCTATTTATACAAAACTAAACTGTATTAAAGTTATAATTCCCTTAAGCGGCTATTGTATTAGGAAATAAACTTATAGATGTAACATTTAGTTGGCACTAGAACTGAGAAGATGGGCTTATTTAATAAGGTTAAATTTACTCCACAATCCCGTGAACTAAATATGAAATAACTAGACCACTGATCACTCGAAGCTAAAGTATTAATTACCGTCTGCACAGAAAAAGAATTTCACTCCAATAGCCAACAATTTAGATGAAATCTAACAGGAATTTAGCTATATGCTAGTGAATCTTAGAATTCTGTCAGAACGAATGATAACGTTGCCCTTTTCAGATTCTGTATTTATCTATTAGAAAGGCAAGATAAATGGTACGTGTGAAAATTTCGCGCCTCTTCAATTCCCAGGGGAAATCGAAGTTATTTAGCCGCCATGCTAACCACGATGGCCCGACTGGATTCCGATCAACGTTCGTCTCAGGCTGCTCGCACGTGGATGTGAAATTCCGGCGAGACTAGCCTCGTTCGCGGTGAGTTTCCTGATTCCTCAGATCGTATCCGCTACGCTGAGCGTTCCGTCTTTCGGGCAAGTCTACCGGTGGCCACAGAAGTGCGAAGTCTGCAAGAAGCTTTCTTCTGATCGCTCGTGTCCGTCTTGCGAACGGTTCAGTGTTCGTACGGAGATGCTAAACTTCTGCTTCTCTGTTCTGGGGAACTTCTTTGACTGCTTTGATCCTAGCCGCTACTCTTCGTTGATGAAAAGTTACAACAATACTGATGTTCAGGGATTCTAATGTTTTGAAAAGCTAAAGTCCCTTTAATCATCCATCAAATCAGGAAAAATTCACTTGACAAACTAGACGTACGTCACAGACCTCACCTTGATTGTCTATACACCCTTGCTCTTTTCAGAGAAGGGGATATTTCTTATAAGACCAGTCTCTTATCTGGCACTATCCTGGTATCTTCTGATACATCTATTTGTCCAGGATATCCTATAATTAATAATATCTAAACCTCTTATGACATAGGTATCTCTGAAGCCTGTTCCAGAATTCGTCATAATATTTCAATCCTTCTATTCTACGCAAGCACCCAACTATGAAAGTCTATAACTGCTTGGTAGTTAAATGACAAAAGCAAGTGAATGTAAAGGTTTGTTTTCAGCAGTAACCATTGTTGATATAAAAAGACAGACCCATAGAATAGATACTACCGTAGGGGAATAAAGTGTTAGAGACTATAACTATACTAGGTCTAAGCTTTATGAGGTAGTGTGATCAGTTGCATTACTCCCTGCCTTTGACTTTCCTAATCAACTCAAGAGCAGAATTAAGTGAATCAAGTATATATTTATACAGCTGTATAGACTGGAGCTTATGGTGTTCTCATTTCGAACCCGGTTACTTTGCTCGAGAAACAAACACTCTAACCACTCTGCAACTCGGACGCTCAATATTATTCTAAACAAACACATGACATTTAGAACACACCAATATTAACAGCACCACTCTGCCACCTGGACGCTTACTGTTTATATATCAGTCTTCTTTAACGATTTCTTTTTCTTGTGCGTCAAACAACATGAGATGATTTTGCATGCGTTTAATCGCGTCCTTAGTAACGCTGATTCTTGACAATGGAGCCATAGTGGGATAGTCAGCGCATGCGCATTTAAGCATTTTTTCCCAGGATTGTGAATGAGGTTAAGGTGTGTGGGTTTGGCCAAAATCACGTGTCTTGCCGATTTTGTTAAAACAATTTGTCCCGTCCCCGTGAGGATCTCGGAGGTCTTTGAAGAAACAAAGCAAAAATAGGCTACTCCATTTTCAGGCATATCGTACAAGGCGACAAATATGAGATCGTGCAAGAGGTTGACAAACTCATCACCTAAAACTAATTGCCTAAGAAGCCAACTTTGCAAAAGCATGTGAATGCATGGGGCAGGCTTTCTGTAACAGAACCAGCTGCAGTGGTGGGCAGTGGCGTCATCTGTGGGGGGGGGGGTGGGGGGGGGGGGGGGGGGGGGGGGTGTGACACCAAAATGACTGTCTATATAATGTTTGTGCAGTGTTTCAGCAGAAATTTATTATTTTTTATAAAAATATTCCTGTAGTTAGTTATAACCACAAACACATTTTTCGTAAGCCCAGCTTACATGTTCTGTATCAATATACCTACATTTTTACTTCGAATTCTATTGTTTTCTTACCGAATTTTCACTTTAACCATATGAAACTATGTAAATGTAAATACATTTAGGTTGGGCGTATGATATTGTAATTTAAAGGTGTAATTTTAATTTTGCTAATTGTTTATGTCACGACTATTGCCATTACATTCAGTGATATACGGGAATTACGATTTACGAGTAACATTAGTACAAAAAACATTACTAAGGATTCTGTATGGTCTGGTACGGGAGGAGGTCCATGGGTGATTTTTGTCTGATTGATTTGTTACAGGAAATAAAGTAGATAGAAGAGGATTATAATGAAGAGGAGTGGGGCGTGTTCTTCGTTGCCATCCAAATGTCACCTACGTCGTTAGGGTTGAAATTAAGGTTAGAATTCCTAAACTTAACCTTAACACTTATCTTTTGTTACTGAGTCTCTGAATTATTTTTAACTCAAAAAGGGTATAAGCGCGGAAAAAAAAGTACATATTTACAAAATAACCCAGTTCTCGTCTTTAAAAATACTACACAGTTGCACGTGCTTAAATTACTGAATATTTCGGTTCCTTATAATCAACTTGTAACAGAAAAATAACTATGTACGGATGGGTTAAAAATATCAACAATGGAAAACAAGCTTTTACAATGTCTGAAAATAAAATAGCTTGAAATTCGAAACTAAATTCAGGACATCGATGTCCTAAGAGTATTTCCAAACTGAATACTGGAAAATAGCCAGTAGTGCTGCGTCAATCTCGGCTCTTTCCGGATAGTTTTTATGGAGGAATAGACGTACCTTCTGGGCAAATACGTATAAACTACTTTTTAATAATAGGACAGACTAGGACTAATACACCATCAGGCAGATGGAAGAAAGCAACTAATATAAGGTTGTGGATAAGGCTGGCAAACTCATCAGTAAAATGTCACAGAAACTACCACTACAAGAGAGTTTGGCTGCTTGGTGCAGGCTTCATGTGAGACCAGTTGAAGTGCTGGTTCCATGTTCCGCAGGGAGCGTGAAGGAAAGTGATGATGATGTCTTAATAATGGCAGTACTAGAGGGGACAATACTAACACATCATTATCCTCATCATCATCTTCACCATCTCCATTTTCTCTCTTTGTGGAGCATGGAGTCGGTGCTCTTGTAGTGGTGCCTCACCAAAGCATTCACGTGCTCTTTGAGCGGTAGTTTATGTACAAATCTGTTTTACATAATGCAGCTGCCAGCACTATGCACAGTCTCATTTAGTCGCGTTTTACTAGTTACTTGAGATTGTAGTACTTATATTCATTTAGGTTACAATGCAGCAGTATTTGCAGCTAGAAAACGCTAACTACACTGCTTAAATAAAAAGGACCCAAAAATGGTAGTGGGTTAGATATGTTTAACTCTGATCACGAAGATCCTACAGGATGAACCAGGGAACACCCGGAATATAAAAAAGGTAGTCCCAAAGAAGATACTTTTGTAGGGCAATGATGTGTTAGAGACTTCCCTTTACTAGGTCCAGCATCAAGAGATGTGGTGACCCCAGTTCCCTTCCTTGAGGCCTTGTCTTTCCCTAACTCAAGAGCAAAATCAGGCACTCGTTTAACAGCTAGGTAGACTGGAGCGTGTCGATACCGTTAAATCGAACCAGACACCTTTCCTGCGAGAGACCAGCGCTCTATACACTATGTCAATCTGACGCTCAGCCGGGATACACGAGGCACGAAGAGACATGGAGACATAGCATTTAAAACATGTTGCCAAGAAGTCTCTTGAAAAACAGCTGTTTGCAAACAGGCAGTCTAGGACCTTTAGAAGATTCCTGAGGGAGTCTCTGATGGGACAAAGACAGAATAGTTCTGCTGCTCCCTCAAGCATGTCGTACAAGGCGAGTAATGTGAGGTTGTGCATGAGGCTGGCAACTTCATCATTTAAATGAAATTGCCGCAGAAGCTACGTGACACGTGACTACTTTGTGGAGGCTTTCTGCAAGATATATACGAGGGATGGTCAAAAAGTAATGCCTCGTAATTTTTAATTTCATTCAATAGGCAAGAAAACAGATAAAATTCACATTGAAATGTAGCCCCAAGTCTTAACTTAAAAAATTTATTTCTCAATGTAGTCTCCGTTATTTGTTACAGTTTTTGTCCATCTTCTCACAAGGGCATGTATCCCCACACGGTAAAAATTTGTGTCCTTTTTCCTAAACAACTGGCGTACGACGGGTTTAAGGGTCTCGGTGTCCTCGAAGTGATGTCCGCGAAGATCTTCTTTCAGTGGTCCAAACAGATGGAAGTCAGAAGATGCAAGATCGGGACTGTAATTGGGATGTGGTAATAATGTCCAGCCAAATTCTGCAATCGCATCAATGGTGCGTTTAGCGGTGTGTGGCGTGGCATTATCGTGCAACAGTAGTGCAGTTCTCTGATTTTTTAATGGGTAAAGTCGCCGAAGACGACCTCTAAGCTTCTTCAAAGTTTCAATGTAACGGTCTGCATTCACCGTGTTTCCCTGTTCCAAGAAGTCGAGAAGAATCACACCCTTCTCATCCCAAAACACGGAGGCCATAACTTTCCCTACAGATGGTGAACTTTTGAACTTCTTTCTTGTCGGCGATGTTCTGTGATGCCATTCCATTGACTGCCTCTTGGATTCTGATTTTAAAAAATGAACCCAAGTCTCATCACCTGTCACAACATTCGATAAAAACTCTTCTCCTTCAGTTTCGTAACAGTGCAGGAGGTTGATGGCTATGGTTTTCCTTATTTCTTTATGTCTGTCTGTCAACATTCTGGATACCCACCGTGCACAAACTTTTAAATAACCCAGGTCTTTAATGATGTTCTGGACACTGCCTTTACTAATGGACAACATGGAAGAAAGTTCATCCAGTGTTACCCGACGGTCACCACGAATGATGACATCAACTCGATGAATGTTGTGTGGAGTCACTGCTGTAGACGGATGGTTGTTGCTGTCATTTTCGACGGAGTTTCATATGTCAAGTTATTTGTCGTATTTTTTTCACCCTTTCGGTGGCAGAATTTGTTAAAGAAGTACCTTCTGTGAGGACAGCTCACCGATCCTGTATGCAGAACTTATATTTGGTGCTCAAGGGAGCCATCCAAGACTATTAGTCTTTAAGTTATCCAGAAGTCCAGTGACGAAGTTATATTGTGGGAACCGCAGATTGGCGGTATATATATATATCTACATAAGCATTACTGCAGGGTTGATGTTAACCTGCTTAATCAGAAGTACACAGCTGACGCCATTTTGAGAACTGTCTTACGGTTACTATACTACAGCCTGATAATGTGCAAGTGGCGTGTTAGGCCAAGTTAGACTTAGATGTCAAAGTTATGAAGGTATCTGACGCGTTTAGTCAGGAATACCAAAGCGGCATTATGATCTGTCATTGAAGAACATCACTATTGATGATGTACGAATATTCGAATGTTTACAAGCCTTTTGAATGCCTGATGTATACCAAACGATTTTCTGTTATCATGACCATGTTTACACTGACTGTTCCTGTTGATGCTACTGTGTGTTTCCATCAATAAATGTTTTGAAACGTGCCAGCAGTGTCCAAGCATCCTTGACTACTGCATGTGAGTGTATGGGTTGCATTGTCTACATATATACGAGCCTAAACACATTCACGCCTTCATCCGCTCCCACACTCAGCACACCATCTTACCAGTACCACACATCTAACAACATGATGTTTACTGTCTTGTGCAAGTGATCACCTCTACAGAACGAAACAAGACAGTTACAATGGTCAGTCCGCTTTGCGTCAGCCATTGAAGATTTACCTACTTCAGCTTCGTCACAACGATGTACCCAACGTCAGACAGTGCTAACATCCACTGTTGAATCTCCATAAACATTCTTCAAACGTTCGTGGATGCGAACTGGGGTCTCGCCTTCAGCATTGAGGAATTCTATGATATAACGTTGTTTTAACAGAACGTCTTTGGCAGCCATTTTTAAACTGTTACAGTGGTGCCACCTGTTACTGAAACAGGTTGGTAATGCTATACAGTGCAGAAGAGTGTTTGAGGAATCCTGCTAAATTTACAAATTGCACACCGATGCAGTATTTACATACATAAAAAATAGAAGGCATTACTTTTTGACCTTCCCTCGTACATACTTACTTAGTCTTTCCTTTTCTACCGTGAGATGTAGAGGTTTGGAAGATAGAGCGCCATACTATCCTATCGGCTGTCTTCTTCTTGGCCAGGTTCCATTCTAGTTCTCGGTCCTTCCGAGACTGTCTAATGTTGTCCTCCTAGCGGACTCTGGGTTGTCCTGGAGGTCTGGATCCTTCACTCTTAGCCTCCCATACCTGCCGTGGCAGCCGATCTTCTTCCATTCTGTAGACATGGCCAAACCATCTTAGTTTTAAGACTGTTCTACTTGGCTCTACAGGGGTTGGGTTTTATGCCTTGGCGTATCGTCTGGTTGCGGGCCATGTCTCTTTTTGTTGCTTTAACCACCTTTCTCAGATACCTCATTTATGACCTTTGGATCTGGCTTTTGTGGGTTGTAGTCATTGCCCATGACTCGCATCCATACGTCATGACTGGGACATAGGTGGAGCGGTATACAGCCATCTTCGTTTTCTTACCAACTTCTCTTCAGCTGAGGAATCCTCGATTTATGGCCTGAAAAAGTATCGCAGTAGCTGCTGCTCTTTGGGTTGCCAAATCTTCTTTGATGCCTCCCTTCCAGTCTATGACAGCTTCAAGGTATTTAAAGTGGTTGACATATATATATATATATATATATATATATATATATATATATATATATATATATATATATATATATATATATATATATATATATATATATATATATATATATATATATATATATATATATATTATATATATATATATATATTATATATATATATATATAATATATATATATATATATATATATATATATATATATATATATATATATATATATATACATACATATATATATATATATATATATATATATAATATATATATATATATATATATATATATATATATATATATATATATATATATATATATATATATATATATATATATATATATATATATATATATTGTTATTTTAAATTTTTTATTTTATTTTTTTTAATTGGTAAATGATTTCTACATTTTATTTATTCTCAGCTATTTGAAGCAGTGGCAGTGATATTTATTATTTATGCTGTCAAAATATGCTGCTTTTTCTTTTTGCTTATTATTGTTGAGTCTCTTTTGTTATGTTGCGCTTTTCTTGTGTGTTGTTCTTGCTCGCTGTCTTACTGTTAGATTTATGTTTTTCTTGTTTAGTTTACTTTTGTAACATTATGCTCAAAGAACAGGTGCTTTAATTTCTTTCCATTCTAAACCTCAAAAAAAAAAAAAAAAAAAAAAAATCGAAGGCGATGGAGATGGATTGGATGCCAGCGAAAAACTGATATTGGATATTGTAAAATCCGGAAGCTGTCAGACCAAACTCCTACTCGCCGACTTAACACGAGATTCAGCGCTCGACAGTGTCATCGACAGAAGGATGGTTATACACGAGCAGAGAGCGAGACTGACAAATGAACAATGCTGAATGTCATTATTAAGGTCTGGCCGTAGCGTCTTGGTTTCATAAGACAAAGTAATAGTCATTACAATAATTAAAAAAGGAAGAATGAATGAATAGTTCCTTCTCCTCATCATCTATATTATCATTTTCTTTTTCTTTTTTGTTGTTGACGTTTTAAAGTTTTAAAAAATTATGCTGTACTTTGTTTCTTGATAAAAGTCTGTTTTTCAGAAATGTTGGTCCAGTGTTTCTTTGAAATAGCATACATCCGCTCTATATTAATGCATTGTGAATCACTGACTCACTCCCGCAGGGCCAGATTAAGCCAAGAAGGGCTTCTAGACTTGTTGGTGTTTAAGCCCCTTTCACCTAATAATAATAATTTTAATATATTTTTTTTCAACCCCTTAGCATGGTGATGGTGCATACAAGTATTGTTGATAGATTAGTCTGTTAGTTTTTTAGCGTTGCTTGCCTCTTTTATTGATAATTATTTTTAATTAATGTTTATTAGTATTATTTGTATCATTATTCAGGTAAACACAATTAAAAAACATTTTATTGAAAAATCTATGCATTAAAATTTTTATTTTAACTTAGTCACGGGCCTCAAGAACTCTGGGTAACTAGGCTTCAGCCTAATGGATAATCTTGCCTTGCACTCACCGACTTATGGACTTACTGGCTGATTGACTGACTCACTCACTGACTCAATCACTGACTCACTCTCTCACTCACTCACTCACTCAATCAATCAATCAATCAATCATGACTGACTGACTGGCTGACTCACTCACTCACTTACTCACTCACTAACCCAATCAATCAATCATTCACTCAATCAATCAATCAATTAATCACTCACTCACTCACTCAATGACTCAATGACTCACTCATGGACTCACACATTAACTTATGCACCCACTAATTCACTCACTTACACACTTACTCACTCACTCACACACTCCCTACCCCTCTCCCTCGCTCACTCACTCACTCACTCATTTACTCACTCACTCAGTCACTCACTAACAAACTCACTCAAACACTCTCTCACTAACTCAGTCAGTCACTCTCTTACTCAGTCACTCACTCACTCACACACTCTCTCACTCATTCACTCATTCACCCACTAATCTATTTTCGTTGCAAGTGCAGCATAGGTCCGCAATTACGTATTGCTGGCCACCGATTTCTGTTCTGAGCTGCCTTTTCAAATATGCCGACGATAGTCAGTTTGCTTTAGTTTCCTCTTTCACTATTCTTGCCATGTTTCTCTTCACTTTTCTCTTTACCTGTGGGTTCCAGCGAAGGACATGTCTTGCTATTGTGATTGGCCAGAATAGTGCCCGAAGCCCTGACGTTTAGATTTGTGTTTTGCAACGTTTTCCATCAAGCAGGCGCTTGTAAATGCCATGTCGGCGACGCACAGCGAAGGAGCGAACGTGCCACATTAATTTTCGCTTGTTGCCACCTCCAGAGGGAGTTTAGGTCTACACTGAGCGACATTTCTATTGTTAACCCAGACTCTTAGTTTAGGGAGGATACACGAAACAATGTTGTCGCATGATAAGCGGCTAGTTTGCAATCATGACGTGCCCAAGCACACGACCGATGACAATCTTGGTAAAGATTAAGACACCAACATTGATGTAATAATTCCGGCAGTTGGACTTTGTTGTGATAAACAGTTAGAAGAAAATAACATCTTGGACGATATTATCTGTGATAGATCTGTGAAGTAGCGATTTTGTAAACATGATAGGCGAAACGGAAGAAGCAAGACCTTATATGGTTATGGAGTAAAAATCCCATCTTATGTTGTCATGTTGTAATGTTCTACAGGAGGGTAGTGGGGGAACATACCCTTACAAAAATCAGACAGTTATTTGTAACTGGCTTGACATTTGAGACGCTAAGATAGAATGCTCCTGATTGGACTTCTCTAAGTAGCAACCTGGGTGTTTAGGCGAATATTTTGCTTTATTCTACAGCGTTGTAAGACTACTTCCCCGATTTCCAATCTCGTCAAGAAGAAATCATAGACTAAATCATAAACAGCAAGAAACACGGAATATTAGGCCCCAAATATAGGACAGGCCATAAGACTGGGCGTGAATTCTAAGACTAGAAGGGAGTAACCCCGGAGATATCTCTTTAAGCCTAAAGTTCTAGGATCCGACTTCAAGATCACTCATTGACATATAATTCACCTGAAAGTGATGGCATCTTAAATCAGTTCCCCGAAAATATTCGGACGTTCTCTATTGTAAAATGTCTGTGTTCACACGAAAAAATCGGGGTAAGTTTGTCACATGGTTAACCCGAGGATTAACCAGGGAGAGTTTGTCTTGGTTGCACATGAGTTATGAATGGCTCTGAATTGCCTTGCAGCCCGGTAGAGATAGACTGTAGAGACAGAGGAAGGCGAATTTGAGAAATTGGGATACGTTCCCAGGATACAGACCCAGTGATTCAGAATCCCGTGACACTATCGCCTCTTCTAATCTACCTATCCTTCACTATAGCTCACGACCTCCCAACCCCTCTCATCACCTTGGGTGAACAGAAGAGTAAGAAATAGAACTGTATGTCTCTGATACACTTTCTTTCCGTTTATATTGATGTAACTAACTTGTGTTTGTAGCGAAAACACTATTACAACATTTATTGACTTCCTATATGCAGAACAACAACCAAAAAAAAAAAAAAAAATACATACGCAATGACAACTAAATATAGATTATACCTGGGAAAGAATGTGGTAATAAATTCATAAAAATACTCAATCTAATCTTAATTCAATACCGTGCGGTAATCATGTGATGATGGCGATAAATGTAGCCTAATACTAAAATGTTAAATAAGTTATCTTTTGTCTTTTTTAAGAAAAGAATCCCTTTACTTGACCTATTCCAAAAGCCACTGGGACCCTTGACGTTCCTGCACAATGGGCTTGCCTCCGTCTGTATTCACTGGAATTATAATAGCACTATCCGTTCAACACAGTCCTTCTTGGTGACGATGAAAGGAGCTATTCTCTTTCCCAATGCAAGGTTGGTCAAGGTAACACACGGCTTTGTTATTGTGTTGGTAGATGCCTATGCGTTTCGCTATTAGACCGAATGTACTGGGGTGGCCACTTTGCTGTGAAGGTGCTTTGAAAGTGAAGTGATTTATATGTATATATGTTGGCGTGGGTGGCTAATTGTAGAGTCGCTCCATTACCTCTGGTAATTTCTGGTCTCAAGATTTTGTGTTTGTGTCTGTTTGCAGAATCGCTCTTTTACACTGGTAACTTCCGATCTCAATATTTTGCGTGGGTGGCTGTTTGCAGAATCGCTCCGTTACACTGGTAACTTCCGATCTCACCCCCGTTTGCTTCTGTAGGTTTAGGTCCTAGATGTTGATATCCTTAGATACTCTGTACTATACGACCATCCTTCTATGTTGCGTTAGATAGAGCTGTATTGGCTATGGGTGTCTGCAGTAATGAGATACGTGTCGTAGCAGTATATCTAATTGGCCCTACTCATTAGCTCGTCCCAAAACGCAAGCCATGGTAATAAGAAAACTAACAGGCGAAGTTATCGTAAAGCTTCCCGATCTTATCTTTACCACTGGGATGAATAAAATAATAAAGGCCTCATAAGTACCCAGACAGTTTATGCAATTGCAAGTGGTGTTTGTGTGTTTTCTTGTCTGTATGTGTAATCTTATAAATACATCAATCTCTTCGATGTGTTTATTGCAACGTTTATATGGTAGTGTAAGAAGTAATAGTGTGGGGAAAAGTGACTGGTATTTACAGTGTTCTTCTTTTTTTCAAATAAAACTCAATTGAATACTATATAAAATTATGGGTCACTTTCATATATATATATATATATATATATATATATATATATTTTTATATATATATATATATATATATATATATATATATATATATATATATATATATATATATATATATATAACACATTTACAGTTAATTTCTTAAACTAATATAGTTCAGTTTCACTGTTTTCTTGCTTCCTGAATCTAAATGTTACTTTATGATTCATATGACTGTCAAATGTCTATGCCTTCTATATACACCGCAAGGTTTTCATCATTACATAGTCTATTCGTAGCTGGGTTAATTTGGTGTTGTTTGAAAATTGAAGAGTAGCCGAACACTGAGCTACTTATCTGAAAGAAAGTCCTTCCTTGGCCTCGTACAGCAGTATGATTGGATAGAACCCCACTGCGGGTCCTCCACTCGTCAAGATGACACAGTTAATACTGGCAAAGGCTCTGACAAATTTGAGCATCTTATTGCTGACTTGGTCATTAGAGATTGTGAATGACACTCAGGGCAGGATATAACCTGAAACAATATACTCGTACAACCTACGTAGTATCGCTCATTGTCTCCTTAGCCAGACAGGAGATAGTATGAGACAGTTCAGACAAGCTGTGGTTACTCACAAGAGACATAGTAAGTCCTGATTAACATAATTCGTTCAAGTACTAGCACAATAGTTCAGTAATTCACTTGTTACAGTTCTGTCCATGATTTGTTTCAATAAAATCATATAGGCCTTATGGTAATCATTGTGTCATATATCAAATAATACAGAAAATCAATCTGTTATAGTCATTCCTTCCTCCAGTTTGGATAGTCCTTTCCAGCAAGCATAATATATTTAAAACGCCTTCTACAACCAATTTGCTCAATCCATTCGTTCCACTTAATTATTACACAATTAAACTAAACCTACACACTTCGGGTTTTCCTCCAGAAATAGCACAATGATTCTACACCTGCCAATATTTCTTTAACTTACATTGATAATATATTTACACACATATATATATTTAATTAACATCTCGCTTACCCTCAATCACAGACAGGCTTTTAATGGTTACACAGTCTGCTCACACTTCTGCAGATGGCAACGGAGTTGATATAACTGCTTGGGCTCTGTGTCTGTATTTTGAAATAGGCGGCGAGTGTGTCTTGCGTCATGCGTTCTCTCCCTTTTATAATGGCCTTGCAGATGTACGAGGTGGCAACTGGACCAAGGTACGTTTGCATGCATCCAAAATCGTGTAGGCAAGACAAGATGTGCTAAGATAGTAAATCCAAAATAATTCTGGAATCCTTATTTCTGCACCGATTTCCTCCATCTTAGGCTTATTGTACTCATATGAATGAGCTCTATCCCTATGGATATCCATTTTATCCTATAGTTTATCCGACTATTCACTGGAGCAGCCGAAACATGGAAAAACACAACATGGTTCATGTTCCACTGTCTTCTATTCATAATAACTTCGGCTCTACAACACATCCAGTGAATCTATTGCTATCTGCCTAAAGCTAATGATCCCTATTATCGAATTGGGTCCTTCTTTATCTAGGTATTGCATGATTAGTTGCACAGTGCCTTCCGAAATATCTTTAACATCTACACTTTTGTTTCCTCCATGTCTAGCGATCTCCCGACACGTTTTATACCAAGCTGGCTTTTCATTGGTTAGTTTCATCCACAAAGTTTGTACGGTGATAATTTTTTAATGATGCCGAGATATGAATCAGACTTCATTACAAATTTGCATGTGGATGTACAGCGGCATATGCGGCTGGCAACTTCATCACTGCTAATAACGTGACACATGAACCACCATTGCAAGAGCTGGCGACTGCTTTGTGCAGGTTTCCTCACAAGGAACCAACAGCAGAGGTGGCTCAAGCTCCATAGAGAGCATGGAGTGGATGATGATATCATGGCGTACAAATTTATTATACAAGTACTTTAGTAAATTTCAGTTACATATATATATATATATATATATATATATATATATATATATATATATATATATATATATATATATATATACCTATATACACATATATATATATACATATATATATATATATATATATAAATATATATATATATATCTATATACAGGGTGTTTATAAAGTCGCTGTGCAGTGAATTTGAAAAATATTTTAGAAATTACGTCACGAATGATGCAAATTTACGTCATGATATTCCGTGTTCCAATGCTGTGTTCCACAATCCCGTGTGCAGCATTACACAACAAGCCCCAATTGAAAACCACATTTCTGGTGACGTAGTCTCGCCCGGGCGTAAATGTCACTGCACAGCGACTTTATAAACACCCTGTATATATATATATATATATATATATATATATATATATACATATATATATATATATATATATATATATATATATATATATATATATATATATATATATATATATATATATATATATATATATATATATATATATATATATATATTAATTAATTAATTTTTTTATTTATTTTATTTACATATTTATATTTATTTATTTATGCAAGGTATTTAAATTGTCGCCTTCCGCTGTTCGAAAACAGTTTCATCAAACTCACTGGGTTAAACGATTAACGCTCAAGAGGTTAAAAATTCTGACGAAGTGGTGGACGGAAGCGGAGGTTGCATGATCACTATGTCAGGACACCCAATACTTAGTTGAGACATTTGTTTCCTTTCAATTTGTAGTACAAGTTATCGGCGTTTGACGCGAGATACTAACATCAGACGGGTCTTAAAGACGCTTCACTTGACAACCTAAGCAGTTAACACGGCCTTGTGCAAAAGGCGTGATGCTGCCACAATATTTAACCATTGAAGAGAAATACAGTCAAAGGCTTCTGTTGGAACCAATGGCCGGTGAAGGAGACGGCAACCGACCCCAAACCGGAAGCTCAGTAGCACAGCAGTGTAGCCAAAGGACATTTTCAAATTTTTCATAAGTTCTACCATAACTTAAATCATCCGATAATAATAAATATAATCGCCTCATTTTTATAAACAACTTTGTTTATTTTAACTTGTTAATCCATAAGTTAAATCTGTTTTACTGTAACTTTAAAGCTATAGTTGGATTAATTACTCTTGAGTGAATTGTGTGTGTGTGTGTGTGTGTGTGGGGGGGGGGGGGCAGGAGTGGCTAAGAGGTTTAACCTCCGCATAGAATTATAAGAGGTACCACGTTCCATTCCCAGTAGAGGGAATGTAATTTATGGAATTTTTTTCTCAAAATGAAGTCATTTCCCCCCCTCCCCAAACCCATCTCACTGGTAGTGAGATCGGATGACAAGCCTTCTCGAATACGGGCGAAAAAAATAGGAGGTCCCGTGTGCAAGTTGTGCACGTTAAATATCCCACGTCAGTTGGAAATCGTAAAGAGTCGGCCATATGGCCGCTGCCCTGGTAAAATTTTTAAAATTAGAACCTAACCACCAAATATATTTATAGAATGTATGATTCCTATATACACACATTGGGATTCTCGCCAGCGCTTCGGAGTTCGTGCACTGTACTGAGATCCTCTTTGTGTGAGCTAAGGGTGGAGATCGGAGCACTGATTGAGTTGTCCGTGTGCAATGAAGATAGTCCTCAAAACTAAACCAAACCGAGTGAATTGTATATCTGCACCCGTATGATTCATACTCGTTTAATTACATAAACATAGAGAGCTATAAAACTAATAGTTGCTGAACCATATTCAGGTGCGGGCTCAGAAATACGAGCAAAACTATGTTAACTTACAGGAGGGGTGGGAGAATAATAAGTTCACGACAGCATAGATGATCTCAGTTCTTATGCTAGCTTTTCTTTAAAATCCTATGAAGCTCCCTTAAATAGAATCATCATTATTCAATTTTTCTCTCTACTAAGAGTGGTCTTGAGCGAAGGTTGATACCTTTGAAGATCCTCATTTTTATTCTCTGAAATTGGCCATTGTCGGACCACTATGGCAAAGCAAGGGATGCAATACCATCACAGCTGTTACCTTTCGTAGTTCCCTGGGGTCTCTGATGAGACGAAGAAAGTATAAGACATACTGTACAAGGCGCCTAATATGAGGATGTGCACTAGACTGGCAACCTCATCACGTAACATTAATTGCTACATAAACCACAGCTTCAAGAGCATGTGAATGTTTGGACAGGCTTCCCCCCAAGGGGACCAGCTGCAATGGTGGCTCCATTCTCCATAAAGGACGAAAAGGGACGTGATGATAATGTGTTGGTTGCTCGGTTCTATTCTACAGGTCTTTGGTTGCTATTCCATATGGCTATTTGATACGGAGGATGCGACGGGGGGCATCTGTTGGTGAATTTATCTTTTTTTGAACGTACTATTTTTGATGAAAAGCCACATTTCTGAGTCATAGACTAAGACAGATTTTTACATTTGTGTTGAATAACCGTATTCTATTATTCTGAGAAAGAACTGTTGAATTACAAACTGGTGGGACAAAGTTGAAGGCAAATCTGGCATTTAAAAAAAAATCCTAGTCATGACATTCTGGTTTCTTGTTCTTCCTCGTTCACTTTCAGACGTCGACTTGAATATGTTCAAAGATCACCCTCAGACGTCGACTTGAATATGTTCAAAGATCACCCTCAGACGTCGACTTGAAAATGTTCAAAGATCACCCTCAGACGTCGACTTGAATATGTTCAAAGATCACCCTCAGACGTCGACTTGAATATGTTCAAAGATCACCCTCAGACGTCGACTTGAATATGTTCAAAGATCACCCTCAGACGTCGACTTGAATATGTTCAAAGAACACCCTCAGACGTCGACTTGAATATGTTCAAAGAAAGCAGTGGTCAGCTTGAAGCTGTTGGCATCTCCGTAGAGTTTCTCTAGGAATGGCATTGGTGATGGCTATATGCGCTTTCTCTGTTCCTCGTATGTTGGGCAACTTTCAAGTAGATTGTTGTGTTGCGGGTCTTATAATTTTCTTTATGAATGTAACCGACTGGTTACTCTGGCCAAGACAATTGCTAGGGTTGCACAATGAGACCACCGCACACAATCCACATAAAAAGGCAACCCCAGTTACTAAGGCGAATTGGCACAAATACAATATATTTAATATTACTTGAAACGCTGCTCCACATGCACTTTTAAACAAGCCCATTTATATTATGGCATTACATATGCAGTATTAGAAAAGTCTCTGTACCGTCGTAGCTCAAACACTGTCCTTTGACCGACTTCAAAGTTTTATTAATTCAGACTCACTTTCTATGCAGAATTCATTCTCCCTTGTAAAATATAGCTAGATACATCTCACAGAAGTATATTGATGCACTAGTGATGGTACATAATAGGGATATGTCACAATATTAAATAAATTTCATGAGCTCAGATACATACGTCCACTCGCCATTAGCCACACACATCGAATACCCTGCAGAAGATCACCGCCGTCTGACAATGCCAACTTTTACGTTGTGGCGTGAAGTTTTATTTGGCTCTAAGATCAGTATAGTACTGACAATTACAGAAATAGAATTTCTGCAGAAAATGGTGAAGTCCCAGTGTCTGAGAGAACTACTGGTATCACAAATTAGTTACGGCTGTGAATGATCTGATCTCGAAACAATAGTAGAGAGGAGACCGACATAAAGTGCCACCTCCGCTGTGTAACTAACTGTGATATTAAAAAAAACAAGGAAACAGATTTCACTTAACAATTTTAAAAAATTTGACAAGTCGTTCAAATACAATTTCCTTATTATTTATTTAGTATATACACTATCTACTCTTGTGCTGAAGGGTGAATGTTGAAAAATGGAATGTAATGGATTTGTAAGTTTACATATGATTCACATATATTTATATATATATTACAATTCTTCCAATTATAGGAAACAAATTTGTATCAGCTGTGTTGTTAATCACTTATAGTAAATGTATCAGCTGTGCTGTTAATTAAGTATATAACATTTATCAGCTATGCTGTTATTATTGTCTCTTTCTACGCTAAATCACTTTCTCGTCACTGACACTAATTTTTGCTCACAATGCTGACAGAAATGGTACTAATGTGTACTCATCTCTTAGAAGTTCTTGGTTTGATTGACACAAAACCGGCTGAAGATAGTTCCTTTAGCCCACCCAAGACTGAGGGGGACTAAAGATGTAGATTCTGTGCAATCTCTATGCTCCTGCGGAGTTCCAGGCAGCTGGACTGACGACCCCCGATCTCAGTTTTTATGACACGAATAAAACCTGTAACAAGGAAAAATAGGGGCTAATTTCTGTCCTCAAGCCCACCTATTTCTATTGTATATGATATGAGCGTGTCTCAGTGTCTGCATGTAGGATGAATGACAACATGGCTCAGTATGATTTAGCAATAGCGAGACAAGACAGGTGTCTACTTGCAAAACCTTCTTTCTGATAAATTAATACATCCAATAATATGAATTCAATGCATGAATACATTCAATAATATAAATTCAATACATGAATACATTCAATACATGAATACCTCCCATAATATAAATTCAATACATGAATACATCCAATAATATGTACACCTAGGTGTGATACAACCATTTTCTTCCCCTATAATATACCAGGCCCTCTCTGACAAGTGCTATACTAGCTGGTAACATATATCCTAACAATATTGTTATGTTATTATGATAGGAGTATATGAGACGAGGACTGTTTGGTGATATATCAGATGGGAGTTATATGGGACAATAGATTGGAGTTAGATGAGACAATAGATTGAGTCCTAACAAGGACTGTTTTCGTTATATTTCAGTTGGTTTTATCGGAGATAACACTGAAGTTATAGGAGACAATAGATTGAGTTATAGGAGACAATAGATTGAGTTATAGGAGACAATAGATTGAGTCATAACAAGGACTGTTTTGGTTATATTGCAGTTGGTCTGACATAATAGATTGAAGTAATAGGAGACAATAGGTTGAGTCCTAACAAGGACTGTTTTGGTTATATTGCAGTTGGTCTGAGATAATAGATTGAAGTAATAGGAGACAATAGGTTGAGTCCTAACAAGGACTGTTTTGGTTATATTGCAGTTTGGAGTAATCTGTGACAATAGACTGAAGTTATAGGAGACAATAGATTGAAGTATGAGTCCTATTAGTCTTCGTCTATTCAATCATATTAGGAAATAAAATCATTATACCTAATTCCCCCAAGATACAATCAGTAAACTGATACGTTCATATTAAAACAATATATGTTAAATATATATATATACAGGTGTATCTGCTGTAAGCCTATTTTCCTACCAGTTTATAGTAAATTTATATTTACCCTCCAAGATTTAAACAGGCCAGATTTTGACTCGACTTAGCGAAGCAGGCTGCAGGTCAATGCTCTCAGGCAAGCAATAAATCAGGTTGACAGCTCCTCTCACACAGTCGGTCGTCTCTGGCTTCGTGTTCGGTGTTGCGTGCCTTTGCATAAAATCTCGCCCGATTATATAGGTAGCTGAATGCTTAAACAAAGCTTTTGGTTGGTTCCTGGCGGAGCAAGCTGATTGGTTTCCTGCAGTTTCGTCTTTTGCTCGTACAGCCTAATTTTATTCAGTTTTCTTCCGCCATCTTGCGTGAACAACATGGCCGCGACCCACATCCGAAAAAACAGGGCTTAAGTTTTTTCCTGGCGTAACTTCTTGTAATTTATTCCGGCTCAGCAACTGTGCGTTGATTGGCTGGGCTCTCGATATAGGGATTTAACAAAGTAGTGTGTTTACACAACTCGTTCCACGACATACGTCTGCCCATCTACACCCCGAGGCAATGACGTCACTTCCTGTGTTACCAAGGACTACGTATAATAAACAAACGAGGAGCCTTGTAGAACTATCTTATGATATCGACACAAATGTTATGAATTTTACTCATAACATTACACCCCCCCTTCCCCCCCCCCCCCGCAAAATAATGGAAACAAAGTTTTCATTATTTCCGTGCTGTTAGTATAACATCACATTTCACTGTAAGTACGAAATAGTATAGCACCCAGTTTTCTGCCATAGAGTAGGCAATTAAACACTAAATGTGTGGACAGTGGTAAAAACGAAAGCCAAAAACTATCAAGGACACAAATCTTTTAATAGCAATGTGAGGTGGCCATAACTAAAAGTACCCAACATATTAAAACATGATGGTAGCAATACATGCACTTACATACCTCACACCATCCAATAACACCTATCTGTCAAGTCCAGTATCAGTAGTCAATTAATTTCTTATTAATCAAAAGCAATAATACAAAGCATTAATGTAAATAGATATGCAACAGCGTAAATAGATGACATGAGGCAGACAATCATATTAATAAAGTGAATGAATGCAACATTATATGCTAAAAGATTAAAATTATGTGTACCTGTCATAAACATAGTATTGTGATGTTAAAAGAAAAAACAATTATCTTGCATTTAACACAATTGTGTGAGCAATTAGATAAGACTATGCTGTTGTGTTGTACGAATTGATAATAGTATGGAAAATCAGCAATATGTTGATTAAAAATCAAGTGTGAGTGTTAAAATGATTTGTATCAAAGACCAAACCATATCTGGCGAATTAAAATTAGTCAACACTCAACTTAAGCACTGTAGTTAAAATGCGTAGTGTAATGAAATTATACACATTCATGAAATATTAAACTAAAGTCCAGTGAGAATATGTCCAAATAAACCATTGTCACTGTATAAATGTTCAAGTCCAAACGGATTGAGAACCGAACAAAGTACGACAAGAGTATTCCTGGTAATCTTTCTTGATCATGCGAGTCATTCTGGAGTTATGTCCCTTCATCTGTAGATGCCGTTATCAATTTTAGAACGAAACGAATGTATGCGCACAATATTTCCTCAAGTCACGGCATTTTCATCATTGTACAAAAAAGTGCGTTCGTTAGTCTGTAAACCGAATATGATTACTGTCAATAAGGCACAAGATATCCACGTAATGCGCTGAGTGGAAAGAGTTACTACACGAAAATGTCCATTTAAGCATTCATCATCATCAGGTGCCGTGTGAACCGATCAATAATAGTAAGCACTGTCACAAAAGTCATTGAAAGATTTTCTTCTATTGAAATACGAAAATTCGAGATAGTTCTCAGTGTTGGCATTTTTCAGCAAGTTATGGTGTCCTACACCCTTAGACCTCAATAATATAATTGAAAATTCTGTTCAGCATCAGAAGTATGAGACAAAAAAGTTACTAGAAGTGCAATGTTCCACGGGTCAACACATAACGAAGTCAGTCCATAGGTTAGTCGCAATCTCACAAGTCACTTGCATTTATCGAGTTATTTGGTAACATAGGGTCCTTGACACATCGTGACAGGACGTCCGCCACAACATTCTGACTGCCCTTGCTAGCACGTATGTCATAATCGTAAGGCTGGAGCGCAAAGGATGCTCTGGCAGCACGCTCGTTTCTAACTCTCGCTGTCTTGAGATATGAAAGAGCTTTCTGATCTGTCTCTAAGACGAACCTAGCACCAAGTAGATATCTTTGGAGCTTAGTAAAGCAGAATATCACAGTGAGCAATTCACGCTCGACAATCGGGTATTTCTGCTCAGTTGGTGTCAATTTTCGACTAACGTACAGGATTGGATGTAGACAATCATCGAATTCCTGCATAAGTGTACCACCGATCCCTGATCCAGTGGCGTCGACTCTAAGAATAAAAGGAAATTGAGCATCAGGCAATCTCAAAATTGTTGGTTTTGAAAAATAAGTTTTGAGTACATTTAAAGAGTCGTCGCATACATGGGACCAAACAATCTTATTTGGGGAGTTCTTTCTTAACAACGAAGACGGAACTGAAGTAATGTCTGAAAAATTAGGCAAGAATTTTCTATAGAATCCGACGAGATCCAAAAGACTGCGGACCTATTTTTTTGTCTCAATAATTTCCAGATTCAAGATTTTAGAGATAATAGAATCTTCAGGTTTAAGAAAACCACCTCCTACCTTATGACCAAGAAAAGAAATTTCAGTGAATCCGATTCTTGTTTTGGAAGGTCTAGCAGTAAGGTGGTGAAGACGAAAAGTATTCAACAAAGGCTGAATTCCAAGAGCATGTTCTTCCCAAGATTGATGAAAAAGACAAATATCATCAATATAAGTAATTATGTCATCACGGTCAGAGAAAATGTTGCGCATCATGCGAACAAAAGTAGCAGGAGCGTTAACGAGACCAAAAGACATAAAATTAAACTGAAACAATCCTAGAGGTGTAGCGAAAGCTGTATAAGGTTTAGCTGTGTCCGATAAGGGAACTTGCCAATAGCCTTTTTACAAGTCAAATTTACTCAAGAAAGTAGCTGTAGCTAGTCTATCTAGTAGAGAATCTAATAAAGGCAAAGGTTTGGCGTCCAGGATAGTCAAAGCATTTAAACGCCTAAAATCAATGCAAATCCGAATGGATTTGTCTTTCTTTCTAATCAACACCATAGGAAAACTGTATGGAGATTGTGAGGGAGAAATTATGTTCAATTTTATCATATTCTTTATTTCTTCGTGTACCTGTGATTGCTAATGAATAGGGATAGGATATGGTTTCAGCTTGATAGGTCTGAAATCTGTCAGCAGAATATCATGTTGAATGATATTTGTATGCCCAGGAACATCCGTGAGCACTTCAGGAAAAGATTGTAGTAACAAGGAAATTTGTTCCATCTGATAAGAAGAAAGAGTTGGCGAAATAGAAATATCTTTCCAACTCTCATTAGACAAAAGTGGTAAATTAGGTAAAGACAAAAGTGGTTCAGAACCATCAGGCAAATCAGATAACTCCTCCTGTATCACCGCTAGGGAAGAGCGACGATCAATAGACTCGTCGATAGCCTCAAAGAATGGTTCAAGATGTGGAGGACGAGAGTGAAATTGCTGCAGCATGTTGATATAAAAGGTTTTTTTCTTTTCCTTGATAGATACAATGTAGTCAACATCTGACAATTTCTCAAGAATAGTATACGGTCCTCCCCACGAAACCAGTCCCTAGGCTTAGCACCGAAGACTAACTCAAACGGCGCAAATCCAGTATGTTCGTTGGATATGTATGCGAACAATACTGCGGTTAGTACTCTATCCCAGTCTTGCGGGTACTTCGTAGTAACCTTGCCTAACATCTGCTTCAGGCAACGGCTGAGCCTCTAAATTTTTCCATTTGAACTGGCGTGATATACACTACTAAGAGAACGATTTATATCAGACTCTTTCATCCCTTGTGTCTTGACGTCAGAGACGAATTGAGTCCCCCGATCTGACAGAATATTTTCGGGAAAACCCAATCGATTAAAAATTAAAAATAACGCATCAGCGACATTAACATTTGATATAGTCTTAAGAGGAATAGCCTCTGGCCAGCGCGTTCACATATCAATGCAGGTCAGCACATATCGGTGACCTCTAGCTGACGTAATGGGTAGTGGATCAATAAGGTCAATCGCCATCTTTGCAAAACGACGCAATAATAGATCGGATGCCTGGATATGTGCAAGATGTTTGGGGCGTTTAGTTGCCACATCTTGGCAAACTTCCCTGCCTGTGAAAACAGATTGATCCACCAATGACCTGCGCACCCCAACCGTAGTGCACCCAGTGTCCCTGAGGAATGATACAAGTTGGTTGTTTACAAAACCCCTATTACAGATTAGTGAACCTGTCCCATCATAAGAGGACATAACTGGCAAAGGATGTCCACACAGGAGCCTAGGAACTCCCTCTGGCTGAAACAAAGAATTACATTCAGAACAATTAGCACTATTAGATAAATCCACACTACATGCATTTGCATGAGAAACAACATTTGAATTTTGATCTGTAGTATTGTCAGTTTGATGTACAACAGCATTGGAACGTTCAGGATTTCTAGATTGTCGATAGTTATTGTTCTGTTGAGAACCTCTGTTATTGTAATTATTGTCCTTATTCCTGTAGAATGACCTTTGTCCTCTACCTGATCTGAAATTATATCCAACTCTGTTCCGAACCCCATTTGATCTGAAAGATGATTGATGAAAAAAATATCCATCATCATATGAGTAATCACTTCTTTGAGGCTGTTGTGATCTATTATTGAAATTATATCTCCCCCTGAAAGAGCCATAATTATGATCTCGATTTACTCGGAAGTTTCTGTCCATGCTAGATGATCTTTGTCTATGTGGATAGGCCATCATAGTCCTAGCAGATGCCACTGGCAATGAATCCTTAATGTTATTCTTGCTAAGATTCCTACCAGGATGTGAAATCTGGTATTGTCGTCCAAGATTTTCCACAGCAGATAATGTTTCAGGTTTTCTCTCCTGTAGAAATGATAAAAAGTCACCACTGACTGAAGATCAAAATTTTTTTCAATTTTTGACAAATCAATCCATCGAGAAAAGCAAAGCTTAACAGAGGATACAAATTCAGCAAAATCTTTAGCTGAATCGGGTAACAATGATTTTAGTCTCAATCTATACCCATTTTCATCCAATTGATACTTCTTTAGCAACAAAGCTTTTACAGCCTCATAATCATTTCGAGTCTGATTATCCATGGTGCAGACTGCAGGAAGAGCGTCACCTACTAATAAACTCGCCAACCTGCTGGACCATGTAGCTCTATCAATCTTAAACTCCTGGCAATACGTTTCGTACCTATTTAAGAAGCATGAAATGTCATCAATATTAGGACACAATTTTGGCAAATTAAAGCTTAAAAGTGGAAGCATGGTCTTTTTTTCCAGCCTCAACAACTGCTGGATTAGCCTGAGGATGTTGAAGTCTTAACTTTTCTAATTCCAGTTCTGCCTTTCTTTGAGCAGAGGCTAATTTCTTCTCCTCAAGTTTCTGTTGTGCCGTTATTTCAGCCTGAGCTTGTTGTGCCTTCATTTCTGCCTGAGCATAGGCCAATTTTTTTCTTAAGTTCATATTCTCTTCATTTATTCTCTTGTTCAAGAGCCAATTTATCCTGTCTCTTCCTCTCAGCTAATTCTTCTTCTCTCTTCTTCTCAGCTAATTGCAATTCTTCTACTCTCCTCTTCTCAGCTAATTCTTCTTCTCTCCTCTTCTCAGCCAATTCTTCTCCTCTCTTCTCTCTATCAAATTGCCTCTGCTCTCTGAATTCATTGGCTGCAAAGGTCTTCAAAGCTTCACCCTCCAAACCAAACTCCTTTCAAAGCTTGACAAAATATTCCTAGGTAGCCATTATTCACTATTATTGTGACTCCAAATTGTCCAACAATAATGCAAATATTATATAATCAAATTGTTAGCAATATTAGCAATAATTATTTCACCACTCAGAAGCAATCAACGGCATGCAATATTAGATGTTATTATAGGAGCAAAAAAAAAATAATAAATAAAGATACGAACTAGATGACAGAATACAGCGAAAAGAGCCAACTCAAGATAATACTGATGGATAAATAAGGCAGAAATGTATGAACTATAGAAAAAAAAGAAACAAATTTAGCTCAATCACACTTATGACAATACAAGCACAATTTCACAACATATATAACATCTAATAACTGAGGGAAAGCAAGGTGAGATGAACAATTGTACAAACAATAAGGGAGAATAACTAAATACAATTACAATTAACTTGACAACAATCGCAAACTTACAAAATTACAGGACCTTCACAACTAGACAAATAATGAATTTGGTTAATTCAATTAAGACAGTAACACTCAGCTATGTACGCCGGCCGCTTAATTTGAAAAAATCAGATGCAAAAACTAAAGAACGCCAATGAATTTACGACCATCATTGAGGTATTGCAAATTCATGAGTCCCTCCAACCAACCCCCATAATACAAAAACATAGATATACAGAAATACATATAACATAAAAGAAAGAACTCTGACAAACGAGATTCTTTAAATCACACGCTGCATGAATCTATAAATATACTTATCTGTATATGTGCCATAAAAAAAACCTCCTGGTTTCAGCTTCCTTCACAAATAACGATGATACAAACTCTGTGTTGACCAGGGTTAGGATTAGAACAGCAACCAGCAGCCGACACACCGCCAGTTTGAAAAATTATGTAATGGGCATCAAAAACGCAGTCCAACGACTTGAAAAAAATTCTCCTGACATCACTCTACAAAACTTGATTCAGGATCCCGGCTTGAGGCCTCCATTGTTGTGTTGCGGGTCTTATAATTTTCTTTATGAATGTTATTATGTGGTAACCGACTGGTTACTCTGGCCAAGACAATTGCTAGGGTTGCACAATAAGACCACCACACACAACCCACATAAAAATGCCTTGGCAAAGTTACTAAGGCGAAGTGGCACAAATACAATATATTTAATATTACTTGAGACGCTGCTCCACATGCATTTTTAAACAAGCCCATATATATTATGGCATTACATATGCAGTATTAGAAAAGTCTCTGTGCCGCCGAAGCTCAAACACTGTTCTTTGATCGACTTCAAAGTATTATTAATTCAGACTCACTTTCAATGCAGAATTCATTATCCCTTGTAAAATATAGCTAGATACATCTCACAGAATATATTGATGCACTAGTGATGGTACATAATAGGGATATGTCACAATATTATATAAATTTCATGAGCTCAGAGACATACGTCCACTCGCCATTAGCCACACACATCGAATACCCTGCAGACGATCACCGCCGTCTGCCAATGCCAACTTCCACGTCTGCCCATCTACACGCCGAGGCAAAGACGTCACTTCCTGTGTTACCAAGGACTACGTATAATAAACAAACGAGGAACCTTGTCGAACCGTCAAATGATATCGACACAAATGTTATGAATTTTACTCATAACGTAGATGTTCAGCGGCTATTTTATCAGTGTCATAATTATACTTATCAGTATGCGAAGCATTGTCAACAGCAACACACCCCTTGCAGCAATGCTGGGGTAACTACTTAGATTGTCCAGTCAAGGGTCTTCAAGACAGACCTGTCTGATATAGTCGTCCAGCGTCGACTGCTGGCAACTTGTACCATAAACTCGATTATCGGGTGAATTACAGACTAAATGCACAGGAAAGGTCCAAATATTGGGCAACTTTTAAGATTTCGTCTCTCGTTGGGTTAGGGTTACTGCATTTTGTACAATCCTAAATATTCACCAAGTATTCAGGCTCCGAGAGCTTGTGACTTCTAGTACTATAGTTGAGGTTTTATCCTTTCTAATTTTAGAAGATCCTCTAGTACTATGTCCTGTCCTCTATTGGAATTCTAATTCTATTCGTTATCCTGGCTGTCTGAGATTTCTCCTTGATGAGATGGAAATGTAGTGTGTAAGTCTTAACATGTTTTAGGTTGTAAGCAATATTTTCGCTCCCACGCAATTTTCTCTGTTGGGAAAAGATCCAATCAGAAACAGTCAAGTCCAGCATTTCAATACCAAACCAATCGCAAATAAGCGTCTGATTTTGGTAGGGGTTTCTCCCACCTTCAAGCTGATCATTCCTACATGACAACATAAGATAATCCCCTTACATGTTATTTTCAACTCATCTGAACTTACTCCATGACCATATACGGTCTTGCAACTTCCGTGTTACTTGTAATTTTTTATTAAAATCACTATATTACCAGTTTATCCTAGATTAACACTGATAATTTATTCCAAGACGTCACTTTCTCGTAGTTGTTTACCGCAACAAAGTCTGAGTGGAAGCGATTACGTTGCTCCTCGTGCTTCACAATCAAGATTGTTATCTTCTTACTCTCTCAGGGATCTTTCAAAGGTCCTAGACTGCCTATTTGCAAACAGCTGTTACTCAAGAGACTTCTTGGAAACATGTTTTAAATGCCATGTCTCCATGTCTCTTCGAGCCTCGTGTATCCAGGCTGAGGGTCCGATTGACATAGTGGTTAGAGCAAAGATGTCGGGTTCGATTTAACTGTATCGACACTCTCCAGTCTACCCAGCTGTAAACGAGCGCCTGATTGTGCTCTTGAGTTAGGCAAAGACAAGGCTTCAAGGAACAGCCTGGCTTTACGATATGGCAAAATTAAAATACTATCTTAAAATATCATCTGTTGTCCAGGCTAGAAAAAACGAGGCAACGTTGTTTTGTGGCAATACCTTGCGAGTCCTCTCTACGAATCATATATTCGTTATCTTCATTCCCCGACACAAATCTGAGTTTGTGGCCACTCACCATCCGGTGCAAAGCAGATATCTATCACTAATCCGTCTAGCGTTGACGATTAGTCAACCAGGTCAAGCGGTCGTGTAAACCGGGGGTAGTGACAAGATAGGACGAGATAACCTCTTACGATGACAGCATACACAAAATAATGAAAGAAAGAGAGAATTGACGGAAGAAAAAGAGGAAGAAAATTTGGACGATAATTTTGAATAGAAATTTTTTCTTGTCTGTGGATCTGTTTATTTTGGCCAACTTATTTGGCTACTCTGTCAGTGTTGTTCTCTCTCCCAGCAAAGGATATCAACTGTAGTGCAAGTCAGTGAGGTAGAAAAAAACTTCAGTTTTCCCTTATTCAATTTCCTATTTGATTTTTTGTTTTACCTGATCCAAGTAAACCCATAATTCTTATCACAAATTTGTACTCTACAAGATACTTATGAAATATGGTATGTGCAAGAGTCGCTTTCTTCCCTATTTTAAACTAAACATGACTTTTTAGCCAACCTTTCTTAAAAACAACAACAACAACAAGAAAAAGATAACAGGTAGTTGAGCTTAGCGTACATATCTTGAAATTAATATCTTTCTTTCCCTTTCATAAATTTTAAAAACTCATGAGGCAAGTATATTAAATTTCTGTTAAATAACTGACTTAAGCTAACATGTGATTACATTTTTCTAAGGTAGGATCGGTAAATATAATTTAAATACAGTTCGTAAATTGATTTTAATGAATGCTATTTACAACATGAATATGTATTGATAATGTTGTATAATAAAGCTACTAAAAACCATAGACCAAAGTAACAGAATTTTAAAAAACAATAGCCTATGACAGTCTTATTCAAGACTTTGAAAAAAAAAAAAGTTTATTTATTTTTTTTTTTTCCAATCACGATATCTCATGGAACCCTAGGGTTCCGATGAACCCCGGTTGAGAAACCGTAGTCTAATTCCTGGTTTCTTTCTTTCTACTGTCCGTCTCATGACTGAACCCATGACTATCAGGTAAGATCGTTGGGGAAAGCAGATATTCTAGCTTGACTACGCTGTCTAGTGTAGAGAAATCTGAGGGTTTTCGTTTATGAATATTTCTGCAAGTGACCTCTTGAACAAATAAAGAAACTTACCTCAACAGATGGGCCATCGGAAACACCAGGAGAGAGGTTTACAGACATAAACCCGGTCCTAACCCTAATAACAAAATCTGCCATCTTATAAGGATGGATCAGAGCATCATTTTTAGGCTCAGAACACAACATATAACACTCAACAATCACTTGAACAGAATCCAACCATAACACCAGAGTGCCAGTTATGTACCTACCCCTATGAAACTGTTGACCACCACCTCTATGAGTGCCCAGCAGTCGATGATGTTTGGAAAATGCTCGTTCCTCCGACGCCAGAGAAATGGAACACCTTATATGGAGCAATAGAACAAATTGCGAACACATGCAAATACCACAACATGGCATTGGGTCGAAGGGCGAGAGCCCAACCGCCGCTGGATCAATAACAACAACATAACAACAACAACAACAACTTGATATAAACGTCTTCAATGACTTAAAGGAATTTATCAAACATTTCATAAAAATCAGTAAATACACGCCGAGTCTTCCTGTCAAGTAGCATCCATTCAGTGTCTTACCATGCCTTCTTCATTGCTTTCAGTCTATGTATAATTGTCAGTGTTTTTGTATCAATCAATCAATATCCTTTAGCTCCCCAATGAGCATAGGTCTTTAACAAACACACGCCACGTCCTCCTGCTACGTACAATCAGCTCAAGTTCTTTCCAAGTTTTCCTTATCATTTTCACGTCTGTCTCAAGTTCTCCATTTGTTTTTCTGGTTTACCTCTGCCTCTCTTTCCCTGGGGATTCCAGAACAAGGCCTGCCATGTAATCACCTTTTTTCGATTTTTTTTTCACACCCATCCATTGTACTGAACTTAAGATGGTGCTTGAAAAATCGATACGGTTTAAATCAGTTCTTCTGTTTTAGTATAAACCGGCGAATCATTTTTCATTAAAGCTTTTTAATTATAATTCTTTTTAAAAATTATGTTACCTCCTGTTGGTGAGGCGCTCCCCGTTCAACCTAGACATGGGCCCGTCGGTTATATTAGGGCGCGTGTCGAAATATTAAAGAAAAAATGTGTGTGTGGTCTGGTTAATTACTGAGATTTTTAAAATCATAAGCTAAAGGAAACCCTTACCTGAAATTCTTAGCCAAGGGATTTTAGGAGATGAAAATTTCACTTCTTTCATTTGATGCTTCTTTGTTTTCAATGTGAAAACACAAGATCCGTCTAAATTAAAGATTGTAGATCCTTCGATGAACGCATCCTTGCTTGAATTTCAATGAATGAAAACAAGACAAGATCCGTTGTTCTAAATTAAAGAGATTGTAGATCTTGTTAATTCCCGGGGGGGGGGGGGGGGGGGGTCTTTGAAAAGACAAAAAAAAGAATAGGACCACCTCATCCTCAAGCATGTCGTACAAGGCGACTAGTATGGGGCTGACAGGTTACTCAGATGCTTGTTTCTATGGGGGCACCCTGACAAGGTGTACTGTTAGGTGCGTATATTCTGATGCAGTGAGTGGGTGTAAACATCAATAATGAAAACGCGAATGGATGACAGTTCGACAGGTGCACAGGACACTCACTCCAATCACAGGTGGAAGTCAAGGATGGCTGGACTACTGTGGTCGTTTCATACTGTTTAATAGGACGCACACACTTGGACAGTACGAGTATAGTTACAGGAAAACATGTCGACATATATAGCATACAATTGATCAATGGTCTACAGTCTTAAGTGGGCATTCATGTTGAAGAACATTGCAATGGAACATCCGTAAACAAGCACTTAGATTTCCACTGTTTATCAATATAATCATCAGGCCTTACTGACCGATCATGTCAGTTAATAAATAATGTTCAAGCATGACTCCTAGACAGAACCTCTTTTCTAGCGAAGATTACTTCAGGTAAAGTTCAGCAAATATTTCTGAAGACAATGTTAACCCACCAGTATTGGGTTTTCTTTACAACTGTGATCTCTTAATCATCACCTGATAATAAGGGGCATCCCTGTTCTCTGATCGATGATCGACAAAAATAGGATCCAAAAAATGGCTTCTGGTTCCCCTTGAGCATCGCTCACTATACAGATGCATAGTAAAGCTTCAATATAAGCTTTGTTCATAAACACAAATGTTTCTACAAGAATCAGCATATTCTCTCATCATAACTGCTGCATACAATCATATTCAGTGCTGCTAGGTAACATGTCATCCCGACATATTGATATAGATAATCGTCCTGTAGACGTCTGCCCATCTAAGCCTAGGAAGAAAAAGTTCAGCAAAAGTTCTTTTACCTGGGCATGGGAAATACACTAGCAGAACACATACGCCCCTCTCCTGGCATTATAGAATAAACACTGGGGACTCATAGACTTAATAATCATATCAGAAATTATCTTCTTCCCCATAACAAAATCACAGAGATCAACAGACTGAGGACTCGTCTTTGACATGGCCTTCGCCAGACATTCCATCATCACGGAAGACACACTTTCCTCTCGGCATGCGCAGAAACTCCCTGACCCCAAAGTTCAGTACAAGGAAAAATAGTTCCACTTAGACATACCAAGATATCACGATATAAGACCGAATCGTCTGAAATAGACACGGAGTAAACATAGACTCAGACCATAAACATTCCTGCATAAACCTAAGCAAGAACAATCTGTTTTCTGGCCCAACAAGGGACAGACTAACGAAATCTAGATTCATACGCCAAATTCGATCTCCAGGGGAGATAACCCATATAACAAAAGTATCAATCAATCATGGGTGATCTATCTTTGGCCAGGAAAGCATCCTGATTCTAAAAACAAATACTTTCCCTCAGACAAATAAATATTATAATAACTATATACATTATCACCAGTAATCTGTTGGTAACAGACTACCGCAACCCCCGGGGAAAAAAAATGAATTTTTTTTTTCATCTGAGAGCAACATACAATAGGCTCACAACGCACGAATAATGCGCAGATGACTAGTAAGAGCAATTTATAATTTCAAATTAAGGTAAAGTCGAAGCATAGATCAACTTGTGAGAATACATCTCAACATCTCAGAGAAAGCATTTCTCTTAAACATAAATATTTCCAGGGAGGTGCCACCAACATATACTACAATGCTGGCAATGACACAATGCATTTAACAATTTCATATTTAAGCACTATAAGTACATGATTGACAAAGAAGAAAAATCATCAAAGAGTAGCGGTGAATATATATCAATGAACGTAGTGATAGTAGTGATACAATCACTATATTACAAATTACAATGTGTATCTATCTTGATATAGAAAAGAAAAACTGTTGTAGAGTTGGATGTGTTAAGAAGTCCAAGACCCAACAGTTAGGTGGAATCATGTGGGCATCTAGACAAAATGTCTGCCATCACATTATCTGATCCACGGATAGCTCGTACCGAAAAATGAAAAGGTTGAAGAGCAATTGCATATCGAGTAGACCTCGAGCTCTTCAAATTCTTACTCTGTATAGCCGTAAGAGCTTTCTGATCGGTTTCTACTATGAAATGTGCGCCTAGAAGGAATCTTTGTAGTTTGAGAATTGACCAAACCATAGCCAATAGTTCACGGTCTAAAACCGAATAATTCCTTTCTGCAGCATTAAGTTTTCTGGAGATATACATTACAGGATGCAGAGTTCCAGAGTACTCTTGCATTAGTGCCGCTCCAATCCCAGTTGATGAAGCGTCACTACGAAGAACAAATGTCTTATCTGTAGTAGGTAACACTAAAATAGGTGGTGTTGAAAACAAATTTTTAATCTTATCCAAAGAGGATTGGCATTCCTGTGACCAGTGAACCATATTAGGCGACCCTTTCTTTAGTAGTGTAGAAAGAGGTGCCATGATAGAGGATAGATTCGGAATGAATCTTCCATAAAATTGAATAAGACCTAAGAGACTTCGCACTTGCTTTTTAGTCTTAGGAATAGAGATGTTAAGTATCTTAGTGATATTATGGTCCTCTGTCTTTAGGAAACCATGACCAACTCGATGGCCTAGGAAAGAAATTTCGCTAAAACCAATGCAGGCTTTAGAGGGTTTCGCTGTCAGGTTATACTCGCGTAGAGTAGATAGTAATTCAACTAACCCCGAATAGTGATCTTCCCAAGTATCGCTGAAAAGACAGATGTCGTCTAGGTACGCGATGACATCTGACCGATAAGATAGGATTCGACGCATCATGCGTACGAATGTAGCTGGTGCGTTCATAAGGCCGAAAGGCATAAAATTCCGGGAAAAAGGCCTCTAGGATTTTTCGTAGAAAAAGCCGTAATTGGTTTGGCGCGTTCAGATAAAGGAACTTGCCAATATCCTTTAGACAAATCAAGTTTAGTGAAAAAAATGAGATTTAGAAAGCCTAGTAAGTAGCTCTTCTAGTAAAGGCATAGGTTCAGCATCGAACTTCGTAACTTGATTCAATTTGCGATAGTCAACGCAAAGACGTATATTATTGTCTTTTTTTCAAAAATAACCATCGGCGAAAATATGCAGAAGTGGATGGTTCAATTATTTTTAAAATCTATCATTCATCCAACTCCTTTCAACCTGTGCTTGAAAAAAAATAAAAATAGGATAAGGTAACCTGAAAAGACAGATGGTCAGTTAGAGCAATGTCATGTTCAATGACATGAGTTTGTCCAGGGATGTCAGTGAGTACATCCTGAAATGTTTGCAACATAGTTGAAACTTGTCGCTGTTCTCCTAGAGATAAATCAGGAGAGACAGTAACATTTTTCCATGATTCACTAGAATGAAGTGGAATCATCGGAAGCGGAAGATTAACATCCGAAAAACTTGTTTCCTCATCCTGTATTACGGACAGTGATGAGTAATGACCATGTTGGACTGGTGAATCGTCCGTTGCCTGGAAAATAGGCTGTAAATAATCCGGACGTTCATGGAATTCCGTAAGCATATTGATGTGGAAGGTTTTATGCTTTCCATCAATATCGACAATGTAGTCAACATCGGAAATTTTTGAGATTATATCGTACGGACCTTTCCAAGAAATAAGAAGTCTGTTTTCCCTACAAGGTAGCAAAACAAATGCTTTGTCACCAGGACAAAGTTGTCGTAAGGTTCTTTTCTTATTGGCAAATTGTCTTGCCTTCTGTTTAGCAAATTCAGAAGAAGAAGTTGCCAATTTGCATGCTTCGATAATCTTTTGTCTCAGCGCGATGACATATTCGTAAGAAGATTTTGTGTCATCGGTAATATTATCAGCGGTTATGAGATCATGAAGCAAAGACATAGGGCCGCGCGGTCGCGCGCCAAAGACAAGTTCAAAGGGAGAAAATCCTGTATGTTCATTGGGGACCTCTCTGTAAGCGAAGAGGGCCGCGGGTAAAACCCTGTCCCAATCTTGAGGATGATCCTCAGTTATCTTCCCTAGTAAGTTTTTGAGTGTTCTATTTAGCCGTTCGACCATCCCATTGGACATAGGATGATAGATACTACTCAAAGATCTCTCTATCTGCAGAGTAGACATTACTTGAGACATGGTATCCGATATTAGTTGGGTGCCATGGTCTGATAATATCTCTCCGGGGAATCCCAGACGAGAAAATATAAGCCAAAGAGCATCTGCAATGTCAGCAGTAGTAATGCTCTTCAGAGGAATAGCCTCTGGCCAACGTGTGCACATATCAACACACGTCAAGATAAACTGATGTCCTCTAGCAGATTTGATCTTAAATGGACCAATGATGTCTATCGCCATTTTCTGAAATGGTCGAATAGGAATGGCTGCAGCCTGAATAGGTGCAGCATGGCGTGGACCTTTGGATTTGACCTCTTGACATATTTTACAAGATCGACAGTAAATCCGTATGTCCTTGTTCACAAAAGGCCAAAAGAAAGACGCAAGAACTCTTGACTTAGTACGGGAAAAACCCATATGTCCAGCACACTGAGAGTCGTGAGCGTGCTGTAAAATTTTAACTCTCAAATTCTTGGGCACAAGAATCTGAGAATGACTTGACTTAGTGGAGTCTTGCACCATACGTACAAGTACGCCATTCTTCATTGTAATCCAAGATTTACGCTTTGTATCTTTATTCGGATCACCTTTTGTTGCAAGCGTGAAGAATTTCTTTAGAGTCGGATCATCTTCTTGCTGTTTTATAAATGAGTCACGAGAAATTACCAAGGGATCATCTTGGTTATGCACTTCATTATCTTCAGTAGATGAAGTTTGAGGCATATTAAGAGCTTGAGCTCTAGTGACTACAGCATTAGCAGTTTGCATATTTTGTTTTTCCCAAACGGAAATTTGTTGTGGAGTGCATTCTTTGACTCCGTGAATATGACCGATGATAAGATCAGCGATCGGATTTGGCAGAAGACATGCAAGTACATCTCCTGTAAAGAAAGGAGTAGCAATCTTAAAGATAGCAGTAGAGTATTTTTCTAAGGTGCCGCCAAATGTTACACATTTGACTACTTTTCCAGTGGCATGAGAAGGATCTACAAGTGACTGCCTAACACCAATTGTGGTGCATCCAGAATAAAAAAGAACTGAGACTGGATTGTCATTTACTACACTTTTATGTAAGACAAGAGAACCTCTTCCATCATGCGCGACTGACGCAGGAAGAGCGGGAAGAGGATGGCCACAACTTAAAGTGGACACCGTAGTTGGTTCAAATAATGTTTTGCATTGGGGGCACTGAGATGCTCTCCCAAAATCAAAACATGCCATATTATTAGCATCATTATTATCTTTAGTCTGCTTATAGGCTTCATGCGACTCTTGCTGTGCAGAGTTTGCCTGATAATGTGATTTATTTTTTTTGTATTGTGATCTACCTCGATTATTATTGCCTCTGTAATCATTATTGTTTCCTCTATTGTAACTCCTATTTGGGTTTGAGTCATAGTTCTCATGGTTACCATTATCATATTCATTATAATGAGTATCTCTATAACTATGGTCTTGTTGTCTCCATGATGGATGACTTGGATAGTTTCTATAATGACTTCCTCTGTGGAAATTCCTATAATTATGACCACCTCTGAATCGAGGGCTGTCGGCTCGTCTCCAGTACTTCGCAGAAGAACCCTGAAATGATTGGTTACCTTGGTTTTGATAACTATTATGGTTACCTTTTTTATCAAACCTGTTTTGTGGTCCCTGAAATTTGTGTGAATAATTAGGATTGTATGGTGTTGCTGAAGCAACTGGCATACTCTCCTTAATCTTAATGTTGCCAAAAGTCACGTCATGATGTGCAGTGACGTATTGGGAACAATATTCTTCCATTTGTTTTAGTGTATTGGGCTTACGCTCATGTATAAATTCAAGGAATGGTTTATTTACACATGACATAATCTTATCTCTGAGCAACAAATCCATAAGTGCTTCATATGTTTTTTCTGTTTTGGATAGCTCAATCCATCGTGTAAATGTAAGACGTGCCTTTGCAATGAATTCTGAGAACTCTACTCCTGCCTCAGGCACCATCATCTTAAACAAAATACGATAACCTTCTTCTGTCAACTGATATTTTTTTATCAAGGCTGCTCTAATAACATCATAATTATCCTTATCAGCCTCTTCTACCAAGCTTAAACTTGTAAGAGAATCACCTTTCAAATTTTCTGATAACTGGTTAGCATATTGTGATTTATCCACATTATGAGTTCGACAGGAACGTTCAAAACGATCCAGCCAGAATGTAATATCGTCACTGGAAGGATTGAACGGTGGTACCTTGACCTTATAAGTAGAAGGTTTACCATTATTACCAGTTGACTGATTAGCAATACCCATATTTGTCAACTTCAATTTTTCTAACTCAAATGCTAACAGTTTTTCCTCATGTTCTCTTTTTGCCTTTCTCTCCTCAGCTTCAGCTTCTCTGTCTAATCTGTTTTGTTCAGCTTCTCTGTCTAATCTCTTTTGTTCAGCCTCAGCTTCTCTATTTTGTTTTTCCATTTCCATTTGGAATCTCCTTTCGTCCACTTGCATCTGCAATTTCTTTTGCTCAAATTCTAATTCCATTCTTTTATCCTCGGCTTTTTGTTTTCTCTCTTCCGCCTTTTGTGCTTTTTCATATTGACTGGTAGCATACTCCTCTAACTTATCACCAGTCTTGCCTAGGGATTTTCCTTGCTCAATAAAGTAATCTAAAGTCGACATAATGTATACTAATATGTGACTAGATACCTCAAATAGCAATAATGAAATCTATCTCCAAATAAATGGAAACAAGCTCTTAATAGCTTGAATAACCAGCTCCCTTTATCCCAATCTCTGTGGGCAACAAGCCTTTAAATAAGGTCTTGTATAATCAACTGTGTACCTCTAATAATAGCAATTAATCATCAGTTGATTATTTCTCATAAGTTCACTACACAGCTAGTAGTGTATGATCAAATATATCTCATATAGTGTATGTCGATCAAGAACACAACAAAATAATTATAAAAGACAACATGAAAACATTCGCAGAAATCAACTAAGTTAAATAGAAAAACTGAAGAAAATAATCACAGAACCTGTGATGACAACCGCGATGAAATAAACAACACAAATGACGTCACAGTGTATAAATATAAAGGTGTATAGAACTAAATTTTAGGAAAGGGTAGACCTACAAATACAAAAAATCAAAACAAAACTGAAGAACAGAAAAAATATTACAAAAACAACGATGGTACAGATCATCACAGCTAACAAAAATAGCAACAGATGTTGCGTACAAATTTTCAATTAAGAAAACTGCCCCGTACAGACCACTAATATAAGACCTATATGACTTGGTATACCCTATATTAGTCACCCCACCAACCGCCCACAGAAATATACACAAATATCACATATAACCATGTAAACATAAATATACATATAGCATAAATACATATAATATAATGAAATGTGTTGCGGATAGAATGTGTTGCAGATAGAAGGCTAAGTTATAATGGTACTGTATTATGGGTCAGTTTCCAATCAAAATAAACTGCCACTTTAATAAATCATATTTCTGTCTTAAGCTATTACAAAGTTCAACAATATGTAGCAGAACACAAGAAGATCCACCGTTGAAGTGTAAGACCTCTCAGTTCCATAGCACTTCTTGCTAACACAGTTAATTCTTGCAAACAAACCTGCTGTGTAACGCTGTCTGTTCTATCAGAAATGTCAACAAACGCTGACCTAGATACTGCATAAGCTGACAGGACAGGTCATGCTGACATCGACTGTAGAGTTGTACTGCTGTTGTTCATGTGTGTCGTAACAGGCCACAGGAAACGGTCTGGTCCCAGTAGCTGACTTCTCAAAATGTCCACTGTGCAGGTTGACCCAGAAAGCTGGCCTACCACATTGATAAAGACTGTATTTTGTGATATAGCTCGTCCAGTCACAGTGTTCTTGAAATGGGTCAGGTTACCGACTGTTGGGGCCCTGACAAGGTGTACTGTTAGGTGCGTATATTCTGATGCAATGAGTGGGTGTAAACATCAATAATGAAAATGCGAATGGATGACAGTTCAACAGGTGCACAGGACACTCACTCCAATCACAGGTGGAAGTCAAGGATGGCTGGACTACTGTGGTGGTTTCATACTGTTTAATAGGATGCACACTTGGACAGTATGAGTATAGTTACAGGAAAACAGGTTGACATATATAGCATACTGTTGATCAATGGTCTACAGTCTTAAGTGAGCATTCATGTTGAAGAACATTACAATGGAACATCCGTAAACAAGCACTTAGATTTCCACTGTTTATCAATATAATCATCAGGCCTTACTGACCGATCATGTCAGTTAATAAATAATGTTCAAGCATGACTCCTAGACAGAACCTCTTTTCTAGCGAAGATTACTTCAGGTAAAGTTCAGCAAATATTTCTGAAGACAATGTTAACCCACCAGTATTGGGTTTTCTTTACAACTGTGATCTCTTAATCATCACCTGATAATAAGGGGCATCCCTGTTCTCTGATCGATGATCGACAAAAATAGGATCCAAAAAATGGCTTCTGGTTCCCCTTGAGCATCGCTCACTATACAGATGCATAGTAAAGCTTCAATATAAGCTTTGTTCATAAACACAAATGTTTCTACAAGAATCAGCATATTCTCTCATCATAACTGCTGCATACAATCATATTCAGTGCTGCTAGGTAACATGTCATCCCGACATATTGATATAGATAATCGTCATGTAGACGTCTGCCCATCTAAGCCTAGGAAGAAAAAGTTCAGCAAAAGTTCTTTTACCTGGGCATGGGAAATACACTAGCAGAACACATACGCCCCTCTCCTGGCATTATAGAATAAACACTGGGGACTCATAGACTTAATAATCATATCAGAAATTATCTTCTTCCCCATAACAAAATCACAGAGATCAACAGACTGAGGACTCGTCTTTGACATGGCCTTCGCCAGACATTCCATCATCACGGAAGACACACTTTCCTCTCGGCATGCGCAGAAACTCCCTGACCCCAAAGTTCAGTACAAGGAAAAATAGTTCCACTTAGACATACCAAGATATCACGATATAAGACCGAATCGTCTGAAATAGACACGGAGTAAACATAGACTCGGACCATAAACATTCCTGCATAAACCTAAGCAAGAACAATCTGTTTTCTGGCCCAACAAGGGACAGACTAACGAAATCTAGATTCATACGCCAAATTCGATCTCCAGGGGAGATAACCCATATAACAAAAGTATCAATCAATCATGGGTGATATATCTTTGGCCAGGAAAGCATCCTGATTCTAAAAACAAATACTTTCCCTCAGACAAATTAATATTATAATAACCATATACATTGTCACCAGTTATCTGTTGGTAAGATGATTGGTACAGGCTTCCTGCAAGGGACCAGCTGCTGTGGTGGCTCTATGCTCCGTAAGGAGCGCAGAGAAAAATGATGATGAATAATGTTGATCCTAAGTGTAACTCTAGGAGCAAACAGACAAGACGGGGGGGGGGGGGGGGGGAGGGGGGGGGGGGGGAGAGAAGGTTGGGTTTATATGTGTAGTCTCTAGCGACATTAAAGGGTACCAACAGAAGTGTGGTAAGGAATACTCCAGTAAGACAGCTTGGGTTTATATGAGTAGTCTCTATCGACATAAAGGTTTTTGTGGGTATCAACAGAAGTGTGGTAAGGAATACTCCAGTAAGACAGCTTGGGTTTATATGAGTAGTCTCTAGCGACATAAAGGTTTTTGTGGGTATCAACAGAAGTGTGATAAGGAATACTCCAGTAAGACAGTGAGGGTTTATATGAGTAGTCTCTAGCGACATAAAGGTTTTTGTGGGTATCAACAGAAGTGTGGTAAGGAATACTCCAGTAAGACAGTGAGGGTTTATATGTGCAAGTGTAGTTATAATTTATTTTTTTTTAAAGAAAAAGGTTTTGATTTGTAGTTACTTGTATATCTCATTGCCAGAGACCTAAAAAAAAAAAAATAATAAATAAAACAGAAGAGAAAGAAACGATAACTAAGTTAAATATACAAAGAATAAATAAAATTGATCATTATCATCAGCTGCCATCTTCAAAAAAAAGGTCGGCTGTAACGGATCTCCGTCTTCTATCTCTTTTCTTAATGATGCACTCGGACACAATTTCCTGTCCATCTCTTGACGTTATCTTCCCATTTATTGCACGGTCTTCCTCTTGTACATTTGCCTTCAACTCTGTTTTCTATTATGGTCGTCAGTAAGGTGTCTTTTTACTGAACCCAAATACGAGTATATAAGCTGTCTAATTTTGATCTCCTTCAATAATTCTTTTTTTTATTCCTAGGTTTTCTAGGACCTGTTTATTTTATTTCCATGAGACGTGCCCCATTCTTCTCTATATCTACATCTCAAAGGCCTCAACAATTTCTTTATTTGCTTGTTCATTGTCCATGTTTCTACACCATACAATAATGAAGAAAAATACATATCATTCAATGATTCTCGTTTTGAATTTGTGAGTTAATTGTTTCCATGTTGGTATCTGTCTCATATTGTTGAATGTAGCTTTGGCCATTCCTTTTCTCTTCTTAATTTTTTTTTCGTATCTGCCATCTTCTGTTAATATATGACCAAGATTAAAATCATCTTCATCAGCTGCCATCTTCACAACGAAGGTTGGCTGTAATGGAACTCCAAGTGGCAATACGGTTGTAGAATCGATTACTGCAAAGCGACGGTGTCTCTATGAATATCACGCGATCAAGCCACGGCGAGAGAGAATGGTCACAATGCCTAACAATATGGCCACCTTGTTGTTAAAGTGATCTGTGTTTTAGTTCCAACTTCTGAATGATGTTATAACGACCAGGATGGACGAATAGCAGAAAGACTTATATGTTTCGACTCTGGGAGATTGCCTCTATATTCACATATATGTATTATAGCTGGAATGGTTTCGGAACAGAAGATATGGTAAGTTGAATGCATAAAATTGTCCGTTGATAGGGTCACTACAAACTTTCGAGCAATGTAGGAGAATGTCAACTGATCGGATGAATAAGAAAGTTAGATGGAATGGTAGCTCTGGCCTGTCCGGTTCTAAAGAGATCTAAATAGACAGAATCGGATGGACAGAACTCTAAAAGTGAAACTAAGAAGGGCTGGACCAACTGTAACTACACAGAAAAGGTTTGACATCAGCAAATTGAAGGATCCCCTTACCAGAAAAGCTTGTGCGGCTGACATAAAGAAACGATATCAATTTGCCAAAAGTCAGGAAAACACATTGACTGATGATATAGACCAGAAATTCAACACCATTTCAACAATATATAAGGAAAGCAGCAAATCATGCTTGTGATTCCAGGAAAGGAAGAAGCAAGACTGGATAACACCAGAAATATTAAACACCATAACACTGAGAAAGGAAATGAAAAGAAAGAAAACAGAAGCGAAGTCCCCCAGGTTAAAGCAACTATATAGCGAACAGTACAGTCAGCTGGACAAGGAAGTTAAATGCCAAACCCGACCCAACAAAAGGAATTTCCTAGATGATCTTGCAAGACAGGCAGAAGAGGCAGCACTGAGAAATGAACAAAGCAAAGTATACAAAATAACTAAATTCATCAGCGGAAAACGAGGTGAAATTACATTAGTAAGAGATAAGCAAGGAAATCTCATCACGACAGAAGAGGGACAGGAAACAAGATGGGCAGAGCACTTCAGAGAAACTCTGAACTAGGAACCACCAGAGACACAATTGAATGTTCCTGAGGCTGAAAACGATCTAGATGTAAATACAGTTGACATTCAAAAATCCGACAACCTCCGGACCTGAGGAGTGCCGGATTTTTTAAAATGCCGGATTTTTTATGGTTATATATGCTGTATATATTTAACAGAAAATGACTACCTGTTTACGTTTTACACCACTTCTTTTATTTGCTAAATCCATAATGGGGATATACAGCATCAAATAAATGATAAAATGAGAAGGAATGAGCAGGAATGCCTGTTAACACGTGCAAGCAAGACCCAACAGCTGCATCAAAATATAAACGGCTCCAGAAAACAGTCGCGCGCCAACGCGGTAAATTTAAAATTGCGCTCCGAAATCCATGCCGGAAATCTGAAGGAACCGGATTATCGATGGCCGGATTTTTGAATGTCAACTGTACAGACATTCCTCGAAAAGAAGAAATCATCACAGCAATCAAAGGGTTAAAGAACGGAAAAGCTCCTGGCCATGATAACTTAAATGCAGAGCTATTTAAGACAGACCCTGAGCTAGCAGCAGAACTATTAGAGCCACTATTTGCACAAGTCTGGAAAACGGGGACAACACCATCAGAGTGGAACAAAGGAATAATTGTCAAATTGCCCAAGAAGGGAGATCTTGCAGACTGCAATAATTGGAGTGGAATCACTCTTCTCTCAGTTCCCAGCAAAATATTAGGCAGTATAATTATACAGAGAATTTTAAAAGCAGTAGACCACAAACTGAGGAAAGAACAAGCAGGATTTAGAAAGAACAGAAGATGTGTAGATCATATATTCACTCTCAGGAACATTATAGAGCAGTGCTCAGAATGGCAAAGACAGCTGTAACTTAATTTCGTTGATTTTGAAAAGGCTTTTGACAGTATACATAGGGACAGTTTATGGAAAATACTGAGGGCTTATGGAATTCCAAGGTGCAAAGTGTCGATCATAAAAAGCCTTTATGCCAACTTTACGTGTAGCATTGGGCAGAGCAACCTAACCTTTGAAGTGAAGACAGGAGTACGACAGGGATGCCCCTTATCAACCACTCTATTTTTAACAGTCATAGACTGGGTGATGCGCCAGATAACAGAGGGCAATTCAAGAGGAATAAGATGGACTACATTTTCTACATTGGAAGATCCGGAATATGCAGATGACATTGCACTGCTAGCACATTCACATCAACACATCCAGGAAAAAACGGATAGACTTAATAAGTATAGCCAGCAGGTGGGCTTGAACATCAACCTAAAGAAGACAGAGGTCATGACGCTCAATGTGAGCAACCCTGAGCCCATATCAGTAAGGAATCAGCAACTGGAACAGACAGATGCCTTCACATACCTAGGATGCATAGTAACACCAGACGGCGGAACAAGCAAAGACATCAACAACAGAATGAACAAAACAAGAACAGCCTTTTTCAGTCTAAACAACATCTGGAAGTCCTCTCAGTACAGCACAAGCACAAAATTAGGATTATATCAGAGCTGTGTGCTTTCTGTGCTTCTCTGTGGCGCGGAGAGCTGGAGAGTCACAGAGAAGGAAATGTCGAAATTGTCCTCTTTTCACACAACATGCCTAAGAAAAATTCTCCGAATCTTTTGGCCGAATACCATCACCAACCAAGATCTGCTTACTCGAAGCAAGCAAGAGGACATGCACACCATCATAGCTGGCAGACGCTGGAGCTGGGTTGGCCATGTCCTCAGAAGAGACCCCGATGCCATCACAAGAACAGCTATGCTATGGACCCCTGAAGGAAAACGAAAGAGAGGCCGACCAAAAACAACTTGGCGGAGGACTGTGGTTTGTTGATTTTGAAAAGGCTTTCGACAGCATACATAGGGACAGTTTATGGAAAATACTGAGGGCTTATGGAATTCCAAGCTGCATAGTGTCAATCATAAAAAGCCTCTATGCCAACTTTACGTGTAGTGTTGGGCAGAGCAACCTAACCTTTGAGGTGAAGACAGGAGTATGACAGGGATGCCCCTTATCAACCACTCTATTTTTAACAGTCATAGACTGGGTGATGCGCCAGACAACAGAGGGCAGTCCAAGAGGAATAAGATGGACTACATTTTCTACATTGGAAGATCTGGAATATGCAGATGACATTGCACTACTAGCACATTCACATCAACACATCCAGGAAAAACGGATAGACTTAATAAGTTTAGCCAGCAGGTGGGCTTGAATATAAATTTAAAGAAGTCTGAGGTCATGACGCTCAATGTGAGCAACCCTGAGCCCATATCAGTAAGGAATCAGCAATTGGTACAGACAGATACCTTCACATACCTAGGAAGCATAGTAACACCAGACGGCGGGGCAGGCAGAGACATCAATGTCAGAATTAATAAGGCAAGAACAGCCTTCTTTAGCCTAAACAACATCTGGAAGTCCTCCCAATACAGCACAAGCACAAAATTAAGATTATATCAGAGCTGTGTGCTTTCTGTGCTTCTCTATGGTGCGGAATGCTGGAGAGTTACAGAGAAGGAAATGTTGGACCCCTGAAGGAAAACGAAAGAGAGGCCGACCAAAAACAAAATAGCGGAGGACTGTGGAGGCTGAGATGCAAAGAATGAACCAGAGTTGGGGCACTGTACGCACAGATTACGGTTGTTACGCATACAAATGGAAAATGTAATTATTTGTCTGATAAAAATATATTTATCTTTGAATTCACGATTATTAGTCTAAGGGACGGAACTCAGATTAGTCGATGTGTATTCATTCTGTGAGTTATCTGTTCTTGTATCTTTCCTGAAGATTGAACTCAGCGTAGGGATCTAGGTTTACAGCAATCTATTCTTTGTTTGGTTAGAAATAGATTGTTCTTGCTTCAGAATATCTATGGCCCGAATCTATGTGTATTTCTTGTCTATGTAGGACGAGACTGTCTTATATCTTAATATCTTTGTATGTCTAAGTCGAACTATATCTTCGGTGTCGAACTCGGGGTCATAGGTTGTTCGGCGGATGTGTCGCTAAGTCGACGTGAGAAGGTTCCGCCCTGATGGGTGCTGTGTTATTTGTAGCGGCCTGTGGCCGGAAAAAGCGATCTCTATATTAATGGGGAAAGAGATAGTCTCTTTAGACATATCATGTATTATTCACCCCATTGTTCATTCTTACTGCCAAGGAAGGGCAGAATCATATTCTTGTGTATTTCTGATACCAAGGTAAAGACGCATTTCTTATGAACTTTTCCTGAGTCGTTGTATTCGATGAGCAGTCGTACGGTTGTACGTTTAGACGAATATTAACCAGATGAAGATGACATTCATACCTAGCAGCACCATATTATGTGAGGAAGTCAATTGTATAAATGGTAGAAGCTACAAAGCAATGAGGACATTTAATGTATGAAGCTTTGATTGCGCTTCATAGGTTGTATCCTGGGTGAGCGACAACTCACTGTGAGAAGCCATTTTGAATTCTATATTTTCCAATCATCGAGGAGAGAACAGGGATGCCCCTTACTATCACCTGATGAGTCCAGAGATCACTGCTACAGAAGAGAACCCACTACTAGTGGTTCAATATTATTATCAAAGAAATATGTGCGGAACTTTACCCAAAGGAATCTTCGCTAGACGAGGTTAGGTCTAGGAACCATTTTGAATATATTATTTATGAACTGACGTGCTCGGTCAGTGAAGACAGATGATTATCTATATTGGAATCACTGAATGTTTGTCTACTGAGATTCCATTATGCTGTCATGCATCATGAATGCCGATTTAAAACTGTAGACTATTGTTACACGTATATGATGATGTTGTGCCAACCTGTTTCCTGTTCCTGTGTCGTCGAAGTGTGTGTCCATTAAATACAAGAAAACGTAAACAGTAGTTCGTCTTACACTTCCTGCCACGAGTGAGTGAGATTGCCCTATTGTCAACTCTCAGAACATTTTCCAGCATTCGCGTACTGTTGTATCCTCACTCCAAATCAATACACCACTGCGTAGGTCGAGTTGACCTTTTGTTTGTCTTCATGTTGACAACACCTATCAACACCCTTCGAACACGATTACTACAAACACCACAAGCAACACTGGTGGTCGAACAATGCTAACACTGGTGACCGAAGATTAGACCATATCAACACTGCTCTTTATCAACTGGTAGGCCAGCTTTCTGGGTTTGACCTCGCAGAAGTTGAGAAGTCAACAGACTACTGATACCAGACCGTTTCCTGTGGCTGATACGACACACCTGCAGTACTAGTTTGCTCTTTGTCAACACTTTGTCAGCGTGACCTGTCCTATCGAGCGTATACTGAAACTAGGTCAGCGTTTGTTGACATTTCTGATGAAACAGACAGCGTTACACAGCAAGTTTGTTTATAAGAAGTAACTGAGTTCGCGAGAAGTGCTATGGAACTGAGAGGTCTTACACGTCAACGGTGGATCTTCTTGTGTTATACATATTGTTGAACTTTGGAATAAATTTAAAACAGAAAGCTATTGTTTATTAAAGTGGCAGTTTAATTTGATTGGAAACTGAACCATATTAATGTAATACTGAGCCTTCTCTGCAGACACTTCTACAACTTATTTCATTATATTATATGCATTTATATGACATATATGTATTTATATTAAATGTTATATATTATTTGTGTGTCTATGTTGTGGGTGTGTGACTAGTATAGGGTATACCGAGTCATATTGGTCCTATATTAGTGTTCTGTAGGGTGCAATTTTCTTGATTGAAAATTTGCATGCAACATTTGTTGCTATTTGTTGTTAGCTGTGACGATATGTGCAGTTTTGTTTCGTTATTTTTCGCATTCTTTAGTTGTGTTTTGATTTGTTTGTATTTGTTGGTCTACCCTTTCCCTATCATTAAGTTATATACACAATTCATATTTATACACTGTGGCGTCATTTGTTGTGTCTATTCCCTTGCAGTTGTCATCACAGATTCTGTGATTATTTTCATTGATTTCCCTATTTGATTTCTGCAAATGTTTTCGTATTGTCTTTCTTATTTGTACTTTATGTATGTTGTTGGTTGACATATACTATAAAATATACTTGATCATACACTACTAGCTGTGTAGTGAACTTATGAGACATAATCAGCTGATGATTAATTGTTGTTATTATAGGTACACAGTTGATTATACAAGACCTTATTTAAAGGCTTGTTTCCAACAGAGATTGGGATTGTGAGCTAATTAATCAAGTTCATTTAGAACTTGTTCCTGTTTACTTGGAAATAGATTACATTATTGTTTCAAGTGATTGCTATCATTATTAGACATCATGTCTATATTGGAATACTTTATTGCACAAGGGAAATCCCTTGATAAGTCTATTGCAGATGCAAGCTGAGGAGAGAAAAGCAGCTGCTGAGGAGAGAAAGCTTCAATTAGAAGAAAAAAGATTAGAAGCTGAGGCTGAAAATAAAAGATTAGAAGCTGAGGAGAGAAAAGCAATAAGAGCACATGAACATCAAAAAGAACTTTTAGCATTTGAGTTGGAAAAATTGAAATTGACAAATATGAGTAATGTTAATCAGTCAAATGGTAATAGTGGTAAACCCTTTACTTATAAGGTCAAGGTACCAGCATTCAATCCTTCCAGTGACGATATTACATTCTGGCTGGATCGCTTTGAACGTTCTTGTCGAGCTCATAATGTGGATAAATCACAATATGCTAACCAGTTGTCAGAAAATTTGAAAGGTGATTCTCTAACTAGTTTAAGTTTGGTTGAAGAGGCTGACAAGGATAATTATGATGTTATTAGAGCAGCTTTATTGAAAAATCCACATATCTAAATTAGAAAGTAAATGTAAAGCCTAACGAATTAATTCAATAAAAGGAAAGAAGAATGGTAAAAGAACAGTGCGGTCACAATAGCGTACGCCTGTGTTATAGAACGTCATACTAGCTAAACAAGAAATCCCCTTTTTCTACTTCGTCTGCATAATTGTAACGCTTTCACGTTTGCTAGTAAAGCCTACTGCATAAACTACACGCGTTTCTAAAAAATAAAACGGGTACTGTGTTTCTTAGAAAACCTTGAGATACACTCACTGCGTAATGACCTAGATTAATATTACATTAATGTCATTTTATGCACTACGTAAACGAAAAGACAGACGGGCTTAGAAGAGAGAGAGAGAGAGATGTACGGAGGAACGCATGCAATACTACCACGTCGCCTCGCGATATAAAATTAATGCCACCCCACGCGAAAGGCATGCAGGCTTGATTTTTTTTCAAATAAACAGTGACAAAAAACACTACCAATACGAGGTAAGGTTTTAAAAAACATGTTTAATGCTTATTAGGAAACATGACACAATACTGTTTTACGTCTGAAATCCTGACATTAGCCTGACAGTACAGAAGACACCCCATCGTATAGAAGTGAACGGGTGGTAGAAGAAAATACATATTTTGGATGAAGCCACTTGGCTCCATTAAACTTATATATTTGGGTGCCTTAGGACTTGCTGACAAAGAATATGTTAGGTGTTAAGCAAATAGTCTAATAATTAACAAATTATAGCCAAAATACTATAGTGGTGTTGTCTGACAACACAGGATCATATTTGCTCATAATGGCGTGTTTGGACACTGCTTTAGGGGAAATGAGGCCACCACGTTAAATCCGATTTGATTGGCTAGAATAATATGTAAGGCGAAACATGATTAGTCGACTGCAAATACTATTTTGGTTGTTAATGGAAACGGTAGGAAGGGTACATTTTTTCAAAAGGCTTTTGTAAACATGGTCTCATTGGCTAGACCATTTAATATAGTCAATTAGGAGCGTCAGTTCAGGGCCACTTTTTGAAAATAAACTTTGTAGAAGCAAGTGCGTTGAGAACCAGCTCATATTTTTCTAATAAAAGCCTGGGACAGAGGCAGATCGGAATTGTGCCATAACTCATCGCCAGTCAACGTACTTGTTTAATATTTCCTTGAATTGTGGTAAGCTAGACATATTTGATATCTTTTAGATGAAAATTGAATGTGAATTGATAATTTATGTCTGTATGTGTGTGGTTCAGTAACAAACATGAGGCAAAGCCTAGATATTGCTCCACCATGAACAAAACTTGTCGGAGAGGAGTATAACTGCATGGGATTACCAAATAGTACTATGACACCTATCTTATTGAATAGAAGGAAATAATGCTGGAATTGCAGAGGCGTTGTAACCATTAGGGAGAGGAATACTGGTGTATATTGCTACATGAGAAGCTAACAGTTGGCTTACAGCGCTGAACTCGGTGTTTGTTATGTATTGTGCTCCAGTGTGGAAATAGATTATAAATTAGTTCTGAAGTAGGAGGTACAACCTTCTTGTTTCAGGGACCGTGGTACTAAAGTATTAAAGCAGCACCTGGTCTGAGTTTTGCTGAATCCAGAGGCTGGTAGCTTACTCCCTGGTCAAGATATCGACCAGTGTTGTGTCTCAAGAAAACGGTGAAGCAAGCGAGCAGAGGAGTCAGTGTTCCTGCCGCCCACACAGAAGTTAATATTTCGTTGGCCAGAGCAGCTCAATCTTGTTAAAAATCCACACAAAGCGGTCCCCAATGAACATACAGGATTTTCTCCCTTTGAACTTGTCTTTGGCGCGCGACCGCGCGGCCCTATGTCTTTACTTCATGATCTCATAACCGCTGATAATATTACCGATGACACAAAATCCTCTTACGAATATGTCATCGCGCTGAGACAAAAGATTATCGAGGCATGCAAATTGGCAACTTCTTCTTCTGAATTTGCTAAACAGAAGGCAAGACAATTTGCCAATAAGAAAAGAACCTTACGACAACTTTGTCCGGGTGACAAAGCATTTGTTTTGCTACCTTGTAGGGAAAACAGACTTCTTATTTCTTGGAAAGGTCCGTACGATATAATCTCGAAAATTTCCGATGTTGACTACATTGTCGATATTGATGGAAAGCATAAAACCTTCCACATCAATATGCTTACGGAATTCCATGAACGTCCGGATTATTTACAGCCTATTTTCCAGGCAACGGACGACTCACCAGTCCAACATGGTCATTACTCATCACTGTCTGTAATACAGGATGAGGAAACAAGTTTTTCGGATGTTAATCTTCCGCTTCCGATGATTCCACTTCATTCGAGTGAATCATGGAAAAACGTTACTGTTTCTCCGAATTTGTCTCTAGGAGAACAGCGACAAGTTTCGGCCTTATGAACGCACCAGCTACATTCGTACGCATGATGCGTCGAATCCTATCTTATCGGTCAGATGTCATCGCGTACCTAGACGACATCTGTCTTTTCAGCGATACTTGGGAAGATCACTATTCGGGGTTAGTTGAATTACTATCTACTCTACGCGAGTATAACCTGACAGCGAAACCCTCTAAAGCCTGCATTGGTTTTAGCGAAATTTCTTTCCTAGGCCATCGAGTTGGTCATGGTTTCCTAAAGACAGAGGACCATAATATCACTAAGATACTTAACATCTCTATTCCTAAGACTAAAAAGCAAGTGCGAAGTCTCTTAGGTCTTATTCAATTTTATGGAAGATTCATTCCGAATCTATCCTCTATCATGGCACCTCTTTCTACACTACTAAAGAAAGGGTCTCCTAATATCGTCCACTGGTCACAGGAATGCCAATCCTCTTTGGATAAGATCAAAACTTTGTTTTCAACACCACCTATTTTAGTTTTACCTACTACAGATAAGACATTTGTTCTTCGTAGTGACGCTTCATCCACTGGGATTGGAGCGGCACTAATGCAAGAGTACTCTGGAACTCTGCATCCTGTTATGTATATCTCCAGAAAACTTAATGCTGCAGAAAGGAATTATTCGGTTTTAGACCGTGAACTATTGGCTATGGTTTGGTCAATACTCAAACTACAAAGATTCCTTCTAGGCGCACATTTCATAGTAGAAACCGATCAGAAAGCTCTTACGGCTATACAGAGTAAGAATTTGAAGAGCTCGAGGTCTACTCGATATGCAATTGCTCTTCAACCTTTTCATTTTTCGGTACGAGCTATCCGTGGATCAGATAATGTGATGGCAGACATTTTGTCTAGATGCCCACATGATTCCACCTGACTGTTGGGTCTTGGACTTCTTGACACTTCCAACTCTACAACAGTTTTTCCTTTCTATATCAAGATAAATACACATTGTAATTGGTAATATAGTGATTGTATCACTACTATCACTACGTTCATTGATATATATATTCACCGATACTCGTTGATGATTTTTCTTTTTTGTCAATCATGTACTTATAGTGCTTAAATATGAAATTGTTATATGCATTGTGTCATTGCCAGCATTGTAGTATACGTTGGTGGCACCTCCTTGGAAACATTTATGCTTAAGAGAAATACTTTCTCTGAGAGGTTGAGATGTATTCTCACCAGTCGATCTTTATTTCGACTTTGCCTTAATTTGGCTTATAAATTTCAGATTTTTCTCATCTGCGCAGTATTTGTGCGTTGTGAGCCTATTGTATGTTGCTCTCAGATGAAAAAAAAATTATTTTCATTTTTTTTCCCGGAAGGAGTGTGGTAGTCTGTTGCGCACATATTCTTTTGTGTGGCGCACAGATTACGGTTGTTACGCATACAAATGGAAAATGTAATTATTTGTCTGATAAAAATATATTTATCTTTGAATTCACGATTATTAGTCTATCTCAGATTAGGGACAGGAAGTATTGTACTCAGATTAGTCGATGTTTATTCATTCTGTGAGTTATCTGTTCTTGTATCTTTCCTGAAGATCGAACTCAGCGTAGGGATCTAGGTTTACAGCAATCTATTCTTTGTTTGGTTAGAAATAGATTGTTCTTGCTTCAGAATATCTATGGCCCGAATCTATGTGCATTTCTTGTCTATGTAGGACGAGACTGTCTTATATCTTAATATCTTTGTATGTCTAAGTCGAACTATATCTTCAGTGTCGAACTCGGGGTCATAGGTTGTTCGGCAGATGTGTCGCTAAGTCGACGTGAGAAGGTTCCGCCCTGATGGGTGCTGTGTTATTTGTAGCGGCCTGTCGCCGGAAAAAGTGATCTCTATATTAATGGGGAAAGAGATAGTCTCTTTAGACATATCATGTATTATTCACCCCAGTGTTCATTCTTACTGCCAAGGAAGGGCAGAATCATATTCTTGTGTATTTCTGATACCAAGGTAAAGACGCATTTCTTATGAACTTTTCCTGAGTCGTTGTATTCGATGAGCAGTCGTACGGTTGTACGTTTAGACGAATATTAACCAGATGAAGATGACATTCATACCTAGCAGCACCATATTATGTGATGAAGTCAATTGTATAAATGGTAGAAGCTACAAAGCAATGAGGACATTTAATGTATGATCAGCATTGATTGCGCTTCATAGCTTGTATCGTAATAATAATAATAATAGCCCCTTCAGTCATAACTGACTATGGGAATGCGCCCCTGAGGTGGCAGCCCTCAGCTGCTTATTTTCCTGGTGCTCCTTTCGACGTTTTCTCCTCACCTCTGCTTCTTGTGTGAGCCTCTCTTCGCCCAATCTGAGGTGGTGCTGTAAATAGCATCGCCACTTAGTGCGATCGGCAGCTTCATCCTCCCATGTTGCTGGATCCATGTCCAGTGCCCTCATATCTCTCTTGCACACATCTTTGAACCTCAGCTGTGGTCGCCCAACTGTTCTCTTGCCATCTGCTAATTGCCCGTAGAAGATATCTTTTGGGATGCGACCATTTTCCATGCGGCGAACATGGCCAAGCCAGCGAAGTCTGCGCTGTCTAAGCAGCGTATACATACTTTGAAGGCCAGCACGTGACAACACCTCGACATTTGTCACTTTATCTTTCCACGAGATGCCGAGGATGCGGCGTAGACACCGCAAATGGAAGGTATTGAGCCTTCTTTCTTGCTTAGCATAGGTCGTCCAAGTCTCGCTGCCATATAGGAGTGTGCTGGTGACGCATGCATTATATACCGCAGCTTTGGTCTTCATTGTGAGTTTAGAGTTTCCCCAAACACGCGATGTGAGGCGGGCAAAGGTAGCTGCAGCTTTGCCAATGCGGCTGTCGATTTCTGTATTCAGTGAGAGTTTGTCATTGATAGTAGACCCTAGGTATGTGAAGTGGTGCACCATTGTCAATTCATAGTTATCGATAGTGATAACTGGTGCAGCACCCACATCCTGACTCAGCACATTCGTTTTCTTTAGACTTATTGTGAGGCCAAAGTCCTTGCATGCTTTAGTAAAGCGATTCATCAAGCTCTGAAGCTCCTGTTGGCTTTAAGTGACGACTGCAGCATCATCAGCGAACAACAAGTCTCTTATAGTGACCTTTCTGATTTTTGTTTTTGCCTTCAGCCTTGAAAGATTGAACAGACGGCCATCTGACCTAGTGTGAAGGCATATTCCTTCAGTTGCATCTCTGAATGCATGTTTCAAGAGTAAGGCAAAGAAGATTCCGAAGAGGGTCGGAGCCAGAACACAACCTTGTTTAACGCCACTTCGTATATCAAAGGGCTGTGACGTGCTTCCAGCATATTGGACTGTTCCCTTTATGTCGTCATGGAATGACTTTATCATTTCCAGCATTTTAGACGGGCAGCCTATTTTCAGGAGGATTTTAAAGAGTCCATCCCTACTAACCAGGTCGAATGCTTTTGTGAGGTCTATAAAGGCGATATATAATGGTCTTTTCTGCTCTCTTGATTTTTCCTGAAGCTGCCGGAGAGAGAAGATCATGTCTGTTGTTGATCTGCCAGCTCGGAATCCACACTGTGCCTCTGGATATATGCGCTCAGCTAGCTTGTGTAGTCGCATTAATATGACTTTGGCAAAAACCTTACCAACAATACTAAGAAGAGAGATGCCTCTGTAGTTATTGCAATCACTTCTGTCTCCTTTATTTTTATACAGTGTTACAATCTTGGCATCTCGCATGTCTTGAGGAATAGTTGTCTCTTCCCAGCACTGGCACAGCATCCTATGCAGGGGATGTAATAGCGTGCTCTTACAGCATTTGATTAAATCAGGAGGAATCCCATCAATGCCTGGTGCTTTGCCAGAGGCCAAGCTATCAATGGCCTTGCTGAGTTCCTCTAATGTTGGTTCGGCATCCAGCTCCTCCATAGTTGGCAGACATTTGACAGCATCAAGGGCTGCAGGCGTAACGGTATTGTCTCTAGCGTAAAGCTCAGAGTAGTGCTCGACCCACCTCTCCATCTGCTTACCCTTATCGGTTAGCTTCTCTCCGCTGATGGTTTTTAGCTGTGCCGTCTTACTTTTATGGGGGCCAAGTACTTTCTTTATACCGTCATACATTTGTCTAATGTTGCCTGTTTGCGCAGCGATCTGGATGCTCTCACTGAGCTGGAGCCAATAGTCATTTGCACAGCGTCGAGCAGTTTGTTGAACTTTGCTTCTCGTAGCCCTCAGGATCTGTAGGGTTCTGGCACTCGGTGAACGTTTGTATTCATTCATAGCACTGCGCTTAGCTTCAATAACAGGTGCCATCACATCTGATGAAGCATCAAACCAGTCATTTGACTTTGCTGTTTTCTTACCAAAGGTGGCAAGTGCAGTACTTTGAATGGTGTTCCGTAGATGCTCCCAGTTCTCTGTAATAGTATTACCATGCTGAGGGCTACTGAGCACTTTCTTGAAGGTCGCAGTGAATTGAGCGATCATGAAAGGGTCTGACATCTTGCTGGTATCAATGCGTGGTTTCCCTTCATGTCTGACACGATAGAGTTTTCTTGGTTGTGCTCTGATTTTGCAGCAAACCAAGGAGTGATCTGTGTCACAGTCTGCACTATGGTACGAGCGCGTGGAGAGCACAGACCTGAGGAGTGGCCTTCTGACGAGAATCAGGTCAAGTTGGTGCCAGTGCTTGGATCGTGGGTGTCTCCATGACACCTTATGCTGGGGTTTTGTCTGAAAGTAGGTGTTGGTCACGCAGAGGTCATGGTGGACGCACAACTCTAAGAGCCGTTGTCCATTTTCATTCATCTTGCCAATACCAAACCTGCCCAGACATGAAGGCCATGAAACATTATCGGCACCCACTCTAGCGTTAAAGTCACCAAGGAGAACAAGCTGTTCTTGCCTAGGTATGCTTTTGATTACTGCTGCTAGATTCTCGTAGAACTCATCTTTAGCTTCTGAGGCAGAGTACAGAGTAGGAGCATACACACTGACAAGGGTGATGGGACCTGTGCTAATTTGCAGGCGGAGCGTTAATAGGCGGTTCTGCTCCATTCTCGCCTGGTTCAACCATGTTAGTTAGCGATTTTTTGACCGCAAAACCTACTCCGTGTTCTCTAGCTTTATTAAGATCTTTCCCTTGCCAATAAAATGTGTAGTCCTTCTCGCTCACCGTTCCAGAGCCCGCCAGGCGCGTTTCCTGAAGTGCAGCTATATCCACCTGAAGTCGTTTAAGCTCATCATTAATTATGGCTGTCTTCCTTACATCGTTTACATCCTGTAGGTTTTCGGATACTCCAGTCAACATAGTCCGGACGTTCCAGCATCCCAATCTGAGAGTTTGCTTATTTCTATTTTTTTCGATAATTGCTTGGTGCAAAATTTTCTGTCCACAGTTCGGGTTTGACCCTAATCCCCATGCACCCAATGGGGAAAGCAGACAGTGGCGGGACAACACCTTATTGACTGGGGGCTGCCCAGCTTGAAGCGGGCGGTAGCTGTCCAGTGAGATCCTAGAACCTCTCCCATTGTCGGAAGTAGCCCCTGGCGCCATGCCCTACGCCAATTGGGCAAAATGCTTATAACCGGTAACTGCTACTTCCCGTGTTTTGCCGACACCTATAGGGTGAAGCTGGAGTGTCCTCTCCAGGGCGCGAGCTTGGGCACAGTTATATGGAGATCAAGCTGTTGCCTATGCAGCATGTTCCCCCTCTCCACACAGCCGGTAGATCCAAAGGAACGGCAGTAGCCGATACAGTTTGGTACCAGCCATGTCGCAGGAGTTGCCAGAATAATGTCGAATCGACATTAGACTGCCTTAGGGACTCCGACTCCGGATTTATCCTCAGGGTTTACTCCCGAAGCCAATTCCACAAATGGATATTCCCGCAAGGCAGCGGTGGTTTGAATTCAGAGTTCCTTCTCTTAGATAAGCTACCAACCAAGGATCACGAGCCCTATCTGCCCGAAGCTGCTGGTTTTAAGGCGCCAGTCGCTCGTTTTTACCATTTGTGTTTAAAGTTCTTATTCATTTCATTTATCCCCTAGCATTAATTTATTATAGGATAGTTGTGGGGAGGAGACACCTTAAATCCTGGTACTACTTCTTACCATCTGGGCCAGTGATTTGCACAGTCTGACTATTCCTTTGACAACTATACACCAGTACCTACTTCTAAGACTGTGGTATTACTTTTAAGACCAGAACTCTTAACTGGCATTCTATCCTTGTATCATCTGATACACCTGGATATCTTCTCTATCATATACGATATATATATATATATCCAAAATCCTCTCGTCAACGATGGTACACTCTGATAGACTCTTTCCTGTCCATCTCTTGATGTTATCTTCTCACTTATAGCGCTGTCTTCCCCTTGCACGTCTGTCTTCAGCTCTCCCTTCTATTATGATCTTCTGCACGGTGTTATGTCTTTTTATGTCGCCAAAATATTTTGGCTGCCGAATTTGAATCTCATTTATTAGTTCTCTTTTCATACGTAGGTTTTCTAGGACCTCCATATTTGTTTTCTTCTCTTTCCAGATGTGCCCCATTCTTCTATATATCCACATCTCGAGAGCCTCAACTCTTTCTTTCAATTGCTTATTCATTGTCCATGTTTCTACACCATACAGTAATTAAGAATATATATAACACTTTATGATTCTCAGTTTTAATTTGTGAGTTAACTGTTTAGATGTCAGTATTTGTCTCATGTTGAATGTAACGTTGGCCATTCCTATTCTCTTCTTGATTTTTGTTTCACACCTGCCATCTTCTGCTATTATATGACCAAGATTAAAATCATACGACTCGTAAATGAAAATATCTGGTGAAACTTTCATCAAAATCATAATGAACTAAAAAAACATTATCAGTATTAATGGAAGACCGAATTAATGAACTCATAGAATAAAGAAACACATTCCGTTTCGCAGTCAGCTTTTTATTGTCCAATGTTTGTTTGTTTATTTGTCTTCACAACATATATATCGTTTTTTTTCCATGTGTATGTCACATGAATGAAGCCCGCGCGCAACTGATTCACCTCCATCATTCACACACCAACACCAGCTTACAACAACAGCAACATCAGCAATGGACAAAACTTCATGTATTTAAATTTTTTTTTATCCGCCATGTACAAAATAATAGTAAATTGATTCAATTAATTCATGTCAAAGTAATCACATTCATAATATTTGACTTTTTAATTTGTATTTACCCCAGATAAAATGATGTACAGTACACATTCACATTTGTAGCGGTATGTTTTAAACATACACTTATATTATGCCAATAAATCCAGAATATTAACAACACACAGAAGTTCTCTCATGTCTACTAAAACAATACATTACAGTATCTTTGTTTCACTAAGCTATAGATCAGCGGTAGGCAACCCAGGATATATGGGAGTCTATTATAGAAACACTGAGCTCTCTAAAGATTCATCTTGATAATATCAAGTTTGCAGAGTTTGATGGAAAAATCAGTTTCAGTTGTAAAATGAACAGTTTTAAATTGTCTCGCAGCATTGCCCTTATTGACGAAAATGATGGCTGCCTTTGAGCTTCTAATCCTGGGGATACCGGACTTATAGGAGATGGTTATTCCAAAGTTTTCCCTAGCTTAAAAATTATGTCTTTGTTCAGTTCTGTTATCTACAGATCTACAAATCATTCCATATGATCTACCGCTAGAGCGCGATCGAACTTTTGCCAACCTCTGATGAAGACCTAAGGACAAGAACAAGATTGCATCAGATGCATATATCAGGTTTGTTAAAACAAATAATAATAACTAACGTTTATTTCCTAATTAACTCGTTTTAACCCCTGAGCCGCATCGTGCGCTAGTTTGGTTACAATAAAATTTCCTTACGCCTGCAACTTTACGCTTTATGAAACAAACTTGATTGTTGTAGTTTAGACTTTAAAATAATCTTCAGCGAATTTAATACTTTATATATGTTACGAAACCTTGACTTGTTGTCTCATGAACACGTGCTGTTGCTGCTTGTTTTAAATTGGCTTCTTTGAACAAAAGTAATAAATAAGTAGCCGTTCTAGTGTCGCCTTTAAAACTAAAATTATGCCTATGGCAGAAAGAGTTAATTTTAAACAAAAACTGACTTCATTAATTTGAATATAACGAAAGTTAAGCATTTAATCGACATTGTTTTACTCTGTGCCAGACCTTCATCGCGAGCTATTGAAATAATATGTCAGCCTCGTACACTTTCACACGTCACCTTGAATATGCTCAAAGATAGCAGTGGTCAGCTTGAGGTTTTTGGTATCTCCGTATAGTTTTTCCAGGATTGGTGCTGATGACAGCCATTTGTCCATTTTTACACTCTCTGTTGGGCACCTTTGCAGCAGATGTTCAGCAGTCGTTTTATCGGTGCCACAGTAGTACCAGTAGTTCCTATCTTTAGCTTGTTGAATAGATGGACTGGAATACGTAGTTTATGTTAAAGACAGCTTGAAAATGGCCAACAAATGTTCATCGCAAAATCCCTAACTAGCGGTAGCTTGTTTGATTTTACAGGTTGTATTCATCTTTTTAAATTTCTCCATGTTTCTCACTTAGCTCTCGTTTTCTTTTCTTTCCCTGACGAAGACCTTGTGGCCGTTACGTGTGCAATTTTCTTTGTCTTTTGTCCTAGTAAAACGCATTACCTTTTTTTTAAGCTCACCCTAACAAAAAAGTTATTTATTTATTTATCAAAGTGCTAAAAACAGTAAACATTTACCACGAAGCTAAAGGAAACACGATCAAAACCTTGTTTGCCTGTATGAAAATATACGATAGGCCTAAAAGAAAAATAAGCCACCAATTTTAGAACCACAACTTTTCTCAAAATATATGTTAAAGGGTGAGAGACCAGTATTCGAAGCCAATAAACCCGAGCACTTGTAATGGGAGGCTCCCTTTGGGGGGGGGGGGGGGGGTGGTATACTTTTGAACTAAGTTGTTTCATGTTGACCAAAGTTTATATTTCATTAATTCTTGTTAATTATCCTTTACGACTATGTATAACATTAATATACTTTTTTTTAAATAAAAAAAGACAAATATAAAAGAAACGATCCTTAAACTTTAATATTATATAAAAACTCAAAGCGAAAAAAGAATGTGTGCATCAAGCGTGAATAAACCATCACGTTCTCTTAGAGTTAAATCTTGAAGAAGGTATAGGAAATATATATTTCTTATTACATCTTCTTGTTCCTATCACACACTCCCATTTAGTGCTTCCCCTCGGGTACACACACAACCAGATATATCCAAATACCTTTCAAGCTTTGAAAACAAAAATATTTTCCCAGATCATCCGTAACATTCACTTTTCACACATTACTATTCAAAGTACTACATTACATGTCATCAGTACCATCATTACATGTCATTAGTATCATCACGACCCCAAATATATATATATATATATAAACAGAATCTATACACAGATTAATGTAAATGTAGTTTATTTATACAGAGGTGCAGCCTGCGTAGGCCCCCTAAACCAGTATTTGAAAATATTATTATGATTATAAAAACAGAAAACAAATGCAGTGAAATAAATTATTATTCCTAGAGCCAGCACGCGTTTGATTTACACTCAGGGAACTTGTGAAACATCTCATTTGTTTCAGACAAGTAATTTATAGCTAATTGCTGTGAAATATATTTGCTGCATATCCAAACGACTGATTCGAAACAACACACTGAGCCAAGTTTACAAAATGCCTGGACAACTGGCCAAATAAGCATTACTAAAATAAACACTGAGTTATGTTATTTTTATTTATTTATTTGTTTTTTAAATGACTCGTTAACCAAATACAGACAATTCTCGACTTACGATGACTAGCACTGGCCTTCCCATTAATCCTATTAATTTGTTTTCGATTATTTTCGACTCACCGACGTTTCGTCGTAAGGTCAAACGACAACAGCTTAGTCTTCCAGACGATAACATCGCGAGGCAGCCATGTTTGTTATTGTTTGTGTCTCAGTCTCTAAACATTAGTAAGTGCATACTCGTGTTTCATTATTTATTACACTAAAGTACCGTACTGTAATTATCTGTAATAATTTGGACACTGTATTATCAGGGCCGGTCTAAGAGTATTTCCTGCCAGTAAACAAACAGCTCATTGACGGCTCTAAGTAGTGTATATATGCAAATATACTACACACATCTCAAGGCCAGAAAAAGTGCGGATACAAATATATGTAGGCTATGATACACGCTTATTTATAATTGTGTACAATACATACAGAAAAAAAATTTTGGGAGGGTTTTCTGAGAATTAAGAATATTTTACTTCCTACAGATTTTAAGTTCAATCGAATTCGCTAACTCCCTAATTTTGCCGCCCTAGGCTATCACCTAGTTTTGCTATCACCTAGTTTTGCTATCACCTAGTTTTGCTATCACCTAGTTCGCCTAATGGTAAAACTGGCCTTGTGTATTATTTCACTATAAACAAAGAGTGTTGAAATGACCAGTAGTGGGACGTGTGTTCAATACGATCTTTAAAAAAATAAAAATAGAACTCATAGACGCAGTAATAACGGGTAAGGTTTAGGATTATGTTTAGAAGTCCGAAACCAAATCCTAAAGCCTAATCCTAACGATGTGGGCTACTTAGTTGGATGACATCGGGCACACGTCCCACTATTCTTCATTTCCACCACAAAGAGTAAAATTAGTTTAAATAATATAACAAAACAGACCTACACATGTTAGCATTCAGGCATGTTAACTGTTAACATATCCTTATGGTTCATAAAGTGTATATTGATTTCCGACTTTTAACGAAGAGTTCATCGGAACGAAGCGAAGTAATCCGAAAACAGTCTGTATTTGATCTCTAAATTGTGAGTCCTTTTATTGTGTTTTAAAATCCTTCTTCTGTTCAATGGGAAAGTCAGGGACATATTAATATTGAAGCAAATATTCCTGATTACATTCTGCAAATGACATATACATATATACAACATAAAAGCTCGCATTCATATCATCGTACAGTGAAACAGAGGTTAGGGCTCTCGACGCTGTTCTCACTTAACATAAATCTTTTTCAATCGCACAACAGTTGTATAAATATAAATGTATATTAAGGTATCAATATTATCATCATAACAGTACATAAAACCATAACAAACAAACAAAACTCAAATATACGAACGTGAATGAAGACTACATATTTAATACGTATCACTTCTGTACAAAGGTCAAGTCATAATCTTTGGTAACATTTTGTTTTTTTCTTTTTTAGGAGCATACAAGTTTGTGTAAAATAGATTCACAGTCAACCGAGACTGCGAAAATATAGATTTACAGTTAAGCGAGATAGATGTAAAATAGATTTACATGACACGAGTCGTTCTAAAATAGAATTTTACCAATTTTGCCAAAGCAAAAAGATTTATATTCAAACTAATTTCTGTAAATCTAATTTACAGCAGATCAGCCTGTTTAAAACAAATTTATAGTCAAACCTGTTAGTTTAAAATAGATTAATAGATATACAGTGTAGACCCAATATAACGCGCTTCGATATAGCGCGGGATCGCTTATACCGCGTGCATAGGTTGTGCCCAAATTGCGCCGATTGCCCCATTTTAACAACTCAAATGTGAATAATCCACGAATTTAGCAATATAAACACAAACCATTGGAGAGAAATATTTATTTTAATCATCCAAAATAAAAGGTGTTCATTATTAATATATCTTTTATTTATTTTCGTTTATTGAAATGTCCCGATAGTTGTTTGTACAACTAGTGTAAGCTAGACTTTGCTTAGCGAAACCTAGACGTCTTCCAGTTGCTGATTTGTTAAACGTCGATAAATTTACGTCAAGATAAGGAAATTCGATATAACGCGGACTCACTTCAGACGCGATGCCACATTTTGGATCCCACCATCCGCGATTTATAATGGGTCTACAGTGTAATATTTGCACATCAACAGAAAATAAAGCCCGTGGCCACAATTTAAGGGCTAAATAAAAATTGTGACGAAATTAAAAACAACAAAAACTAAAGTATACTATACACATATACACGTTCTAAAATTAGCGAGCTATTGATGACGTGTGACCACGTATTCAACAAATCTACCTACACTAAATGAACTTATCTGGCACATCCGAAGATAAACAAAACCGCGATTTATTTTATTACTTGGATAACAAATTAATAACACAGGTTGGGATGCGGAGTGTTTTGTGTTAGAGTCTACTTGGAGGTTTATGATTAAATTATTGATTATAGTCTTAATAAATGAATAGGTCAAAGACATAATGAAGTTTTATGCGTAAACTATATATATATATAATATATATATATATATATATATATATATATATATATATATATATATATATATATACACACACACATATATATATATACACACACATATATATATATATACATATATACATATATATACATATACATATATATATATATATATATATATATATATATATATGTGTATATATATATATATATATATATATATATATATATATATATATATATATATATATATATATATATATATATATATATATATATATATATATATATATATATATATATATATGAGTCGCTGATTATCAATGCACAAACCGGGCATATTTTATACAGCAAAGTGGCCATCAGTGGACTCTTCACACAGTTCTAAGTAAAATTATTGTTGAGATATGGCATTCTTTAAGGAAAAATACATATTTTCTTAAAAAATTCTTTGGCAGTATATCAGCTGGAAATTCACAAGGTTCTCATTAGAGAAGTGATAAGTTCTAAAAGTATGACGCTATAGCTTCACAACTGACAGTGTGACATTACTGTAATCTAAGTCACAGCTGACAGTCTGACATTACTGTAATCTAAATCACAACTGACAGTCTGGCATTACTGTTATCTAACATGGCAGTTGACAATGTACAAATTTAGCTTATTTGGACTTGAGAGTGGATAGTTATGAATTCTTCTTCTTCTGTCCTTAGCCACAGACCGTCAAAGCAGTCAGTGGCCATTACGCCTAGTGGCGTCTTAGGGCAACAGCAGATAGGTTTTCTTTGCCACTGTTTCCCATCACGCCTAGTGGCGTCTTTAGGGCAACGGCAAATCAACAGTTATGAATTGAGAATGGGCAAAGTCTATATTATTTTCTGACTAGATGGTCGACAAAGCCTGAAATTAACATGTTTTAGCCAGAGAGTCGACAAAGTTTAAAATTAACATGTTTGCCGGGTCAACAAAATCTAAAAGTGGCATGTTCTTGTTAAAACATTTGGTTCTTCTGATTTTTGAGTGGTAAAATATATTAGTTCACCAACACTTCCAGAGTTAATTGTTTAACATTTAAAGTCTAGAATCAACATGTTCAGAGACCACACTGACTAAATGTAAGCTCAACACGATCTAGACATAGCCATAATTAATACAATCATAATTCATTAAGTTATTCACATAAACAGACTAATCTACCAAAATGACCGCGAGCGAATGTTCAAACAAATTCACACTTCCACCAACAAATTGCCTGGTTGTGTTTGAGCACGTCTGACTTAATGTACCTTTGGTAAGCTTCCCGCAGAGTTTGCGAAGTAGACACAGAAGAATGAACAAGAGATGTACTGAAGCAAATCACAAAAGGTTTTGTTAATCTTGCTAAAGGTGGACGTCTTCAAAAAAAAAAAAAAAAAAAAACCACACAAAATATGGAATGCACTTGAACATTATTTCATGGTTCACCTTAGTTTGATAATAGAACAAGGATCACATTTTGTACTAGGATTCCGAAACAAACGCACAGAAAACTTCATTTGCTTAAGGTAAAAACAAAATTACAATCTGAAATGTTCAATTTTGTAGGTTTCAAAACAAATTAGATCTTGCCTTTGATCCACCATCACTGAGTGTAAGCTCTTGGTGATTGAAAACAAATAAATAATATAAAATTTATTTAAAAAATTTATCTCCTATGAAAATATTTCTGAATAAGCATCTGTGTGTGTGTGTGCTTTTTCCTTGTTTCTTTTAACGAGCTAAATATCTCATACATCATAAGTAAATACACCTAGCGTAAAAAAGAAAACAAAGAAATACGCACTCTCTCCAATGAATGAATACATACAAGTAAAGCTGCGAGCAACTGAACGATTGAACAAAGTTAAGGTAACTTATGGACCAGAAAAAACACCGGACATCCGTATAACAGATGCTATGGTGTGGAATTTCGTGAGGTATTATTAAATAGTCAATGTAACTTCAAAAAAAAAAAAAACCAACAACAACATAAACCCATAACAAGAACATACACATCTGACATTTAAGCTGAGAAAGATTTTTTTTTTTTTTTTTTTTTTTTGCATTTCTGAATTGATATTTAGGATTTGCAAACTTCCGTTTTGTTATTTGAAGTTCACATTTAATAGTCTAGCTTTGTACTTTATAAGTAAACTTCCAGTGTGATGTTACTCGGCGTTAACAAAAAAAAAAAACAAAACAACAACAACAACAACAACACTAACTAACTACTGTAAAATAAAGCTAATTCCTGAAATACCTTGCCCAAATGACACCACCTTTATAAGAATGTACTGCTTACAACAGAGACAAACAGAAGTTATCTATTAAACTGTCACATCTGCTATTCTGAAATTAACTACGACCCACGTATGAGCCCGCGGGGGGTCCACAAATCATCGATTTAGAAACATTGTTCTAATACATAACAAAATTACGTCTTTTGAACAACTGTTTCATAAAAAGTCCTTTTCTGACGTAATGGTGGCGGTCATTTTAACAAACGCTGAGGTTGTTTTAATATGAAAATTAACACCCAAAAAAATGTGAAATGTTTAAATAAATTAAAGTAGGCGAACTTTCAATAATTAGGGAAGACAAAATCACTAAGGGCTCTCCAGTTTGTTTTGATATATATATATATAACGCAGAAAATTATAAGAACAAAGAAACATTGAGTAAGTGTGTAATTAACAAAAATCATTAAATATAAAAAACATAACGAAGTTTATCGTTTTAAATCATAACAAACAAAGACAAAGATGAATTATGACTAGTACCGATATCTGATTTCAAGTAATAATTTTGATGTGATACATTGCGCCCCACTATGCATATTGTGAAAGGTGACTTCTAGAGGAACCAACATTGCACGAGCTCAGGGTATGCTTGGACGAAGGCTTCTTGCAAGAGGGTTGGCCAACTGTTGTGTTAGACCAATGATCCTACAGAAGCAGTAAGAGACAAGAAGAGAGAAGTACAATATAAATTAGTCCGTGGAGTGAAATATAAAGACTGCCCAATTTCTTTCTTTTGTCTTAGAGGAAAAAAAATCAGACCCTTGCAGTTACCTGATTACTCTGGATTTGTTATCAGCTAATGTTCATTGTCACTTCTATGATCCTCTATCAGCTATAGTAAACTGTCACTAATATGATCCTGCATCAGCTAAAGTTAACTATCACTAATATGATCCTGCATCAGCTAAAGTTAACTATCACTAATATGATCCTGCATCAGCTAAAGTTAACTGTCAATACTATGATCCTGCATCAGCTAAAGTAAACTATCACTACTATGATCCTGCATCAGCTAAAGTTAATTGTCACCTTTATTATCCTCTATCAGCTAAAGTTAAGTTTTACTTCTATGGTTTTTTATCAGCTAAAGTTAACTGTCACTTCCATGATCCCGAGTCAGCTACAGTTATTGTGTTTACTGATTAATACATTTTGGCACTAGCATAGTTTTTTATCGTCTGTTTACCAAGCTCGTCTGTTTAATTCAAATGTTATCTGTAACAAAATCATTGTACATTCGAGAACAAATGTCTTCTATATCCTGCATCAGCTAAAGTTAACTGTCATTTCGGAAAAAAGGAAGACCAAAAGAAACACTGTTGGGCCTAAATAATGTGCAAGAGCTAAGAGGAGTGGCGTCACAACGAACAGCCTGGAGAGCACTGGTTTCTGCCTTATGCGCCGTGTTTGGCGCTTAAAGAATTTATTATTATTATTATTCTATTATCCTGCATCAGCTAAAGTTAACTGTCATTTCTGTCACCCTGGAGACGTCCCGACTATGATTTCACAAGTACATTAAAGTTAATATGTAGATAGACGTACATGAGACAAGGTGCTGAAGGAAAAACAAAAGAGACGATGGTAGAGAGAGTATATTCTGTTCAATTGTATTTAAAACTATTTCTTTTCACTTCCTGTAAACAAAAATTGTGTTCATTATATTTCAACAATTTAATTTGATTATATTTCAAATATTTTCAGAATTTCCCTTTTCTCTCCATGTAATATTTATTTACTGTTTACAGGCCTCAGGTTTCCCTTCTTTATGTGTTTAAACGTTTGTACAATATCAAAACCTACCCTCTGTCCTGTACTTACTGTTCTTAGTCTTCTATCATTTACTAGACTCAGTATTAAGGTCTTTGTCTTGTATAATCTGACCTATACTGTATAATATGTAGGAGAACAACAGAAGTGATTGCGTCATTAATAGGCTGGATTGCCCTAGGTAAACTTCCCGTGTTATGTGTTGCTGGTCGCACTAATAACCCCTGTCATCGAAGCATCATTTTTGTGAGCTGGATAGTGTGTTTCGCTTCCATAGCTAGGCGGGGGTGCCGCACGGATGGTCCTGGGTTCGATTCCCCGGTAAGCCACTCATGTCTGTTGTTTTTCTGTTGTCTAGTTTTCTACTTCTTTATTATTCACGAGTGCCTGAAAACATACCTTTATGTGTGTGTAATATTCATTTGCTTTTCTCTCCAAACGGAGCATGGAGTAACCATAGCAACTTGTCGCCCGGAAGCCTGATCAGACAGCATCCATGCATTCTTGCAGTGGTGTTTTCTGAAGCAATTAGCTTTACATTATGAGGCTGCCTGTTACATTATGAGGCTGCCTGTTACATTACATGCATAACCTCTTATTAGTCGCCTTTCACTACATGCTTAAGGCGACAGGAGCTCAGTTCTTCTATCTCCACATACTACTTAAAAAACTACACAGGAAGAGAACTATATAAAATGAATTGTTCCCACTATATTTAAAGCACTCTCATTTCATTACTTCAAGTAATTCCTACCATTACAATTTATGTTACTTCTACGATTACAACAACAATCCCTCCAACAATTTCACAGAAGTTATTTTAACGCCTAGGAAAATCAAGAGTTGTAAAAGTAAGTTAATAAAAAATATTTAGTTTCAGCCGATAGCTACATGGGCAACTTCCGCCTGGTATAGAACAGTATTTAGATCCACTGCAGTAATAGTTTATTCTGGGCATTCAAATCTCTCAAGATACAGAATCATTATTAGTATTTATGGGCTGTGATACATGCCGCAGTTATAAATTCTGACATTACAATGGCAAAAACCCGAGTTATAAATTCTGCACCTGATATTACAACGGGAAATCCTGCAGTTATAAATTCTACACCTGATATTATAACGGGAAATCCTGCAGTTATAAATTCTGCACCTGATATTATGACGGGAAATCCCGCAGTTATAGAATCTGCACCTGATATTATAACGGGAAATCCCGAAGTTATAAATATTGCAACTGATATTATAACGGGAAATACCGGAGTTGCGCACTCTGCACCTTACATTATAATGGGAATTTTTCGACAAAATAAATGCTGTAATTAAACAGGTGACTAGTCATTGCATTATGCTCAACTCAGGCTGTCAACTTAAATGATCAAGACTTCTAATCACTTACAACAAAAGTAGGTAAATAAAAGGTTTTATTGTCTGTTGATTAATTACTACCCTCTTCCATACCTTTCAGACCAGACGATCCTTGCGATGCAATGCTACGATGAACCGTAGCACTTTTAGGCTACCACCTTCTGGTGAACAGATTCCTTAAATGCGAAAGTCTTCCGTTTACCAGCTCACACGTTTCAGCAACGCAGCAATATTTTTTTTCCCAGCTCTCTGCATACAGAAGACAACCCCCACTGAAGGTCCTCCGCACGCATGTTACTGAATACGTAAATTTTAACACTGTACTGAATACGTAAATTTTAACACTGTACTGAATCTGTCCAGCGTCAGTTCGCAACTGGAACAGTCTGGAGAAAATGTATTCTGTAGCAAACATAAAATCAAGGACTCTTCGCAATTTTCCACAGCCAAAACCATACAGTGACCACTGCGCATCCAAGTCCACAACTCAGGCCAGGCTAACACATATTTGCAATGCGTTAGATAGAAGCTCTTGTGTCACTCTTGGAGATGTAATGCGTCCACTAGATATGCTGGGACGCGGAAACGATTCAAACAAGACTTCTGGTGTGTGTGTGTCGATCTATTCCGCTGGGTGTACTGTGTTTCTTTTCTCCCCATGAAAACACGTGTACGGTTAGTAATCCAAGAAATGTAGAAGGTGTTCGGCTTCATCTATTTTAGACAGCTTCTATAAATCCACCTGCTAATATTAATGCTGCCGCTACGCTTTCTCTGAGAGAATCTCTCCTAAAGTTTAATTACTGATGACGTAAAATTGTACCACTGTTCACTCAACGAAGTCCAAGGGTTGCCAAGCAAGTAAAACCAATGACGCATGTTTTAAAAATACACGTGTTCTGGCTTTGTACAAGTTATCTGGAAGTCGAATTTTTCCTGTTTCTCTGTTTTGCCTACTTTGAAATCACCTTTGTTGTCCGAGGAACGGCAGAAAAGGTTAAAAATGACCATGTTCAGCTATCATAAATCCGTGTCCAGGAAGGAAATCAAATATAACATTAAAAAAAAATATTTTTTTCAAGGTTTAGTTGTGGACGTGGGTTGTTAACCGGCATGGATATCTTGTATGTGGCCACCCATACCCTCCATATGAAGGGGTGGGCTCTGAGCTGTGGCCATTCCGTGGTGAGCCATGCCGGGGTTTCCGTGTCCCATCATCATATGATGGGGGTGGCCAGGTATGAGCATAGCCTGAGAGTGAACTGGGGGCGAGAACTGGGCCATCTGAGCATATGAGGAGGGCGGGGTTCCGTACATGTCGGGCCGGTGCATGCCCTGCATGCCCAGCATGTCGTAGCGCTGGCTCGTGTCCAGATGCGAGTAGCCGGTCTTCATAGGGTCGTATAGGTCATGGCCACCTTGTAGTCCTGGATGAGAAAGACAAAAGAAGGGGGTTAACCTCGAAGAAGTCATAAATTTGGAAAGTGTGACCAAAAAGCATGACAGAGTAATGGAACATGAAGGTGAGTGATTGGTAACTAAAAAAAATTACAGAGCATGACAGTATTAACTTTCTTCATTTCTATTCTTAGAAATCGAACGTGTACGGCGGGTAATTTCGAAATCACAGAAAGTTCTTTAAAAACATGTTTTTCCAATTAATTTTATTTTATAATAAAATAATATATAAAATGTATATGTATTTAAAACGTAAGTGGTAATTTCCTATCTTTCGTACCTTTTTGCTCCGCAGTGAATATATGTAGTTTGGTGTTGTTTCGTAGCGCTTAGGGTTAGAATTAGGGTTAGGATTAGGGTTAACACTAACCCTAATTCTAATCCTAACCCTAAGCGCTACGAAACAACACTTGACTATACATATTCACTGCGGAGAGAAAAGGTACGAAAGATTTACCACGTAAGTTTTCTTTTAAAACAAATTTTATAAGAAAATAATCAACGCTGAAGTCATGACCTAACACCGAAAACACTCGCCGCCATTTTGAATGTTTCCGTCAAGTGAGATTTCACTGTAGCGGAAAAAAATTAAAATAATGAACATCAGCGATGATTTCAGTGATGAATTCATCACTAATTCTGCGGATGATGATGTCTGGGACACTGAAACACTGGATTCAGACATGGATATTGACCATAATGTCCCTGCCGACCCAATTTATGAAGCAGACGCGTCAAGGTACCTTGTGAGAACGTAAGTCTAACCATGTCATAACCTAGTGACCAAATTTTTTTAAACTACCATTTAAATAGTTACTATATCCTTTTTTGTATTAAAACCGGTAATGATTTTAACATTTATTGTGAACAAGAACTTCTTTACCTCATTGTTTAAAGGTTTCCCGTCCATAGCAACGGATGCTAAGTACATTTATATTTGCGAAACCGAACAGATACACAGTTTTAAAAAAAACAGACCACAAAGTGGTGGAAGTTAGGCTATATATTTTTGGATGGATAATGTTTAAAAATATTTAAAGTTTGTAATTTTTTATTCAATTTTTTTAATTTTAAAGATTAAATTATAATATAGAATGTGTGATTAAAAAAACAATCACCCTTAGTTTCTCAAACTGTAACTAACAATATGTTAAATTCTTTCATTAGGCCTACAGATCCAAGGGCTAAAATGATTTGGATGATGGAGCCCCTGTGTCAGTTCTGAAGGTTCGACCCAGTTGAGAGCCTAGGGTTCATATAACGGAGAAAATTATGCTTTCTGTTTGATTTCATTCATAGGACATGCCAGAAATTTTATCAGCCTCAGCAACATTTTTGCACAAATAGGGCCTATCGGATGGTTAGTAATAAAGGCAGGTGTCCATTTAGGCAGTGTATTAGAGATAAGTCAACTACATGGGGAATGAAATTATGGATCCTTGTTGAGACTGACACAGGATATCAATCAATCAATACCCTTTAGGTCTATGAGGAGCATAGGCCTTCAACAAACACATGCCAAGCCTTCCTGTCCCGTGCCGTCCGCTCAAGTTCTTTTCAAGTTTTCCTCATAATTTGACCACTGTATCCAGCTCTCTTCTCTGTGTGTTTTTTGGTCTACCTCTGCCTCTCTTTCCTTGTGGATTCCAGAACAAGGACTGCCTTGTAATGCTATCAACAGGTTTCCTCAGTGTGTGTCCTATCCATCGCCAGCGTCTTCTTCTCAGCTCTTGTTCCACTGGCACTTGTCTGGTTCTTGTCATCAGTTCCACATTTGTGACTTTGTCATACCATTTCAGTCCTTCTATTCTACGCCAGCACCCGTTTATAAAAGTATGTAGCTTTTTAGTTGTTTTTGTTGCTCTCCATGCCTCAGAGCCATACAATAGGACTGACTTCACATTTGAGTTGAAGACTCATTTTCGGGTTGGACTTGATTTCTCTTGACCTCCATATGTTTCCCAATGCAATGAAAGCGCCTCTTGCTTTTTGTATTCTTATTTTGATATCATTGTCTGTCTCTCCAACTTTGTCTTTATTACCACCAAGGACACAGGATATACATATGATGTTAAAGTTACCTTGGTAAAGATACTCAAGCTACCCCATTTGGTTTGGTTTATAATGTAGTTGTGAGACTAATAAAGTCTCATATTAATCAAGGTTAGCACCTATTTTGTATAATAATTTTTACACTAGTGTACAACTTTTACAATATCTTTTAAAGAGAGGTGTTTGTGCATGGGGAAACTATTACAAACAAAAATAAACGGTTTTCCAAAGTCTTTAAAAGAAATAAAATCATTTGAAAACAAAATCAGCTCACGGTGACATGTGTTGTATCAGGGAGAGGGAGATGTTAACAATACAGTGGAGGGATAATAAAACAGTTTCTATCATGTCTAATTTTATGACAGATAGTGGATATTCAGAAGTTACTAGAAGAACAAAAGTTAAAAGTTAAGCAGTCTAATCTAGTGAAACAATATAACACTGACATGGGTGGGGTAGATAAAATTGATCACTTAATTAATAAATATAGTCTTCTTCTTTGATCCATAACCGCCAACCGTCAAAGCAGTCAGTGGCCATCACGCCTGGTGGCGTCTTGTAGGGCAGCAACAAATTGATTCCACTTTGCTCGGTCAGTGGCCATCCTTCGTACAGTGCCCCAACTCTGGTTCATTCTTTGCATATCGGCTTCCACAGTTCTTCGCCAAGTTGTTTTTGGTCGGCATCTCTTTCGCTTTCCCTCGGGGGTCCACAGCATAGCTGTTCTTGTGATGGTATCAGGGTCCCTTTTGAGGACGTGGCCAACCCAACTTCAGCGTCTGCCAGCTATGATGGTGTGCATGTCCTCCTGGTTACTCCGAATAAGTAGTTCAAGGTTGCGATGGTATTCAGCCAAAAGATTCGGAGAATTTTCCTTAGGCAGATTGTGTGGAAGGAGGACAGTTTCGTCATTTCCTTTTCTGTTACTCTCCAACATTCCGCACCATAGAGAAGCACAGAAAGTACACAGCTCTCATACAGTCTAAATTTGGTGTTTGTGCTGTACTAGGAAGACTTCCAAATGTTGTTGAGACTAGCAAAGGTTGTTCTCGCTTTATTCATTCTGTTGTTAATGTCCTTGCTTGTTCTGCCGTCAGGTGTTACTATGCATCCTAGGTAGGTAAATGTGTCTGTCTGTTCTAACTTCTGGTTCCTTGCTGTTATTTGCTCAGGATTGCCCACATTTAGTGTCATGGCCTCTGTCTTCTTCAGATTGATGTTTAGATCAACCTGCTGGCCATACTTATTCAGTCTATCGGTTTTTTCTTGGATGTGTTGATGTGAATGCGCGAGTAGTGCAATGTCATCTGCATATTCCAGGTCTTCTAGTGTAGAAAACGTTGTCCATCTAATTCCTCTTGGACTGCCCTCTGTTGTCTGGCGCATCACCCAATCTATGGCTGTCAAAAATAATGTTGTTGATAAGGGGCATCCCTGTCGTACTCCTGTTTTCACTTCGAAAGTTACATTACTCAATCCAACACTGCATGTAAAGTTAGAATAGAGGCTTTTTTTTTTATGGAAACAATGCAGCTGGGAATTCCATAAGCCCTCAGTATTTTCCATAGGCTATCCCTGTGTATGCTGTCGAAAACCTTTTCAAAATTAACAAAATTAATGTATAACTGTCTCTGCCATTCTGAGCACTGCTCTATAATGTTCCTGAGGGTGAATATGTGATATGCACATCTTCTGTTCTTTCTAAAACCCGCTTGTTCTTTCCTCAGTTTATGGTCAACTGCTTTTGAAATTGTCTGGATGATATTATCCTGCTTAGTATTTTGCTGGGAACTGAGAGGAGAGTAATTCCTCTCCAGTTGTTGCAGTCTGCAAGGTCGCCCTTCTTGGGCAGTTTTTCAATTATTCCTTTACTCGGCTCTGTTGGTGTTGTCTCAGTTTCCCAGACTTGTGCAAATAGTGGTTCTAATAGTTCTGCTGCTAGTTCAGGTTCTGCCTTGAATAGCTCAGCATTTAAATTGTCGTAACCAGGCGTTTTTCCATTTTTAACCCTTTGATAGCTGTGATGATTTCTTCTTTTCGTGGAATGTCTGTATTTACGTCCAAGTCACTTTTAGCCTCAGGAACATTCAGCTGAGTCTCTGGTGGTTCCTTATTCCGTGTTTATCTGAAGTGCTCTGCCCATCTTGTTTCCTGCCCCAGTGCTGTGGTGATGAGATTTCCTTGCTTGTCTCTTACTAACGTTATGTTGTTTGCACCTCGTTTTCCACTGATAGTTTTAGTTATTTTGTAAACTGTGCTTTGTTCATTTCTCAGTGCTGCCCCTTCTGCCTGTCTTGCAAGGTCATCCAGAAATGTCCTTTTGTTAGCACGGGTTTGACGTTTTACTTCCTTGTCCAGCTGACTGTACTGTTCACTATATATTGCTATTAACCTGGGAGACTTAGCTTCAGTTTTCTTTTTTTTTTTTTTCATTACCTTTCTCTTCGCCATGGTGTTTAGCGTTTCTGGTGTTATCCAGTCTTGGCTCTTTCGTTCCTGGAATCCCAAGCATGACTCGCTGCTTTCCATGTATGTTGTTGAGATGGTGTTGAATTTCTGGTCAACATCATCGGTCTCTGTTCTTTCCTGGCATTTGGCAATCTGATATCATATCTTTGCGTCGACCACGAAAGCTTTTCTGGTGAGGGGATCCTTAAGTTTCGTGATGTTATATCTTTTCTGTTTGGCTGCAACTGGTCGAGCAGCTCAGAGTTTCACCTTCAGTCTTGCTACTACTAGGTGATGATCACTTCCCACATCTGCGCCTCTTCTTACTTTCACGTCTTGTAGTGCATGTCTCCATCTGCCATTGATCATTATGTGATCTATCTGGTTTCTGTCCCGTCCGTTTGGTGATTCCCACGTTAACTTGTGCACTTCTTTGTGTGGAAAAAGTGTTCCTCCAATGACCAGGTTGTTAATACTGCAGAAGCGTATTAATTTGTCCCCATTCTCATTTACTGTTCCACTGCCGCATTTCCCCATTACTCTTTCATTATAAGTATTGTGTGTTCCAACTTTCGCATTGAGGTCTCCCTTTACTATAATAAGATCGTACCTGGGTGCAGTTTCCATTTCCTTTTGTACCTGTTGATAGAACTCGTCCTTGATCTCTTCATCGCTGTCGTTTGTTGGGGCATATCATTGTATTATTGTGGTGTTGGTGAATCTCCCTCTTAGTCTTGCTCTTATCAGTCTGTTGTTGATGGGTTTCCATTCCAGTAAAGACCTTTCCATTCCTTTCTTCAGGGTAATGGCTACACCTTCCTTGTGCTGACCATCCTCTCTACCAGAATAAAGTACTGTTTCCCCTGTAGCTGTTTTTACTCTCTCCATCCCTGTCCATCTGCTCTCGCAGAGAGCAGAATAAATATAATGTTTTTAGGAAAACAAACAAATATTGGAAAACCTTATTCTTCTATTTTCTTGAAATTGCTAGGGTTAACAACTATATAATTTTTCAAGAGTGGAGAAAGGATTATCCTGATGTTGAAGAACAAGAAAGACCAAACCGTTACTTTCAAATAGATTTTAAGGAAGAACTAATTAAGAAACTGGGTGGGACTTGAAAAGCATCAGAATATTCCTTATTCACAAAGTGCCAGCAAAAATAAAATCAGCACCACACACTCAGTTATACCAGAATGTACTGCTATAAGACAAAATTGTAAACATTGTTTGGCAATTCTAGGTACTGAAAAGAAAATGGAAACAAAATTAACAGAACATAACATTGTTAAAGATTAACAGAACCTAACAGTATTAAAGATTAACAGAACACAACAGTGTTAAAGATTAACAGAACATAGCAATGTTAAAGATTAACAGAACATAGCAATGTTAAAGATTAACAGAACATAATGTTAAAGATTAACAGAACATAACAATGTTAAAGATTAACTGAACAGAACAATGTTAAAAATTAACAGAACATAACAATGTTAAAGATTAACAGAACAAAACAATGTTAAAGATTAACAGAACAAAACAATGTTAAATATTAACAGAACATAACAATGTTAAAGATTAACAGAACATAACAATGTTAAAGATTAACAGAACATAACAATGTTAAAGATTAACAGAACATAACAATGTTAAAGATTAACAGAACATAACAATGTTAAATTGCCGTGCGGCGCCCGGGGTACTCTTATGAGACAGAGAAAGGATCAAACTGCTGCTCCATTATGCATGTTATGCAAGGCGAGTGGTATGATATGCAGGAGGCTTGGCAACCTTACTTACTTAGTCGTTTCTCTTCTACCGTGAGATGTTGAGGTTTGTAACAGAGCGCCATACTATTCTATCGGCTGTCTTCCTCCTGGCTTGGTTCCATTCTAGACCTCGGTCCTTCAAAGATTGTCTAATGTTGTCCTCCCAGCGGACTTTGGGTCGTCCTGGAGGTCTGGATCCCTGGCTCTTAGTTTCCCATGCTTGTCGTGGTAGCCGATCTTCTCCCATTCTGCAGACATGGCCAAACCATCTCAGTTGGGACTGTTCTACTTGGGTCTGCAAGGGTTGGGTTTTTAGGCCTTGACGTATCGTTTTGTTGCGGACCATGTCTCTTCTTGTTACTTCAACCACCTTCCTCAGATACCTCATTTCTGAGGTTTGGATGGCAACCTCATCATGTAAAATATATTGCTACAGAAAGTACTGCTGTACGAGCATATGAATGCTTTATGCAGTGATGGCTCCATGCTTCATTGGGAGCGGAACAAAAAAGGATGATGATGATTTATGACAATAGTAAAGATTAACAGAACATGACATTATGAGGTGATTGTTATATATATAAAATTTACAAACAGATAATTAAAATATTGTGTTGATTCGCTAGCTACGTCCCAAATCCCCTCTAACTCACTCTCTGTAACGCTCATAGCAAATGAGTACTGACTATGTGCCCCCATTTGCATGTGCTGGTTATCGAAGTAGCCCATGCCTGCTGCCTCTGGGTTATATGCTGCGTGAGCTCCAGGTCCAGCCCTGTTGGACTGGTCAATCATTGGTTGGACGATCCTTCGTCTTGCGTTAATAAACCTGAGGAGATCACAAACAAATATAATATGTTAAAATCAAATGTTGTTAACAGATAATGAGCATATGGGGGTATAGTATATAAATATTATACACATAAAGGTATGTTTCAGGCACTTGTGAGAAAGACGGAAAAACAACAGAAGTGAGTGGTTTACCGGAGAATCGAACCTAGGAACTTCCGTACGGCACTACGGAAGCGAATCACCATATCCTCCCAGGCAACTAGGCACAACAAAAATAGTGCTTCTTTATGTGTTTAACTATTGGAGTATAAAGCGCTAATTGGCTTTTGCTGGCAGTATAAGCTACTAGAAGCGCGGGGGAGAAATGGGGCTGACAGTGCTCTGTGCCCCTGGTCAAAAAAGGTCATTGGCCTCTGATTACTGATTCGACATTAATTCATTAATTAATTTATCACCCTTCAGCTGCCCCAGGAGCACAGGCCTTCAACAAACTTATACCAAGTCTTCCTGTCCCGTGCCATCAGCTCAAGGTCTTCTTCATGTCTGTCTCCAGTTTTCTCCTCCATGTGTTCTGTGGTCTTCCTCTACATCTCTTACCCTGTGGATTCCAGAGTAAGGACTGCCTTGTAATGCTATCAACAGATTTCCTCAACGTATGTCCTACTCATCTCCAACGTCTTCTTCTCATCTCTTGTTCCACTGGCGCTTGTCTTCTTCTTCGTTCGTCCTGAAAAGGACGTTGGTTGCGTTGTGTCCGTTTACAGCGATATTTGCGCCTTTCGGCCGACACATCCGATTTCAGCACGGCATTTTGGGGACCGGGTTAGCCTTCCCTCTTCGATCCCTACTCACTCAGCTTGTCTGATTCTTGTTATCAGTTCCACATTAGTGATCTACCCGGGCGTAAAAATAAGCACCTGACTGTTCATTAGTTACGGAAGGCAAAGGCTGCGAGGAAAAGAACTGGTCGCTCCACCTCATAAAGCTGTGACCTATTATAGGTTAAGTCTCTAACACTTAACTCATCTGCTTTACCATCTAAGTATTAATTAACTGCATGTTACAATAGTCATACAGCGATGACTTAGTTGGAAAGTTGTTCACATTCTTAAAATAGAAAATGAAAACCATAAGAATCACAAGGACATCACAGGCACTCCTCTCTCTCTCTCTCTCTCTCTCTCTCTCTCTCTCTCTCTCTCTCTCTCTCTCTCTCTCTGATCATACTCAGTCCTCATACACACACACAAATTAAATTCGATACAAACACTTTAGTTAAATGAACAGTACCGGTATCCAGTATCAACCACGTCTATCAGTCCAGTTTTGAAACAATTTCAAACCCTTAAGAATAACATTAAAAAAATATTTGTTAAAGGAAATAGATTTCTAGTCGTGTTTCCCAAAAAAGATCTTGTAGTTTTGAAATGCCAAAATTAGTTGTCTTCTTGGCCTTTTTTTTTTATCTTTTGCGCGATACCAAACTTGATAAACGAGCTGAGGCCTCTGAGAGATCACCTCCCCTGGTACCCTGATATGTCTTTGCCATCAAATCGGGCCCTCGCTTCTTATTAAAGAGGCCCGGCAAATATTGGCATCCTCAAATGAAGCAAGGAGCCGTGATCAAAGCCAATTTGGATTTTGAAATTGGGGTTCCAAGCGGCTTCGTTCACAGCCCTTTGATGAAGGGAAAATGGAGCGAGTATTGGATATTGAGGTGAAGGTGGCAATGAATGGAAATGGTTCAAACTGTCTTTTTTAATCTTTGTTTTTAGCGAGTCGTAATGAAACTACAGAATGTATGAGCAAGACCCCTTTGTCAGACCTAGGCCGTATTCACAAAAGACAGTGGCTTATGTATTAGGAGAATCCGGTTTCTTCTCGGATTAGTCAAATCCTGCCAACAAAATACTAATAATTTATCGACAGTTTTTTTCATGCTCCTTGTATTTACATAGAGAATTCTTCTTAAAGTACTATGTCTGATGGTGTGTGGTGATCCTGTTTCTCTAAAACGGCCTGTCCCAAGAGCTGTTTATCAATTCTGATGACTTCACCCCCCCCCCTCCCCCCTTTCCCCCTACGCCATGATGTCAAATTGTCCAGTATATTCTCTCCTTTGTCATCATATCTCCTGATCTTTCCATCTTTTCTGTTTGTCACATTATATACGAGTATTCCATCTTTTCTGTTTGTCACATTATATATTCCATTTTTTCTGTTTGTCACATTATATATTCCATCTTTTCTGTTTGTCACATTATATATTCCATCTTTTCTGTTTGTCACATTAAATATTCCATCTGTTCTGTTTATCATATTATATATTCCATCTTTCCTCTTCTTATAACATGGCCAAAGAACGTGTATTCTATAAAACCACATCTCTGATGCGTCCACGGCTTTTTCTGTTTGTTTACTGATTGTCCATGACTCACTTCCGTATTACAGAGCTGGCTCTATATACAAATGAAGAACTCTTCCTTCTTACTTCACTGACAAAGGTTTGTTGCCTGAAATTCTATTCACATTATTGAACGCAACTTTTGCCTGGACCAATATTTTTCTCCTCTCTGAGATATACAGACTCCATCTTGAACGTAAGATAATTCCAGCTTCCACAGATCTGTACATTTCTTAGTCCAAAATAGAGCCCTGGGGTTTAGCTAGTGACTGAGGTTAATATTTAGCTAGATTCTTTGGCTTTGCCAAGACGGCTACGAAGGATGTATATACTGTTTCAAATTCAGGTAAATCTCTCCTAGCGGAGACAATACTTAAGTAGACGGGATCTTTGACATGTCTGACAATGATCATCCAGAAAAAAAATGCAGTTAAAGGAAAGCACGTCACAAAGAACTGCAAAGCATGATTAACAAAGCTCTATTTCAGAGACGGTTCATGTTCGACTCCATAGACTCCAGGAAATCACGCTTCCAGACAGGGGTTACACGCACAAAAACAACTGGATCTCTTTTATATACTTTGTTTAGTTTAACTTGCTTTCCTTTAAGACCAGCATCGCATTCCCTTGTCTTATTCTCGGCTTAGAACGTAAAGCGGATTCCGTAGCTAGATATTTTTATACTCCTAAAGCCATTAGCCTTATCAAAAGACTGGTTTGTCCACCTGCTCGACAGAGGAACTACCTCCGTCGCCAAAAAAAAGAAAGGGTGTTGTTTATAATAAGGTAATTAGTGACGGGAAAATATTTACTTGAGTTCCAGCGACGCGAAACCTGGCCTTGAGTGACAAGCTATGCCTAATAGGACTCTAACTGGGTAAAGACGGGATGAAGACTTAATGGTTAAGGAAGAGATGCAGAGGAAGATGGACAGATTTTGAGAGATATACTATCAAGAGCTGTGGAGATGTAGATAAGAAATAAGGGGAAAGCCAAAATAAATAAATGGGGTCAATTTGGAAGGTGAGATGTAGAAATCTGGGAAGGCTCAAGTTGCAACTTCAAATTTACCCAGTTTTAGCATTTTAATTGAGTTCCCCAAAGCTTGAAGTATCCCGTTTCCGGTCGCGTAATGAAGTGTGGATTTAAAATTGTTCGGCGCGTATAGTCGCTTCCTCTTTGTTTTTGATGAGAGGAGAAGGAAGAAAAACCAGGTAGGGTGATGCATATCTTGATGAGGGCAGTGTGAGAATTTCGGGAGCGAGCAGTTTAGATTCCTTCCCTTTTTGTCAGTGAGGTCAGAAGTTATCTATCCTTCTGAGTTATCTCCCTTCACATTTTCCCGGTAGATGCATAAGGAAATGTGAAGTAACCGAGATTTACGGGGAATTTATGCTGTTATTGCTAGCACAGAGAAAAGTCAATATGTAACAGTTAAAGAAACTTAATAGTATGGGGAACTGAACTCGATATTTTACAGCCACATAAAAATACTCCAAGGGAAGGCTGTGAAATGGCCATTTGCTCATCATTCTCTCTCAGCCTGTTTTTATGTTTTATTCTCGCACCAAAATTGGTGCAGATTTTTTCTGCAGGTTTTAAAACAAACACTAAACATATCTTTATCAGAGAAATATATAATCTGAGTAAGTAGCCTGTCACAAATGACGGGTGTTCAATTATAGTATACTCTTTCTGTTGCACTTCTAGCGACAAGGGCAAGACACACTGGCATTGCAACGTAAACTAGTGTCTTTATAATAAATTATGAATCGCACACCTGAAATTCTGCTATAACTTTATGATTAAATACCCGAAGGGAAAAATTCTTTTTGGGATTTGAACACCAACTGCAAATACATGCAATTATGGCAGTGGGAAATCATTATCTTTGGTGATTGACGAAGAAATCATGATTTTTGTCGGGAAAAAATCGCACATCATTGAAATCCCATGAAAATTACAAGTTAAAAAGTGAACCTCGGAGAAGGAAAGGGCTTGATCTATACTGGCTTTATAAACCCGCTCATATTCAATTCTGGAATCATAGCTGAAAATACGTCCAGCGGATTGACACATGCTTGTCGAAGCCACATAATCACAGCCCGTAGCTGAGAAAAGCAAAGCTGACCTGCTTGTGAGAAGACTTGCATTAGTGATAAGCTCAGATTCGTAACACTGTGTCTGAAGGGGTTCGTTAAACTTGTATTAATCGTTGGGTTACAAGTATTTTGGTGTTATGTTGATTGCTGTAGTATGTAATATTAATGTTAGGAGTGACTTTGAATTACCTGATGATATCTTAATTTTGGTACTCTAAATCTTGTGCTGATAATTGATACTGGTTTCGAACTGACTATAACCTGGACAGCTTGACGCAGCTAGAAGTCCTATTCATGACTGCATAATACTAGCTATAACAGCTTAGTTCTTTTTAGGGCTTGGCTTTTAAATGTTGGATGCCAAATTGTTTGTCTCCTTCTTCTTCTTCCACTGCTTCTTCGCTTCGATCGTGTCTTTTGTTCAATTAAAAATGTTTTTGATGTAATTATCTTTAAAGGGAACCACTTTTGGTATACCTTAGGACCAAAGAGAAGTAATCAAGACAATTCAGAAACATTAAGAAATGATGTCTATAGATATCTGCAATCTTTCCCAAACTTCAATTTTAATTAATAAATGTACAAATATATTTTATAAATTGCAGCTGATTGATTTTGTTTAAATTCCTGTTCTGTTCGAAATTTTGTTATTGTGTGGAAACAGGGAATTATTTAATATTTTTAATTGGTAAGGATATTAACGAGCTGCATTTCACATCAACTATTAATAGTGACAACCTTAAAGCAAAGGATAGGTCTAGGGACAAGAAGACTTACTTTACAGCTCTCTTCTATTGCTACCATCTAAGACTGTGCAGTTAACTACATGACTTGCTGTGCCATCCCTACCACTAGTTCACCAGTTCTCTTCTCCATATCTGGGGACTGTATCTATTGTTTTCTTTCCAACATCCATCTCACCATATGCATCTCGTGATGACTGCATCATGTCTACTTTTTCGAATCATACATTTACATTCCTAGCCACCGTCATTAGATCTTTTTAATAAAAATTATCTTGATGTATTGGATAACGTCATTCAGAGAGAAATAAAAGAATTATTATAAAACGGAATATATAGACACGCAGTGTCTGTGTTGCCAGCAGTCCTTTTTCAGGACTAGCGCTTATAAACACTGGTAATCATTTCCAGGTCTTAATATTTGTAAAAACTTTACAAGAGTTGGCAGAGTTCTCTTGTTTTTGAGTAATAATTGCGCTCTTAAGCAATTGGAAGAAAGAATTGAGGCTCTTGAGATGTGGATATATAGAAGAATGTGGCACAAATCACGGGAAGAGAAGAAAACAAATACAGGGGTCATTGGAAACCTAGGAAAAGAGAATTAACGAAGGATATAAACATAAGAAGCACAAATATTTTGGCCATATTAAAAGACAAAACACCTTAATGAGGACCATAATGGAAGGCAGAGTTGAAGACAAGCGTGCAAGAGGAAGACAGCGTTATAAGTGGGAAGATAACATCAAGAGATGGACAGAAAATAGTATATAAGAGTGCACCATCAAGACAAGAGACAGAAGACGATGGAGATCTATTGCAGCCGACACCTTCGTTTTGAAGATGGCAGCTGATGATGATAAATTGCGCTCTTATATAACCAACGGACTTCATTCTAGGTTGAACATCAAAATCTTGCATCTACAAACATTACAAACTCGTGCACTTTCAAACACTCAAATCAACAATCCTTTACAGCAAAATACGAATGAAGGAAAGTTGCTAGACTTTCCTCCTCGTGGTGTTCCGTACCGGTCTTATTACTCAGTTATGCCGTCGGCGTACTATAGTAAGCGATAAGTCGGGAGCGACAGGAACAAAATTAACCCATATGAGCTAGAATTAGTCAATACAAACAGGGATATTGCAGTTCCGTACCAGCTTCCGTAGACTTGTCAATAAGAGGGACTCGGCATTATCAGATATTGAGTGGCTCGTGTCATTACAGACTCCCCTCATCGTCCCTGCTTTGAATACTATAGTACGTCTCGGAAACTCAGTACCTCAAATGAGTCAGTCTCTAGACCAGGGGGTGGGTAAGATGTCGATCGCGTAATACCGTTGAACCGCTGAGAGATTTTAGGTGGACCGCTTGATTTAACATTTTTTTAATAATTAAAATTAAATCTTGCATTTTTAAAAGTATACTATATTTATTATAATAATAAATTATTACCTCTTGAGGGGTAGGAGGTCAATGGATAGTCAACAAATATAGATCCTACAGCAAAACGGACTCACAGCAACCAGTACGATACACTTGGCTGAAGTACGCAAATGTCAGCTCACCACTATACTTCACCACAACAGTGGAACGTAAAAGTATGTAAAAGGTAAAGTAATATTCCTTAATAAAATGAATAACAGCCAGCACAGTCTGCGTTTTCACTATGAACATTACTTGATGAAAGTACCGCTCGTCTCTGTCGGAGAAACAAATTGACGTATGTATATGCGATTGGCCGTTAGTAATTTCGCACCGACATTTCAGAAAATTCACGCGGTGCTGTGTGAGTCATCATTATTCAATATCTATGTTGTTGCATCTTTTGTAATACTAGTACTTAAATATTATATGTTTAAATTTTTTCTATTAATATAATCTTTCTTGCACATCCACACATTTTTTTATTTTGGGGTCTTCTATTAATGAAATATTTTATTCGCCTAAAATGCTCCTTTTGTTTCACACGCAAGGAGTTTTGTTTGTTTGTTTTAAACTCTTGAAAAACTAAAAGAAATTACAATGAGCAATTGTATTTAGTAGACCGGTAAAATAGAAGTAGATCTTGGCAAATTAAAAAGTGTGCCCATGCCTGCTCAAGACGAAAGTAGAAGAAGAAATGAACGAATATGGATAGACAGAAAAATGGCAGACTCTATCTCTACCCACTCAAACGAGTACTATAAAAGGGTGTATACATCGCAGAACATATTAATGGAAAGCAACGGTTTGCTATTACCGATAACGGACGGGAAAGAAAACGAAATGTAAACTGGTGATCGGAAGTCATAGTCAAAGTGAGTACCGCCGAAATATTGGATTTTCATCAATCTTGAGTCTTCTTTTCTCTAGAGATTGACTGCTAAAAATTTGGTTCAAAGTTTCGTCCTGTCTATACTCTTTTCCTGTCAAGCCATATTTTTTTTTAAATCCGTCTTTCCTTATCAGATGTACTGTGTATGAAGTTCTCATCTCTTTCTGTAACTAGCTGCAATGCTTTAAGAAACAGGAAGGCGCGCATGGGCCGAAAGAGCCAGACTAAGTGATAGATATCTGAAATAGAAAGAACTGCTCAAGGCAGAATAAGAAAAGTATGTGGAGCTGGGAGTTAATACTTACCTGCTACTTCTTAAGGCTTATGTCGTGAAGCGTTGCAAAAAGGTAGAATATTGGCTCCAATCAAGTATACCTCCTGTGACATAATGTCACGTGAAGTTGTGTTTAAGACTTCAAGTAACTGTCACCACCACCCCCCCCAACCCCCCAACCACATCGACGAATCTTTTCTTGGGAGGTCCTTTATTTCTAGTTGTCACTTTCAGGTGACTTAACTTGGACGATAGGTGTAACTGGTAAAGTCAATATATTAAGGTTGCAATATTTGTAAGCACTGGCTCCTGGGAACAATCGAACTACGATACATATGGGGCTTATTCTAAACAGTGACACCAGGTCGTTCACCTGCAACAAAACGCAGCAAATTCTTCAGTTCCGTTCCTAGATCATCAAGCCAGTCGAACTTGGTACGGGCATTCAGCTTGGAGCTTTCAGTAAGGTAGCAAACTTTGTTAAGACACAGTAGTGATCAGATACCATCTCCGCGTGGAAGGTCGGCTGCAGTGGATCTCTAACGTCTTCTGTCTCATGTCCAGATGGTACACGCAGATGTCCTCTTTCCGGTCCATCTCATGATGTTATTTTCCCAATGACAGCGTTGTCTCCTCTTGCGCGTTTGCCTCCAGCTATGCCTTCTATTATGGTTTTCAGCAATGTTCTTTTATATAATCAAAATATTTTAGCTGTCTAACTTTGAGCTCCTTCGCGATTTCTCTTTTCATCCCAAGCTTTTCTAGGATTACTCTATTTGTGAAGTCTACTAGTATTCAAATGAAAAATGTGCTCATAATCCACCGCAGCACGGTAATGACATGCTTCATGGACAACATGAAGCTGTTTGCTATGTTGTTCTGACGGAAACATTTCTTATCAGCCTTATTCGCTAGTGCTTCAAAGTTTTGACTTCTCGAAAGTCACGTTACTAACACGTCAGAGCGGTTTATTATTATTTGTAATTAAACTACTGGTATATACCAATATGGACGTGTCATAAAAGAAAACATCACGCCTATAGCGCAAAAGGCGCAGGTGTTGGCTAGCACATACACAAAGGAAACCAGGTGATAGCGTTACAAGGCAGGTTTTGTACTGAAATCTTCAGGCTACGAGAAACAGAGAGAGACATGCCCATTATACACATGGAGAAGGGAATACGAGACATACATGATAAATATATATATATATATATATATATATATATATATATACAGTATATATATATATATATATATATATATATATATATATATATATATATATATATATATATATATATATATATATATATATATATATATATATATCTTGCCTTCAAAATGTCATCAACATATCGACAAATAAACATCGATTAAAATAATAAGTTCTTCGTCGTTCGCTCTAAAAAAAAAAAAAAAAAACCCACATCTCTCTTATAAAACTGGCAGTTCGCCTCAGGCTTCTCTCGTCACCATACAGTTTCTCTTCTCCCTCAACTGGGTTGGAGAAGGTTATACGGACAACCTGCTCCTTTAATGGAGCCGTCAGTTTTGGAATACAGGGTTCTACTCTCTGTTCGTCCTCCCCACATGGACACACATCTGCCTGTCCAATTTTCAGTGTGTTGTCCAGATGGTATCTGAATCTGCAATGACCGGTTCTGAGACTGAAAATTATCACTTGATCTCTTCTTGGTAATGTATAGTATTTCTTATATAAATGAGGTGCCAGTGGAACAAGAGATGAGAAGAAGACGATGGAGATGGATAGGACACACATTGAGAAAACCTGTTGATAGCATTACAAGGTAGTGCTTATTCTGGAATCCCCAGGGTAGGAGAGGTACACATGATGAACACATGGAGAAGAGAGTTGGAGACAGACATGGACGAGATGAGGAAGACATAAAAAGACATTGAGCTGATGGCACGGGACAGGAAGACTTGGCATTTGTTTGTTGAAGGCTTATGCTCCGTGGGGAGCTGAAGGGTGATGAAGAAGAAAATGAAACTGCTTCTTCGTTCATTACTTACAATATAAATTAAAACCCAACGACATCCTAGCTGGAAGAAATCATCTCTCTCATTTCTGTCTTTCATTCTGTCTGTATTCATCTGCCTCTTCCCTCGTCCTCGTCATCTCTCACTTAAAATCCAGCAGTAACGCAAGGGCTAGAACTGCGAAGCGCTTTGCTTGGACGCACTCAATATGTCAAAGCCGCGACTCTGATTCGACCAGACACTTTTGGGTCCATTTCCGGACCCCTGGCTCTCCGGAACCGGCCGCCGAATCTAATGCTTTAATCCCACCACGATGTCTCCGTGTCATGCCTTCAAGTTTTCTTTGTCTGTTTCAAACTTGACCCATTAAAATTAATGTATATTTTCTATTTTTGCCTCGACAAAACTGTGGTCGGAAGAAAAAAAAAAAAAGTCACATTGTTATTCTCTTTTCTCTCTTCATTAATCTGTTTTAAACACATGAATAACTTTTCATAAATAGGATTTCATAACTATTTTTGGTCTTATCGTTATAAAAGTTATTTATTTTTCTGTTTTCTTGTACTTGTGCCGATAAGCGGAATGGGAGAGATTCATTTACCACTGCAGTGTGAAGACTGTCATGAAATATTCTAATCCACATATATAAATTATTAGGTAAATATAAAGCCTAACAAATAAAATTAATAAAGAGAAGAGCAATGGGAAAATGACAGTGCTGTCACAAGGAATGTACTCGAAATCCCCCTTGTTTTCTGCTTCGTCTGCAAATTGTAACGCTTTCACGTTGATAGTAAAGCTTACTGTATTATTACCCGCCTTCTTCAATGAAACGTGTGCTGTATTTCTTGGAAAAGCATTGAGACGTACTGCGTAATGACCTAAATTAACCCTAACATTAATTATACTGCGTTACCAAAACGAACGAACAGATGGACTAAAGGGATAAAAAGAGAAGGGAGAGGCAGAAAGCCGAACACTAAACCCGCTTCGCGCGATACACAATTACTACCATCACGCGTGTAAGTCTACATGCACTAATTTTTTTTTCAGACGGACAGTGATAAAATACACTACCCTTTCCCAGAGTTAGGTTTATAAATCATAACAGACTCTTATTAGAAAAGACAACATTATATGGGTTTACGTTTGAACACATAACAGTACCCAGACAGCACATCTTCTAAACAGGAGATAGAAGAAATTGCATATTTTGAACGCAGCCACGTAGCTCCTTTAAATTAGTATTTTTTGGTTCCTTAGGGTTTGCTGACAAATAATATGTAAAACGTTACGCAAATAGTCCAGGAATTAATAAATTATACCCAAAATAAAATATTGGGGGTGCCTGACAGCATAAAATCATTTCTGCTCATAAAATTTTTTTTATAACGTGTTTGAAAAAACCTTACGTTACATAAATAGCCTACCATGTAAACTCCAAATTGATTGGAGCGCAACAAATGAAAGCCTAACCACGATTGGTCGGGCTATAAATACTATCTTGGTTGTTGGGGGAGACGGGAAAAGATAACATTTTTTTTCAAACACTTGTCGAAACGTGGCTCATTGGCCAGTCTCGCTGATATACACACTTGGGAGCGTTAGTTCGAGACCACTAATTCAAATAAGCTTGATAAAGCGACAGTACGTTGAAGCTAGCTCACATTTTTGCTAAAATAAAAGCCTGGAACATAGGCAGAACGGAATTTGTGCCAGTTTGTGCCAGAATTCATTGCTAATCAACGTATCTGTGTTTATTTCCATGAAATTGTGGTAAGCTTGAACCATTCAGTATCTTTTAATGAAAAATTGAATGTGAATTGTTGATTTATGCCTGTATATATATGTGTAGTTCAGTGGCAAACGTGAGGTAAAGCCTATAATGCTCCAGCCTGAACAGAGGGTGTCGGAGAGAAGTAAAACGGCATGGAATGGCCAAGTAGTACACTGACACCTGGATGATGGACTAGAAAGAAATAATGCTGGAAGTGCAGAGGCGTAGTAACCATTAAGAAGGGTAATACTGGAATAAAGTATTTCAAATGAAGCTGACTGTTGGCCTAACGCTCTGAACGCAATGTTTGTGCTGTATTGTGATCAGTGTAAAAGAGAATATAAATTAGTTATGAAGTAGAAGGTACATCCTTCTTGATTTCAGGGACAGTGGTCTTGATGGTAGTGAGCAGCATCTGGTCAGAGATTTGCTGAATCCAGAGTCGGACAGCATACTCCTTGGTCTTTTTAGCTATCAGTGAGGTGTCTCCTGAGCCCAGAGGAGAATTCGAGCAGAGGAGTCCTTTCCTGCCGCCATCACGCCAGATAAGCGAATTGGCCAGCTGAGCTCAACATTATGTCCCCTCATCTTGAAATAACTTTATAAAAATTAACATTCAGAGGGGAATTTACTTGTCTTAAAATCAGGAACTGTGAACATCTCCAATAATAGTCCCTAAAAGACAAACTATTGAAGTCATGATGACCAATACCAACAGAGCTTGAACAAAACAAAACCAGTATTACCTCATTTTACTACTACACAACTGACACACATAGAACATTTGTAATAATATATGTCACTACAATATTCATATTAAATACATTCTGTACATAACTTGTAATTTAAATTGATTGTGATTCCTGGTTCCCTTGTAGTTGAATCAGGACACATATTCATTCATGCCAGTAATGAATACATATTGTTATTTGAAACGTTACTAGTGACTTCTTTAAGATATTCTCATAGAGTGTTATATGTATGTGAGTGTCACAGTGTTGTCAAGAGTAGTGGATTAAATTAAATTGTTTATCTGTCTGTTGTTGTGACTTACACTTCACCATACACATACCCTAGACACAAAACGTAGTCACCACACTATTCCAGAATAATTCTGACTGAGATATATAGATATGTGGCAGCAAGTAAGGTTATATATATAATATACTACTCTTATTAGATATATATATACCTTCACAGCTGATCTCAGTCAGTACACTAAGTCCCTTATAAATATCTATAACATCCCACTTCACCACATATATTGGGGTCTCGCTCTTGGGATTTTGAATCTTTCACTATTAAAAAATATTGGGGGGTAATTCACTTCAGGGAATATAAGAATTAAAAGGTATCCTTGGGTGGAATTAAATAAGGTTGAGCTCACGGTGCCTGTTTTGTCCATTAGAGATTGAATTGTTGGTTAGACATTGTATTAAGTTACCTGATAGACAATGGCGGACCTGGCCAAATTTCGATCTGCTGCGGTTCAGACTGCAAAAGAGTTAGGATTAGATGGGCAAGTTATGGTTGCCTATGTTACTACGGAATGTGACAAATTTATTGAACGCGAAGAAAGAAGGTTTGAAGCCGAAAGAAGTTAGAGGCTGACAGGGAAATTAAGAAGTTACAATTTGAAGCTGAGGCTGAGACTAAGAGGTTGCAAGCTGAGGCTGAGACTAAGAGGTTGCAGATTGAGGCTGAGGGCTAAGAAAATTGGAGGCGAAAGAGAAGACAAAACGCTGATTGGCTGCAGAAAGGGAAGATCACTAAAAATCTGAAACAGTGTTGAAGAACTGAAAAAACATTGGGTTTCCCAAGGGGAAGCTCATTTCTAAGACTTCATAAGTGCTGCATATAAAGGGTTATATTGCCTAAGCAATGACTCTCGAAGTTTACAATCCTTGTCCCCCTAATAATGGCTCCCAATCGTCGTATAATGGGAAAGTACCTACTTTAAAGAAAGAGCAATCAAGTGATTCTGAGGTAAGCAACTAACACTTAAAGATCCAAGCTGATTACCCGAAATTGAGTGACTATCAGAGGGAACTTTGGAGATTTACTGGTTAAATTATAGAACTTTACTCAAGTTTTCTTTATAAAAAGAGATGCAGATCAGAATACTTTGGCTGCTGCAGGGGTTTTTAACGTTGTTTGACTATACCATTCGCCCACAGCTAATTTTTATAAGGAGAATAATTGTCTATGATGTAATTTATGTTGTCTAAGGCCTGGAATCTACGGCTTGTAAGGTTTGGGGAAAATCTATCTATGTCACATTTACAACTGATGTGCAAAGGGTTTGAATTGAAGGGGTATCCAACCTTAACAGGTAAGATAAATCGCCTCTGCCTCCCACTTCACAGCTTTTGGTGGCATCAAAATCTAATATTAGGTGTTTATTGTCAACGTCTTTGAACGTAGTTGGAATTTTCCCACCAATGGTGATTGGTTAAATTTGGGTCGGCAAACTATCACCAGTTTTGGGGACAATACTCTGGTTTCCTTTTGACAGTAACATTTTGCCTCTGGTTCCCCCCCCCCCCAGAAAATGGGGCGATTAATTTTCTGTCTTTGGCTGGTCCCCAAGACTTGAAAGATTTAAGTTGTTCGTGAGCTAATTGAATGGGCTGTAGAGGGATCCTTTTTTCCATTGGGCAACTTAAGGTTTCAGCGTGAATCCTTGGAAATCCCTAATAATAAGTCATGCAGAGGAAATGTGAGTTGGGGAATATTGGAGCTTCGTTGCTTATTTGGTATCAGCAGATACAAAAGAATTACTCATTTGATGAATCTTACGTTCAACTAGTAAAATGCTTGGCAGATGTTCTGCCGATGTCCCATGATAAAAAGAATTATGACAGGAATTTTTGAGTGAAGCTAAATCCCGTTTACAAGGTTATAGATATTGCAATCTCTCTAGAAATAGAAAAAGGGTTTGGATTCCGATCCCACACTTCCTTTAAGCAAGAATCTTTTGAAGAACAATTTTGGATAATTAGAAAAAGTTGTTCTATGAAGTTGGGGTGCTAAATGCAGGCATTACTAGATAACGAAACGGCACTGCAAAACTGGGCGGAGGGGGATTAGATACAGGTTTTTTTGGGGGAATGACAGGGAATTGGCCAGGAAACAGATAATTGTCGACAGGTGTGTATGAAAAAAAACTAAAGGCCCAAGCTAGAAAGCAATATCCAGGTTTGCCATTTGGATAACTATGACAGATTGAGGGTTTTTGACAAAGACAGCTAAGGAAAAACGGGGAAGAAAAGAAGACTTTGAAAGAAACCAGTATGGGTCATTGGGCTGAAAGGAAACGAAGAGGCCAGACAAGGGAAGGAAAAGAATGGAGTTGCATAACAGAAAATTGGCCTGCATGTTAAGTTGCGTTTAAGATGGAGGATTGGGGAAATTTAATCAAATAACAATTTTTAGTGAAGCATTGTTCATTCTTACTGCAGGGGAAAGGGAAAAGAAGAAATTGTACAGCTTTCAAGAGAAAAGAGATTAGCTGGAGAGGAAACAGGAAAAGGAGGAGAAAAGATTTCAAAGGGAACATGAATTACGACTAAGGGAGTTTGAGTTTCAAGGCCATGCTCCTGAAAATGGTGCCAGTCCCTTTGCCTCTGATGCTACGGTTACTCAAGGAGCCTCAATCTCAGCTATGAATTTTCATTTAGATCATTTTGTTGAGAAAGACGATGATATTGAGAGCTATATAAATAGGTACGAACTATTAGCTACCACGTATGGGTTGGAGAGAGAAAGGTGGAGCTTAAAGTTATCTCAGGGACTTCGTGGGGCAGCTTATGAAGTTTTTGCAAAAATGAGCAGAGGTGATCAGGAAAATTATGACATGCTAAAGCAGGCTCTTTTGTTAAGGTATGAAAAGAATGCAGAGTTTTACAGGAAAAAATTTAGGAATGCTAAACTACTGTCAGGTGAAACCTATCACCAGTTCTCTGCACGAATAGAGACATACTTGGAGAAATGGACTTCTCTGGGGAAAACCCAAGATCTTAAGGAAATGGTCCTTATAGAGCAACTAAGAGAGTCCATGGCTCCAGACCTGAGAAAGTTTCTCATGGAACAAGGTGCAGAGAGGCTGGGTGAGTTGCTAAATGTTGCTGAAAGGTATCAAGCAGCTCAAGCAGAGGTAACAGGTAATAAAAAGAAACAGGTGGACAACTTTAGGGCACCACAGAACTTTAATAAATTTGATCCTAAGGATCAAAATAAAGGTAAGCACCAATTTGATAGGCCACGGTATGACAATAAAAATAAATTCCCACAATTCGATGAAAGGAAATATAATGAAAGAAAATCTTTCAACCAAGGAAAAAGGTGGTGTAAAAATTGTCAGATGGACAATCATGACACTGACCGGTGCAGAAGGAAACCTGTGTATATGGCAACCCTTCAGGTCAGGTCGACCTCAAGACAGGAGGAGGATATTATGTTGGATACCACTCCAGAAGAGATGAGGAAGGCACAGGCTGGGGATAAAACACTCAAGCCTTGTTTCAGAAAATTGTCAACTTGTCATACAACTCCAGGCAAGGGAGATTTTTATATGAAAAACAAGTTGATGTATAGGAAGACTGGAACTAGATCCCATGGTCACGGACAGCTGGTTCTTCCAAAAAGATACAGGACAGACTTAATAAGGAGCCTACATGTGAAACCAGATGGGGACCATGAGAAGATAGGTACCATCATTCAAAAGGTGGCTCACAATTATTATTGGCCCAAAGCAAGATGGGACATTGAGAATTTTGTAGAAAGGTGTAGTATAGCACATGAGGGAACACCCACAAGTGGGAACATGGATCAGGACCTGGACACGCCATGGGGCAAAATCAGGCCTGACAATAAAAGGAAAAATAAATTTGATAAAGTGGACCAAATGGAATGGGAAGCCCCTTTTCACGGACAAGCTTCACTTAACTGTTTTACAATGGCCACTATGCGGAGAGTGCAAAAGGATGTCTTACCCCAGGATAAGCCGACAATCCCTCAATCGGACTTAAACAAACTGGAGGAAGAAGATGTAGAGAGGAAATTTCTCATCAAGAATTTTAAGAGGGGAGACAGCCCCAAGAGAAAAATTGGTAGCGGTCGTTTTATGAATGATAATTCTGGGAGGAAAAATCATCACTATAAAGCTTCGAGTGGAAGAGACCATACCGGTGCATGGACAAATAGGTCCACACAATTAAAGGTCCACATGTAGCTTTGTTAAGAACGTGGACTGATGAAAAGGCAGAGGAAAACATTACATCTTCATACCAGTATGTGAATGAGCTGACCACTCGGTTAAAAACTGGCTGGAAACTTGCCAATGAAAATTTGAAACAAGCCAGGAAGAAACATGCTGCCTATTATAACAGGAAGGCGAAAGACAGAAATTTGGCTGTGGGAGAGAAGGTACTGCTTCTTTTGCCCGGGAGTCAGAATAAGTTACAAATTGGATGGCAGGGTCCATATACAGTTCTAGAGAAGGTGTCTAGAACAAATTATAAGATAGATAAGAAGGGGAAAGAAAAAATCTATCATGTGAATCTCCTGAAGAAATATTTGGAAAGAGAACATCAGGAAGAGACACACTTGTTGACCTTGTCCATCGCCATGGAGATGAAAAAGGAACCACTTTCATCAGTTGAATATCCATTACACCCCTGTGAGACAGCAGCACAGGTGAAAATCAGTACACATTTAACGAAAACTCAGAAAGAGAGAGTGCAACAGGTTCTAAATAATCATGCAGAGGTGTTAACAGACCGACCAGGACATACAAACCTATTGGAATATGATATGAAACTCATAGACTCCACACCTGTCTGTATGAAACCATATTCGATTCCGTTTGCTAAGGAAAAAGCTTTGAAGGAAGAGATAGACTATCTATTGAAGGAAGGAATTATTTCGCACAGTGAGTCTTCGTATAGTTCCGGTGTTGTACTTTTAAGGAAGCCCTCTGGAGAACATAGACTCTGTATAGATTACAGGAGACTGAATGCTATTACAGAAGGACAGGTGGATCCATTGCCGGATACAAATCAGCTGTTTGCCAGACTAAATAAAGCTAAATATTTCTCAAAAGTGGATCTGAGTAAAGGATACTATCAGATTCCAGTAAAGCCTGAGGTTAGACCATACCTAGCTTTTAGTACCTCAGAAGGACACTATGAGTTTAATAGATTGCCATTTGGATTGAAGAATGCGCCTAGTGTCTTCTCTAGAATGATGAGAAAATTATTGGATCCTCTGAATAATCCCTGTATAACAAATTTTATGGATGATATCCTTATAGCAACAGAAACATTTGAGGAACACATTGACTCTCTGAACATGCTGTTTGATCGACTTAGGGAGGCAAATTTAACAGCCCGACCAACCAAATGTTGCGTTGGATGTAAAGAATTGGAATTTTTGGGACACACAGTTTATCAGGGAAACATGACCCCTGACCCAAAGAATTTAGAGAAACTACAGAAAGCCCCGAGACCACAAACCAAGAAGGACGTGAGATCCTTTGTCTCATTATGTGGTTTCTACCAGAAGTATATCAAAAACTTTAATTCCATATGTGCACCTTTAACGGAATTGACACGTAAAGGACTTCCAGATCGCATTACATGGACACCACAATGTGAAATGGCTTACCAAGAATTGAAGGAAAAGCTCACAAGTAAACCCATTTTGAAATTACCTGACTTAAGTCAAGAATTCATAGTAAGGACGGATGCAAGTAATATTGGGCTAGGTGCAACTTTACTACAGAAATCAGATGCATTGGATGGGGAATTAAGCCCAGTGGCATATGCTAGCAGAAAGTTGAATAAAGCTGAAATCAACTACTCAACTAGCGAAAAAGAATGTCTTGCAGTAATATGGGCAATAAAGAAATTCAATATTTATCTATATGGGAAGGCATTTAAGTTGCAAACTGACCACAAACCTTTATCGTTTTTAGCACAGGCTAAGCATGAGAACTCTAGGTTACTCCGATGGTCTTTGCTTCTGGCTCCATATAATTTTAGCATTGAATATATATCTGGAAAAACAAATCTGGGAGCGGATTTTTTAAGCCGCCATCCGTGTGATGAGAATCACCGTAAACCCCAGAAATAATAATAAATTTCTCTATGTGTATATAGAATAAAGGACTGACATATAATGTCTGTTTTAAGAGGGGAAGTGTCATGAAATATTCTAATCCACATATATAAATTATTAGGTAAATATAAAGCCTAACAAATAAAATTAATAAAGAGAAGAGCAATGGGAAAATGACAGTGCTGTCACAAGGAATGTACTCGAAATCCCCCTTGTTTTCTGCTTCGTCTGCAAATTGTAACGCTTTCACGTTGATAGTAAAGCTTACTGTATTATTACCCGCCTTCTTCAATGAAACGTGTGCTGTATTTCTTGGAAAAGCATTGAGACGTACTGCGTAATGACCTAAATTAACCCTAACATTAATTATACTGCGTTACCAAAACGAACGAACAGATGGACTAAAGGGATAAAAAGAGAAGGGAGAGGCAGAAAGCCGAACACTAAACCCGCTTCGCGCGATACACAATTACTACCATCACGCGTGTAAGTCTACATGCACTAATTTTTTTTTCAGACGGACAGTGATAAAATACACTACCCTTTCCCAGAGTTAGGTTTATAAATCATAACAGACTCTTATTAGAAAAGACAACATTATATGGGTTTACGTTTGAACACATAACAGTACCCAGACAGCACATCTTCTAAACAGGAGATAGAAGAAATTGCATATTTTGAACGCAGCCACGTAGCTCCTTTAAATTAGTATTTTTGGGTTCCTTAGGGTTTGCTGACAAATAATATGTAAAACGTTACGCAAATAGTCCAGGAATTAATAAATTATACCAAAAATAAAATATTGGGGGTGCCTGACAGCATAAAATCATTTCTGCTCATAAAATTTTTTTTATAACGTGTTTGAAAAAACCTTACGTTACATAAATAGCCTACCATGTAAACTCCAAATTGATTGGAGCGCAACAAATGAAAGCCTAACCACGATTGGTCGGGCTATAAATACTATCTTGGTTGTTGGGGGAGACGGGAAAAGATAACATTTTTTTCAAACACTTGTCGAAACGTGGCTCATTGGCCAGTCTCGCTGATATACACACTTGGGAGCGTTAGTTCGAGACCACTAATTCAAATAAGCTTGATAAAGCGACAGTACGTTGAAGCTAGCTCACATTTTTGCTAAAATAAAAGCCTGGAACATAGGCAGAACGGAATTTGTGCCAGTTTGTGCCAGAATTCATTGCTAATCAACGTATCTGTGTTTATTTCCATGAAATTGTGGTAAGCTTGAACCATTCAGTATCTTTTAATGAAAAATTGAATGTGAATTGTTGATTTATGCCTGTATATATATGTGTAGTTCAGTGGCAAACGTGAGGTAAAGCCTATAATGCTCCAGCCTGAACAGAGGGTGTCGGAGAGAAGTAAAACGGCATGGAATGGCCAAGTAGTACACTGACACCTGGATGATGGACTAGAAAGAAATAATGCTGGAAGTGCAGAGGCGTAGTAACCATTAAGAAGGGTAATACTGGAATAAAGTATTTCAAATGAAGCTGACTGTTGGCCTAACGCTCTGAACGCAATGTTTGTGCTGTATTGTGATCAGTGTAAAAGAGAATATAAATTAGTTATGAAGTAGAAGGTACATCCTTCTTGATTTCAGGGACAGTGGTCTTGATGGTAGTGAGCAGCATCTGGTCAGAGATTTGCTGAATCCAGAGTCGGACAGCATACTCCTTGGTCTTTTTAGCTATCAGTGAGGTGTCTCCTGAGCCCAGAGGAGAATTCGAGCAGAGGAGTCCTTTCCTGCCGCCATCACGCCAGATAAGCGAATTGGCCAGCTGAGCTCAACATTATGTCCCCTCATCTTGAAATAACTTTATAAAAATTAACATTCAGAGGGGAATTTACTTGTCTTAAAATCAGGAACTGTGAACATCTCCAATAATAGTCCCTAAAAGACAAACTATTGAAGTCATGATGACCAATACCAACAGAGCTTGAACAAAACAAAACCAGTATTACCTCATTTTACTACTACACAACTGACACACATAGAACATTTGTAATAATATATGTCACTACAATATTCATATTAAATACATTCTGTACATAACTTGTAATTTAAATTGATTGTGATTCCTGGTTCCCTTGTAGTTGAATCAGGACACATATTCATTCATGCCAGTAATGAATACATATTGTTATTTGAAACGTTACTAGTGACTTCTTTAAGATATTCTCATAGAGTGTTATATGTATGTGAGTGTCACAGTGTTGTCAAGAGTAGTGGATTAAATTAAATTGTTTATCTGTCTGTTGTTGTGACTTACACTTCACCATACACATACCCTAGACACAAAACGTAGTCACCACACTATTCCAGAATAATTCTGACTGAGATATATAGATATGTGGCAGCAAGTAAGGTTATATATATAATATACTACTCTTATTAGATATATATATACCTTCACAGCTGATCTCAGTCAGTACACTAAGTCCCTTATAAATATCTATAACATCCCACTTCACCACAAAGACATTGGCTATTAAATCCACGATCCCCCACGATTTAGTTAGTACACAATCTGCCTTCATTTCTATACACTATATAAGCTGAAGGTAGATTTGTATGTATCAGTAGCTATACAGAATCTAAAGAAACAGCGAAATAATCATCTATGTTCTCAAAGTTAAAATGAATTTTTAAATGAAAACAATTAGCTGTTACTGACGTCAAGATTTGATCGACGCAGACGTCAAGATTTTCTCGATGTAGATGTCGAGGTTTGCTCGAATTAGACGTCAAAATTAGCTCGATGCAGATGACGAGGTTTTCTCGATGCAGACATCAAGATTAGCTCGATGCAGATGGCGAGCTTGCTCGATGTAGACGTCAAGATTGGCTCGATGTAGATATCGTGGTTTATTAGATATAGATGTCGAGGTTTGCTCGATGCAGACGTCAAGATTTGCTCGATGTAGCCGTCAAGATTTGTTCCATGTAGACGTCAAGATTTGCTCGATGTAGGTGTCAAGGTTTGCTGGATGCAGACGTCGAGGTAAGCTGGATGTAGACGTCAAGATTTACTCATTGCAGATATCGAAATTTGCTCAGAAGACATTTTCTTTCTTGGTCATATAGTTTATTCATATTCATAGTCAAAAATCACAGTACGCAGAAAACGCTGTTCAGGTACTGTGTATTTGTTAAACGTGCGAGTACAGTATTTAGGGGCGAAAACCCCGCCCTAGTAGTTTGCAGAAAAAAAAAGTAGCCAAATTTGTCATTTTAAACTGGAGAATAGAGACTGCCTTTTACAAACTAATTACTTTTAAACAAATTAACACGTTTTAGTCAGTTTTTTTTTTTTTTGGGCAGTAGAGGCAGCCAGGTTCGAACTAACTGCAGTAGCTTGGGGGGAAATACGAACAGCTAAACTGGCTAAATGCACTGTACTTGAGACAACGACAAATCAGTAACGTTGTTTTTACTGTTATGAGTATTACTAGACGGTAAATAACATTACAAGATAGGCAGTCAACATTATAACACAGCGGCCAACATTACAAGAAAGCGATCATCATTACAAGACATCAATCATCATTTCAAATCACGGATCAATATTAAAAGAAAGCGATAAGTATTACAAAACAGTGATCAACATTTTTAAAAAATCTACTGCTAGTGTATCTGTATTTATGAAGAACAAGGGGGCTAGAAACACTCCAAAGCTGAGCGAGTGTTAGCGAGTAAGCAAGAGAGTGGGTGTGTGTGAGGGGGTGAATGTGTCAGTGTGTGTAGATGAATGAGTGTGTGTGAGTGAGTGAGTTGGATACCTAGCTAGGGAGTGAGAGAGAGAACAAAATATGAATGTTAGCACTGCATTGGTAGTGACATCATGCTAGACCACCACCACATCAGCAGACCTTGCTTCAACCATCGCTACAACATCACAGACGACGGATTCTCACGTATAATAACATCTCAACAACAACAACAACAAAATCAGCTGGGGGAAAAAACCCCAACTTCACCCTCGTTCTGGATTCTGGATTGACTAGATGATACGGCGCGAGACAAGAACGTGCATGCGATTAGAATGAGGGAAACACGAGGGCTCAGTTACAGGACTTCGTGATTAAAATTTTCATGAATTCTTGAAGAAAGGAAAAAGATACTGGAAAAAAAAATGGAAGAGTGGTTCAGGAGACAAGAAAAAAGAAATAATGTCTATCAATCTAAAGATTTGGAGAAGAAATGTGAAATATTGCTCCAATAGTCAATTACAGGATTGGGTGAATAAATGGGTGGTGAAAGAACACATACATTTTTCGCGTACAAAATTAACTAACTGTTGCGACTTGAAAAATTTTTTAATTAACAAAAAATAAGAGCAAGAAAACTAACTGCAAATAAAGGGACAAGATTGTTGTCACACTAACCAGCAACGTTTTTGTAAAGTTTAACGAACAAAAAGGAAAAAAGTAGGCATCTAAGAATATATACTAGTGTGGTTAGATCACGTTCTGACTGGGAAAAATGACTTCTGCCTGATTCAGAAGTTTGAGGAAATACTACTGTTTCACTCACTTATTAAATTAACCAAGTCATTCAGACCATATGAAACTTACTAAGTCACTAAGACTATTACAACATTTTTTTTAAAAATTATGTCAAACACTAATCATGACCCAAAATTCCCAGATTAAACAAAATTATTGCTTTTCAGTTCCGTGTATGCCTCTCGTCCTGTGTATGTTCATCGTCCAACAACCTCGTTCCTAAACCCATTTCACTCATTCTACTCGTATTCCAGTGCCTCCTGTACGTCTTTCCCCTGGTGATAAAACGCACATATGTACTCAGGAACGGTCTCAGGTGCGAGTTTTCAGAACCTGAACAGTGAAAACAAAAAGGACAAAATGTCCTCTTTTATCGTAAGGGTGAGAAGAGAAAGAGCAGTCACGGAAGGGATAGAAGACATCAGGGTCTATTACAAGAAACTCCGAAAACCTTCGCGAACGCTGGTTTCGCACGGCTCCTTAGTAGATGGAATCCATCTTTCGCAATCCAGTCTCGAAAATGGGGTCTTTTTCTGCGTCGGACTGGATAGGAAATTGGTGCAAGCCCTGAGGCTGCGACGGAAAATATGCAATTGTGAGGTGTAATTTCTGGGAGAAATTGGAAACAGTGATAAGTATCGAAGAGCCGGCGAGAGCGGGAAAAAACGCAGACAGCCGTGGGATGACAAACGCGTCGTGGAATCAATTTCAATTGACAGAGTAAATGAAATCGAGGGAAGATCATTAACGGAGACATTGGCCTCACCTTCATCTCTTTTCCCAGCAAGTTTGAAAATAATGTTGGTTACCACCAATTCTTGTATGACACCATTATTCTGTGTGCGCTCGTAACGCTATTGGAATGCAGGGTTGGAGAGAAATTTAAGGGACAGAATAAGAGCAAGGGAGGCAACTAGAAACCTGTCGTAAAGGAGATTTAGTTCATAGATTGTAGGGACGAGTTATACAGAAGTAAACTTCTCACTGTTGAATGACCATCTAAGTCATTTTGTATCAGAAATAAGTGACGCAATCACGGGCGGATAAAAAAAAGGGGCGAGTGTTATTTCTGTGTAGCTTCCCCTTGGTCAAATTATTGCTAGCTTAACTATTACAGTGGTCATTCTAAATATGTTTAGTCTTAACTGATGCGATGTTTAATAATATTATCATGATAAAACATTTTGCCACAGAAACTACCGCTGCAAGAGCATACAAGTTTTGGTGCAGGTAGGGCCAGCATTCGCTGTCGCGGGGCCCGATTTGGACCATTTTGGTGGGGCCCCTGGAGTTTACTGTTTTGTTTGTCAGATAAGATGTCAGGGGTGTATGCTATTACACTGAATTAAAAAAACAACGGCCTATGCTCCTTGGGGCGATGAAGGGTGATGATGATAATACTATTTAACACTGCAATGACTGTGTTGTAACCTTGCCAGTAAGGGTAACAATTATAATGTCTCAGCTGTAACACATTTCTTACTGAAACTAGTGTAAAAGCCCGTCATAAGACGGGAATTAAATTCAAAATCACCAATACCTAACGGCAATTTTACTTATTCAAAAGTATTTGTATATTTCTTATCCATTGATGCGACCATCCTCGGGTATTGCTCGGTAACCACGAGAGCTAAGTCTCGCATGGGAAATTTCTGTTTACAAGTTAACGTTTACTTAGCTGTCAGACAATTCTATTATTTTTTTTTAAATAAAGAACTTTAAAACTAGACGTGTTTTATACAAAAAAAACTTTCTTTTTTTAAGTCATATAATTCTTTTTTAAAATTGGAGGTATCAACCACAACGCAAGGTCCCCTGCAGGCGGGGGCCCAATTGGGTCCAATCGGTTAAATCGGCTTAAGACCGACCCAGGGGTGCAGGCTTCCTTCGGGACCTGCTGCAGTGGTGGCTTCGTGCTCCGTAAGGAGAGCAAAGTAATATGCTCATGATGATAATGTTTATTGTAATTGTGTTACAGTGTAGGCTCTGTTCCGTAATTATATGCCTCTGTGTTACAGTGTTGGCTCTGTTACGTAAGTTTTATGCCTTTGTGTTACAGTGTACGCTTTGTTACATAATTATATTACTTTATGTTACAGTGTACGCTGTTACATAATTATTTGCTTTTCTGTTACAGTGTACCGTACGCTCTATTACATAATTATATGCCTTATTGTTACATTGTACGCTCTGTTACATAATTATATGCATTTGTATTACAGTGTCAGCTCTGTTACATAATTATATGCCTGTATGTTACAGTGTACGCTCTGTTACATAATTATTTGCCTTTGTGATACAGTGTACGCTCTGTTACATAATTATATGCCTTTTTGTTACAGTGTTCGCTCTATTACATAACTATATGCCTTTATGTTACAGTGTTCGCTCTGTTACATAATTATGTCTTTGTGTTACAGTGTTCGCTCTATTACATAACTATATGCCTTTATGTTACAGTGTTCGCTCTGTTACATAATTATATACCTTTATGTTACAGTGTTCGCTCTGTTACATAATTATGTCTTTGTGTTACAGTGTACGCTCTGTTACATAATTTTATGTCTTTCTGTTACAGTGTACGCTCTGTTACATAATTATATGTCTTTGTGTTAGTGTATGCACTGTTACATAATTATATGCCCTTGTGTTACTAGGATCCGGAAAGGGAGCAATGAATATTAATACTATAACCTACCAGTAAGAGGCGACTAAGGGTGACGATACTGTTGTGCGATCTCAAGTCCACTCCGGCAGGATTGTATTACAGTCCCGTGCGAGTAATATTTTCTTATTTTTCTCTCCCCTGTCATTATTATGTGGCATATTTTATGCATCATTATTTAACTCTCTATGCTGAATCTAGTATAGGAAAGTCTCTAACACTCCACTCCCCTACGGAAGTATTTGCTATGGGACTGTCTTTATCTTGTTTACCACTCCTCAGACTTATTTACGTTCCGCCAGATGAACTGGGGTATTATCGTAACGATACCCAGTCATTATCACAGGTCAGCGAGCGAGATTCTTATCATGAAAAGACGGTCTCGCCCGATCAACATCTATAGAAGCCAATAATGTCTGTCTGAGATAGCCGTCTGAGGTGGGCAGATTACACAGGTGGTAGATGCGTTTTTCGTTTCACGGGACCAACGCCTGTGTGTGATTATCACGATAATCTGTCTGGAGAGACAATATTGGCGAAAGGTAGCATCTGGACATCAAATGAGTTCACAGATGATGTCTATGAGTTGTGCACAAGATGTGATGATGTCACCATGATACAACGTTAAAATATCTCCAAAATTAACGATGAAATGTAGGGTTAAAAATAATGCGTAAGATACTAGGAGACATGCTCGCCCATGCCAGCTTTTCCCCCGCCATTTAAAACTAACAAGTTAGAAGTGCAGACGAAACGTTTACCCTTTGTAGACGGGAGAGAACGGAGGACACAAAAAAGGAAAAATATGACTGAACACGTGTTTGAAGTTCGAACGGCAAAAAGACGCAAGTGGGGGTGAAAGGAAAAAAATTCACGTCCCGAGTTGACATAAAGTAAGGAAATGGACAAGAAACGGACATCAGCTCTTGATCGAGACAGTCATTTCTTGGGCGTGTTTCGATACTTGGTCTTTATTTGAATGCCGCGGAAAAACACATGAGGGAAGGTTCTCGAACAAATTTCAAAATTAAACTTGAGAAAAAATATGTTTTTTCTTAATACTAGAGTTATGAAAATAAAACCTAGCTAGTTTGATAGCCCATCTTGAGCAGAGAAATAATATGCTTTCATTTATACAGACGGATAGATAATAAAGAAGATATTGACAAAAGACTGCAGTGTTCATATCATACAAGCGAATGCACTGTTAACCCATGTCAGTGTTGTTGTTGTGTAGTGTTGTGTGCAGAAGTGGTTCAGGAAGTAGAGTTCTGACACATGACCAATACTTTTGTTTCAGAACTGTGAGTTTCTATTTGGCACCAAAGCGGTGTCAAATGCTGTAGTAATATATACAAGTGTGGACCAGAGCAGTCTATCATTGTGTCAGAGCAGCCGTATATTGCCCCCAGCACGGAGAGGTGGGGCCACAAGACTTTTGTACAAGATCGACGCAGGCGAGATAAGTCATATCTGGCCTGCTGGACTTTCACCAACGACATTTTCAACTAAATTATCCCTAATTTACCAGTAAATAAAGCCATGACATTGGGGAAATTAAACTATATATATATATATATCCCTTAAGTCAACGAACAATGTTTGGCAGTCATAGACTGGGAGTGATTACACCATCCCAACAGCATATCTAGTAATAAGTTCTCCTGTGACTATCTTAATATAATTACTATTAACCAGTCATTTGAAATAATTAATTACACATTTTCCATTTTATTATGTCATATGATTTTGCATTCCATTTATCACTCCATAATATTTCTTATGTTCTGACCAACTAAACATTTGGTTCAGAACAAAATAAATTTATCAAAAAAATTTAACTTTAAAAACTAAAATAGCCTGAGTTAGTTCAGTGTGTTATAAATTTTATTAATATTATTAGACTTCTTAAATCTGTGTGTGTGTGTGTGTGTGTGTGTGTGTGTGTGTGTGTGTGTGTGTGTGTAATTTACCACAACACATTACATATCAGTACCCTAGATTTTTAACGTAGCCACATTCATTAGTAAAAAAGATATGTGTGAGGTCGTAAGTGGTAGCAAGAAAGGCCTTCTGTAATTCACATCTACATTTATCTCAGGAGCCTTCACAGCTGACCTCATACATCACACTAGGTGACTTCAACCATACAATACCATCAAAATCCACTACACAAGATGCCAGCGGAAGTCTGAGGCAACGATATGACATCACTGTAAGAGGTCACTGTTATGTGTAAAATCATAACAGGCTCTATCGCACTCGACAGGGTTTATGTACTCATTTCCTTGTTGATAAGCGTTGCCCAGACTACCCTGGAAGTACGTCATATAGTCTGCTGTTTTCGAGCAAACGATCCTTTGCCGGCTTTAGGTCGAAGATTCGATCTTGAAGTCGGCCTCTTTCGCTGTGTATTCTCCGTGTGAGAAAGACGTGTTTTGGACGAGCTCCAGATAGTGTACTCTTGTTACAGAGTTTTATCATTTATATCAGCTAGGTCGTCCTGCAGTTGGAGCCTAAGCTTGATGATATTTAAACGGACAAGTCATTGCTGAAAGGAGAGGAATGTGTGTGGAACTATATATTAAATATTTCAGCAATATGCCTCTGACATTGTTTCCGTAGTCTACGTGACGATAGACTGATCTTATGGACTGGCTAGAGATTGCCATTGACTATTTTTATGGATGCTTCAATTAGGAGCTATGTCGTGTAATAAACTAAATGTTGTCAAACGTAAACCAGGCATTATGGAGTTTTCTAATGTTGAAGACTAGCCTTACGTTTTGAAGACTGTTTAAAAAGTTGGACTGAAAGGCCTAATGAAAATTATACCCTAGACAGGCTGGACACTAAAATCCAGCTACTGAGGACTCTAAATGAACTCGTAGAGGGAAGATAGATCTAAACCATCTACCATATCAAATTATCCCTCTACAGTCACGCGTGGATATTAAATTTTATATTTTGAAACACGTGAGGGTATTATTGTTTTTAATTTGAAACACCCCTACCCACGTGGTGCTGAACGAGATTAGATTGGATTGGTTCATTTTGAAATATACAATGTATTTTATTGGCACACTAGTCGGAAGTGCAATTTGTGATTTGCATTAAGAACTGAGAATATAGTGTGATGAAAACACACACAGATCACACAAAAAGACTGCAGCGCACAAGTCATATCAGCGATTCCTAAAAACCAGAAAGAAAAAAAAGACATTGGACTTAGAAATTCCACAATATAAGTATCAGAACGAGTATTGGGCAACTTTGTAATTCACAAGTAAACCCGCATTTTTAATACAAGATTGGAAACTTAAAGGGGCCAGGACTTTAATTAACAAGACTGGAATCCTAGGAATTTGATCACAAGTCATAGAGGAATTTAACAAAAGTTTTCCCAGGCCCAGGTGATTTCACAGAACATCCGCCGTCAGAGGAATTAACTCTAATTTCCCAGACCAAGTCATAGAGGAAATAAACAAAAGTTTTCCCAGGCCAGGATTTCGCAGAACACCCGCCGACAGAGGAATTAACTCTAATTTCCAGACCTAAGTGACTTCGAAGCATCTAATACAGAGCTGGGTCTAGTCTAAATCTGTGCAAGGAGATTGTGTATTTCTCAAAATTTTGGGGTAAGTGTAAACAATTTATTTACTAATGTAAATTCTACAGGTTTCTTGCTAAGTGGCTATATACAAGGCTGGCAACCTCAACATATGAAAATAGTATTGCACGAACCCCTATTGGAAGAGCTGGTGATTGTTTATGTCTAGTCGTGTGGGAAACCCGACAGCAGAACGACCCAAGACTCCGACGTTTGCGGCGAACAAATGTACTTAGCAGGCATTTGTTTCTTTCTATTTGTCTAAGGTTCGTGGTTACAAGCCATCATATGATTTGTGGTACTAACGCCGCTAGTGTGAGAGAAAAGCATCCACCCTAACCGTCTACATTGGAAGAGAGTGTGGAGAAGGCTTCCGTCATCACAGAATTGATGAACCGCAGCTGCAGGACTCAACTGGGGTTAAGTTTTTTGTGTCACAGGCAACAGCAAAACACGGACATTGATAGCGCCCCGATCCAACCTCTGTGAGGAAAAATTTAATTTACCTTTCAACCCCCATTTAATCCTTATTTTAACTTGTTGAACTAATTGACTATTAAATTTATTGCATGTTATTTTAAACTAAACAAATAATTGTTTATTCAGTCATTAGAAGTATGAATGCAAACGTATGAGCACGACTATTTAATAATTCTACACACACACACACATTATATATATATATATATATATATATATATATATATATATATATATATATATATATATATATATATATATATATATATAGCCATCACGTATAAGAGGGCATTCGTTATACATATATGTATGTATTACACCAACTGGAGGCTTGAACGGAATAAATCATTGCTTAAATCCTTCACAAAAGGCGACGGACTAGATATAATGCGTTCCCTTAAGGTAGAAGTGTCATTAATCTTCTATCTACATCTCTGCAAAGAGTAATCTTGCGCGCAGGTAGATACCTCGGAAGCCAATATTAGATACTCTTGAGTTTTGGTCACTGTTGGGCCACTAGTGCAAAGCAGGGGAGGCAATCCGTGACACTAAGGATGGTTGGCGTGGGACAGGCCGCCCGATCCTGTAGCATCTAACATCCACCCAAAGCGTCAACAACATAAATAAAATCATCAAAAGTAAGTAATCAAACTACGCGGGAAAGGGTCCTCCATACCATATATAGGTAACTGGTGGAAGACCAAGGATGTTTTCAGCAAAACAGATCAGTCGCAGACTAAATAGACATACATCACATACCAGCACAACAGAACTTGGAACTGAGTTCACCGCTTTAACTGAATTTGTGGACTATAAAAAGGCCTTCCAAAATTTAAGGGGTACATAACTTTAGAAACTACTGAGGCATTATGGAGTTCCCCGAAAAGTCCATTAACTTAATAAAGAAAACACGTGAAGATATGAAATGTAGAGTTCTTCATGAAGGACAATTTACAGAACCCTTTTAGATCAAAACTGAAGAGCAACAGAGTTGTCTTTTCTCAGAATTTCTCTTATTCTATCTATTATAATGGATTACGAAAACAGCCTTTAGAAGTGGAACTGGTTTGTGACGAAATAGCTGGAACAATCTAGATTTTGTCGATGTTCTAGCCATTCTGAACTGAAACCACATGCAAGATAAAGTGAGAACACTGGACAAGAAAGTCACAGTAATTGAGGCTGAATATACATAGGGAAAATATACAAATTATTGGAATCAGTGTTGCAAAAAATTGTCTAGTCTGCACTTGGAGAAATACATTAACGTCAAGATGTCTCTGGCCTAATTCTTATTAATACGGTGTCGCATAGAGATTTATGATCAATAAATTTTCTATATTCTTTTCTTTTCTACCCGTGTCCTCTACTTTATTATCGCTCTTTTATCCTTTTCCTGTTTTTCGCATTCGTTCGTTTGCGACTAAATATATTTTCCCATTCTGACTTTGCCGTTTCTTTTCTCATACTAGTAACGCATTTTATTGCGTAATATGTCAGTCCCTGCACGAGACGATATAGTGTGAGAATTCATTCCGTCAGACATAGAGAGCAGACATTTGTCTACATGTTCATCTGTCACGAGAGTTTTCTTCGTCTAAGTTCTCGGCGTGAGGTGTGAACGGCGCCCTCATGCATAGCTCAGAAATGAGACATGTCGTGTGAGGTGTGAAGACGCGTTTTGGCAGTTATGGCCAGCGTCTAAGTTAAGTGTTAAGAGAGAGAGAGAGAGAGAGAGAGAGAGAGAGAGACCGGCGCTATTTTGGGTTTTTGAAATAACGTGGGATCCTTTGTCGGATTTTCAGATATCTTACCCGGAGTTTAAACTTGACTTCATTCAGTTCTCCAGGTTCGCAGTAGACAGGTCGCTCGTGTAAAAGAATAAGCTGTATAGCGAAGTTTCTCAGTTTGTTTCGACAATTTTCCGAGCTTCTAGACTTCAAATATATATCAGCGTATAATTCTAAGTTTGTGCGATCGCCTGTAGTTCTGTGTGGAGGTAATATACATATATCTAGTGGTATTGAGTGATTCAGTGATAACCGCTTATTTCATTTTACTAGTTAGATTTCTGTGCAGAAGTAATTAATTTATAAGTCTGTTATATTCTCTAGTCGACATGTTACAGTGGAAAGCAGAATAAACTATAATTTCTAGCTTAAACTCATGCAGCTGTGAATGAATTTTATTAAACTGCTAATAATCAGTCGAGAATATTTTAAACTAACTTATAACTGCACTGATTCATCATTGAGTATTGACGAAATACGTATGTATTTCTAATTCATGATGATTGATTTTATGAAGATAACTTATTACACGGGAGATTTAAACTATAAGACAAGCTCTACGCTTGCAGTTTAAAATGTAAGTTATAACCGAGGAATAGTATGTATAAGTATTGTATATGTTGTTTTCTCTTTATTCAGTGAAACTGGGGTAGCCCAACTCTACCAGCGTTTTAGTACATGAGAAATATCTGTGAAGAACTAAAACATTTTTTTCTTCTTAAAGACTTGGGTGTATAAAGTAAAACATGTCTGGCATTGCGTTGGCATCCAGAACGACAGAGTACCCATTTCATGAACTTTAAAATTAAATGAAGTAACGGGCCTATTGCGCCAGATTTAATTCTTCCTGAGAAAAACTCAAGTACATTTCAGCCTGTGTGGCAAGTAAAATATTACAATCAATAACCTTTCCGACACTGTTGACAAATTGTGGTGTGACCAAGAATTTTACCTTTGATCGAAGTTACAAACCTGACATTTTTCCTAAGTAGTGGAAACCTCGTGATTCTGACACTTTGAGCCGCTTAAAACTAATTCTTACCTCGTGATTCAAGTGACACTAACCTTAGTCTGAAAAATATTCGCATGAAGAGGACGCTCCCCGGAACCATTGGATGAACCCAAAAATCTGCAGAGCTGGGATCCGCTTCATTAAAAGAAAGACAGATTAAAGTGTGTGGGTGTCCTGAAGTTTGCGCCAGACGGCGAACGACAGCACGATTGTAGGTAAGAACGTATGTCAGGGCCCTGATGAATGAACAGAGAGAAAGCAGGAACCAGTGACTCTTTTATGGTATACCAAATTTCACCCACTTTGTATTTCTTTATGAAAGTTTTTGTTGCTAACAATATTTTCCTTAGGATAGATTAGAGTATCAAAGTCTGTTCATACCTTTAAAGGGAAATCATTAGACTACAGCAGATGTATCCGTGACTCTTTGGGGCTATCACTTTTCTTCTAACAGGACTGTGGGCTATACATCGAGGGAAAAGATCATACCAATGGGTCTATCATTCTTGTAGCAAATTCATGGACTTTATGACTATTTGTATCTGCGTGATGTAATTTTTTTGTGTTGTGATGGAATTTTCTTCTGATAATTAAATTCAATTAAACTTAATCAGTGTGTTGGTCAGCTCGTTCCAAATTATCTATATTTTCATTTGTCATAGTTTCACGTCTGTGCGTCTATTGTAGTCACTTATGTGTGTGTGTGTGAGAGAGATATATATAAATTTAATATATATTATACTAGACGGTCTGACAAATCTTAATCTGTTGTAGATGATAGGCTGACTGAGAAAAATCATCTCGAAGGTCAGAGACCGACTCTAATATATTTCCTCCATCTCACTCGTGAAATCTATTTCTACTTATATCTCACTGAGATATCACCTGTTTCTATTGCTATTCAGAAGGGACCAAACCTAAGTCTTAATTCACCTATCACAAATCTACGACATACGGTACCTTGCCTTTTGCTCTAAGTTTTATCAGCGGCTGTATATGGCATAAGTTTGTTAAAGGTCTATGCTCCATGGAGTGCTGAACGGTAAAGATGAGACACAACTGTCATGTTTCGTTCATAATCCGCAGGGTCAGTCTCTAAACTCACAACCCAGGCCTCCGTAACTTAACAAAAATTCATGTTTTTTAATGTCAGTAAATTCGGCGACATTCATTACAAATCACAGATTCCTGTATTCATGTTTATACGTTTCAAGTTCTCGTAGTGCTTTTTGGAATATATATATATATATATATATATATATATATATATATATATATATATATATATATATATATATATATATATATATATATATATATATATATATATATATATATATATATATATATATAATCATTTACATCACCATCTTCATCATCCTCAATATCATCATTCCTTCTAAACCTGGTTCTGATCTGCAACATCGGTTCTCCAGTGCCATCCACCCGAGAGAAAAAAAAAACTCACGATGCCAGAAACGAAATCTGTGAATACGCCAGTATGACTGCCAGGGTCATTACTAATCTTTAACAGAGTTCACTAAACGTTCCCGCGAGAGACAGCAAGCACTAAAAAACAAAAACCCCACCTAAACTGGTCTTCGAATTGCACAATACACTTCAACATGATCTCCTTTAGGGCTGACGCGGCCCCCAGACGGTTGGCAGTAACGCGGTTTTACGAATGGAAGAAAGTAGACCAACCGTTCATTTTATGACGCTGAAGAACCCACCAAGTCTAACGAGCTTCACTTGGAGCAATCAAAGTGGCAGCACGGGATATCCTCCCTTTCCAACCTCCTCCCCTCTTCACACCAAAAGAAACGATTGAAAAACGAGCAGTCCTAATAAAGAGAGCAGGTAAATGATTGACAATCATTATTTTTAGGTAGGTTTTACTTCGTGAAATCAGAAGAATTCTTATACTGCTGACTCCAGTTTTCAACCTCCAAATTACGCAATGATATCCTGGTTCCTCCCATTTCTTTTCCTCCCATAAACCTCCCTTTCTCCTCAACATGTCAAGGCATACACACTTTCCCCATTATTTTTAACCAGCTCATTAAAACTTCAGAAAATAAAGGTTTATCGCGTTATTTTCACTTTTTTTGTCTCTGGGCACACACACAAAACTTGGGGTAAAGACTAGACGAAGTCTGAAAAACTTCGAACCCGGCTCTTGCTGGCGCCACCAGTTCTTCTTAGCTTGGCGTCACGTGACTAATGAAACGTGGAGGAGGTAAAACAAAGGTGAGCAATTTTCACACAGAAGGGCTCGAAGAAAGTGGTAGTTCACGCTCAGACCATCTCGTGCACAACGCCCTGGCTTGGTGGGACGGCTTATCGATCTCAATAACTATGATGGCGGGAGCTTATGTTCCAGTCGGTTCAACTAACCTGAACAAGGACGAGAATTCAAACTAAAGAGAATGCACTTGCTCTCCAGTTTTCGAGTTTAGGTTAGGGTCTACGACTAGTGCAAAACAAACAAACGAAAAACTAAGGGGAAAAGAGAGAAAGCAAACCACTAGTCTGATCTCAGATGAATCCTCATAAAAGAAGTTCATGACACAACCTGTTGTCAAAGAAATGGAATGGGATACTCCGTTCATCTCTTCATCAGCTTTTTTACGTTGCTTAGCACTTTCCCATTCTTGTCCTTAATAAATCCATTTGATTGCTTGTATTTCACTGTACCGATAGGATAGTCTGGCGCTCTCTCTTCCAAACCTCTACACCTCATGGTAGAAGGGGAACGACTAAGTAACTATTTCACTGTAAACTTGTGTGTACTTCTGTGCTGATCCATCGTATTTCATTCAGATGCAGTAGCAGCTTCTTTCGTCCATTCGTCAGTGTATTTCCTCTGGTCTTTTCTGAGACTTCTTACTTTTTTTTTGTTCACTTCTATATATAGTTCGTAAGCTCTGACCCAGGGAAATTTCTGGTTTTGTTTACGTTTAAATCTGCTTCTTGTAAATTCTTTCTTTCCAGTATCTTGGATTCTGTTGTTATCCAAGCTTTGTGCAGGCTTGTCAAAGAACTTCTCCGCACGTCTCAATCCATATATAGTAGTCTTCGTGGTAATAAAAAGAAATTATCAGTTGGTCACAATAGCGTACGCCTGTTGTAGTATAGAAACGTCATGGAAATGCTAACTTGGAAGAGGCTTTGTATATTGGTTTTGTGCAAAGACAAGGGGAACCTCTCTGGTTCTCCACTTTTTCTACTTTCAAGGCTAGCCTGCTTTTAAATCTCGTCATGGCCATTGTAATTCAAGCTTTCAGCGTTTTTTAAAGAAACTTTCTTGGCTTTTTTGGAAGAAGAAGGTTATTCAATGATGTGTATATAATGCTGAGGACTGCATCAAAAAAAATACACGCGTTTCTAAAAATAAAAGAGTAACTTTTGGTAGCGCGAATGCCAGTGGACATCGTGTTTCTTAGAAAAAACCTTGAGATAGACAAAGCACAGAAGAGTGCGTAATGTGACCTTGATTAATATTACATTAATGTGAAGAGGTTGAGAGAACATTTTATGGACAATGCTACGTAAACGAAAAGACAGACTGGGCTGATAGAAGAGAGAGAGAGAGAAGGAAGTATTGTTGGCGGAGGAACGCATGCAATACTACCACGTCGTCTCGCGATATAAAAAAGGAGGAAATTAATGCCACCCCACGCGAAAGGCATGCTAGAGATGATAATGATTTGGTTTTCTTTTTTGAATTGTTTTCTTTTTTAACCAAAATACTGTAACCGAGATGTAATAAAAAATGACACCAAAGTCCTGAAGAGGCCTTTAGCACTAGAAACAGCGATGGCTACCAATACGAGGTAAGGTTTTAAAAAAACATGTTAATGCCTTATAGCACTAGAAAACAGCGATGGCATTTGTCGAGCAAGAAGATGGACCCAGTATTAGGAAACATGACACAATACTGTTTTATGTCTGAAATCCTGACATTAGCCTGACAGTACAGAAGATATCCCATCGTATAGAAGTGAACGGGTGGTAGAAGAAAATACATATTTTGAACGCAGCCACTTAGCTCCATTAAACTTATATATTTGAGTGCCTTAGGACTTGCTGACAAAGAATATGTTAGGTGTTAAGCAAATAGTCTAATAATTAACAAATTATAGCCAAAATACTATAGTGGTGTTGTCTGACAACACAGGATCATATTTGCTCATAATGGCGTGTTTGGACACTGCTTTAGAGGAAATGAGGCCACCACGTTAGATCCGATTTGATTGGCTAGAATAATATGTAAGGCGAAACATGATTAGTCGATTGCAAATACTATTTTTGGTTGTTAATGGAAACGATAGGAAGGGTACTTTTTTTCAAAGGCTTTTGTAAACATGGTCTCATTGGCTGGACCATTTAATATAGTCAATTAGGAGCGTCTGTTCAGTGCCACTTTTTGAAAATAAACTTTGTAGAAGCAAGTGCGTTGAGAACCAGCTCATATTTTTCTAATAAAAGCCTGGGACAGAGGCAGATCGGAATTGTGCCATAACTCATCGCCAGTCAACGTACTTGTTTAATATTTCCTTGAATTGTGGTAAGCTAGACATATTTGATATCTTTTTGATGAAAATTGAATGTGAATTGATAATTTATGTCTGTATGTGTGTGGTTCAGTAACAAACATGAGGCAACGCCTAGATATTGCTCCACCATGAACAAAACTTGTCGGAGAGGAGTATAACTGCATGGGATTGCCAAATAGTACTATGACACCTATCTTATTGAATAGAAAGGAATAATGCTGGAATTGCAGAGGCGTTGTAACCATTAGGGAGAGGAATACTGGTGTATATTGTTTCATGAGAAGCTAGCAGTTGGCCTACCGCGCTGAACTCGGTGTTTGTTATGTATTGTGCTTCAGTGTGGAAATATGGTAGCATACTCCTTGGTCAAGATATCGACCAGTGTTGTTTCTCAAGAAAACGGTGAAGCAAGCGAGCATAGGAGTCAGTTATCCTGCCGCCCACACAGAAGTTAAGATTTCGTTGGCCGGAGCAGCTCAATCTTGTGTATACCCCCTCTAAAATTGACTGTACATTAAATCAAGAGGGACAGTTATTTGTTTCAAATAAAAAGAAACGATGAACCTTTCCAATATTATTTCCACCAGAAACAAACACTTGAAGTCATGATGACAAACAACAACCTAGCTTGAAAAGCCAGTATTACCTTATAGTACTACATCTCAACTTACACACATATTGTAATAATAATATATGTCAATACAAAGATCCTATCTATAAATTGTGTACATACAACTTGTGATTACATTTGATTGTGATTCCTGGTTCACTTTGTAGTTGAATCAGGATATCTATTATTGAAAGGAATTAATACATATTTTAAAAGTTAACACTTGACTTATTAAGATAGTCTTATAGAGTGTTCTATGTATGTGAGTGTCACAGTGTTGTAAAGTATTGTGGATTAAATTAAATTGTTTATCTGTCTGTTGGTTGTTGTGAACATACACTTCATCACTATCATAACCCTAGACATTCAACGTAGTCATCACAATATTCCAGAATAAGTCTGACTGAGGTCTAAATGTGGTAGCAAAGTAAGGTCATCTGTAACACACCACACTTATTAGATACAGATACCTTCACAGCTGATCTCAGTCAGTACACTAAGTCCCCTATAAATATTTATATCATCCCACTTTACCACAACAAGGTACCTTTTCTTGTGTGGTATAGAGTTAGCCGTGTGTCTAGTCACGATTCACTATTACAGCGAGGCGCTGGCGCAGTTCGGGTGGTCCATGGTTCGATTCCCCGGTAGGCCAATCACTAACATTACTTTTCTCTTGTCTAATGTTTTCTTTCTTTCTTACGAACGTCTGCCACATACTTATTTATATTTATTATTTTCTATTCACAAGCCTCGGGTTTCTCTCTTTATTTATTTTTGTGCTTGCGCAAATGTTAACAAGTTAGGGAATCAAAGAAATAAATTAAAGATCTTCGTAAAGGTGACAATTAACAGAAATATAAAAGATATTAAAATAAGTAAATGTACTATTCTGTCACGTAAAGAAGCGTTGTACTCAAAAGGCATTATGGAAAAAAAAAATGGTCACAAAGACAATATGGACAATAGCCATATAACGTGGAAATCAAAAGATGAAAGTGAGATATTGTGTCAGCGTTCATCAACAATGCAAAGTAGTAAAACTTTTGATACGGAGAGGTCACATCATCTGATCACACGGTTACCTTTGTAGTATCTTAGAACAGTGTGTCTCAACGTGAGCCATATGGCCCCCCATTGGGCCATGCCCTATTTCTAGGGGGCCACAGTAATATAGTAAAGTACCATTTTACCAGCTAACAGCAACTATGAGGGGGGCCACAGTAATATAGTAAAGTACCATTTTACCAGCTAACAGCAACTATGAAAGGGGGGGGGGGGGCCACAAAGGTAAATGAGGTTCAGAAGCATGAGCAAAAAAACGGTTGAGAACCCCAGTTAGAAGACGCAGTAAGTTCTTCTGTGGAGATATGACCAACGCGTGAGTCGCAGTGATAAGAGTCATGAATACATCAAGAACAATGGTGGATACCATGACAACGAATAACATATGGCGAAGAAAACTGAAGACAGACATGACGAAGACATGGAAAAACCTTGAGTCGATGGCACGGGCCAGAAAACCTGACATATGTTTGTTGAAATCCTCTGCTCCTCAGGGAACTAAAGCGTGAACAACGTGTAAAGATCATTGTCTTCCTAATTCTGAGGCTAAATTTACTCACGCATTCATCAAGGGCTACAACACTAGTTTACACCGCCTGCACCATAACATAGCCCTGGCACCACAGCAGGCATGATAATGGAGCAGACTTTTCTATGACCTTGGACAGACAGTTCCCAAAACATTAATCTATGATGGGAATCTTCAGGCTACGAAGTCAGGGGATCTTCACCAACCGTGAGCACAGAGGAAGCTCTTTTACTCGCTGACACCGGTTGAGATAGGCGCCCTCTGGAACGCTAAATGGATAGATACTGCGTGTATTGTATGCCACATCTGATCGCTCTTGGCATCTGGGGGCAGATTTAGGAAGTCTTCACATTAGATAGCGTTGACTCCTTTACTAGCAGTTTAAACATTAAAAAAAAAAAAAAAAAAAGGATGGTTAACTGCTACTAAAACATCTCTAAAATGATTGTGGTGTGCGGTTATCTTACAGAATGATTTAAGTTTAATGAAAGTATCAGCAGAAGTTTTTTTTAAATGCTCTTTTCTTTTAAAAATAAAATTTTGCCTCGTTTTGGCGAGGAGCGTCCCGTTCAACCAAGTCGGTTATATAATTCTCATCTGAATGTGGTTTTGCAGTGGAAAATAACGGCTTGAGAGTAGTGTTTATTTCCGTGGTGTGTACTTTCGACATAAAACAGGTCTTTATGTTTGGATATGCGGACTAATATAACCGACAGTCTCTTTCGTGTGCCCTGGTTGAACGAAGCGCACCTCGTGAAAACGAACTCCTATAAAATAAAAATAAAATAAAGCCAAACAAGCAACAAATTCTCGTACTGAAAAGGATGATCACCTGCGCATCTTTACTGTCATTGAAGCAGACAGAAGTATTTTGTCTTTTGATCTAACATCCACACCCAAGTAAACAATATAGAATGAGAATAAAATCTCTCTCTCTTTCTCTCTCTCTCTCTCTCTCTCTCTCTCTCTCTCTCTCTCTCTCTCTCTCTCTCTCTCTCTCTCTCTCTCTCTCTCTCTCTCTCTCTCTCTCTCTCTCTCGTAAATGTTCTTGTGACTATTTTGAAGAATCCTTTCTCAAATTTTTCTTAAGTTATTAATGCTGGGTTTTTTTTCCCCATAATGCTAATAGCCAGTGGACAAATGAAGCATGTAGCAGATAATAGAAATAAACAGCACACTTTTTTGTGTTTGTGAATATGTAAAGATGATAAGAAAGTTTGATTCCACTGTGACAACAAAAACGTTTTAAGAAAAATAACAAAGATTACTAAGGCGGCAGTTTTTTTTTTTTTCCCTTCGAACACGATGTTAGCCTGAATTCACTTGAAGAAAGCAGTGGTCAGACCCGACAGTTTATCAATATGGCATCGGGAAAAGACAAATAAATCAAGATTGAAACAAAAATTAGAATATACAAGTCAAAGATCAAGTCAGTCCTATTGTTTGGCTCTGAAATATGAAAAAACAGCGAAAACAACCGGAAGATGTTACAGGTAAAGGTAAAGGATCCCGTTACACGCCCATTGAAGCATATTGGGAATATGGTATTAGGCCCATATTTTCTTGACCATCGGCCCACTAGGGGTGATGTGGTCAGCATCACGCCGGCCGCCTTAACCTTCCCAGAGTTGCTCTGGTACCCAATTGGGGCTGGGTCGACCCAGGAACCGTTTGCGGCCTAAAAAAATCCCACCTCATCTGGGGATCGAACCATAGACCACTGAGCTAGGAAGCCAGTGCACTAACCACTATGCTACCGCGGCTCCCTAAGATGTTACAGACTTTCATAAATCGGCGCGTGCTTAGAATAGAAGGATGAAATGGTACGATGAGATCACTGATGTGGAACTGGTGACAAGAACCAAGCAAGTGCCAGTGCAACTGAAGATGAGAAGAAGACGCTGGCGATAGATAGGATACACACAGAAAAACCTTGTTGATAGCATTACAAGGCAATCGATGTTCTGGAACCCCCAAGTAAAGAGAGATGGAGTGAGAACGATAATTACACGTAGAAGAAAACTGGATACATAAGTTACAGGGATGAGGATGGCATAGACAGATCTTGAGCTGATAGCTCGCGGACAAGAGGTTCTGACATGCGATTGGTCAAAGTCTACGCTCCTCCTGTGTGTGCTGTAAGTAATGAATGAATAAATGGGAATAGACAACAGCTGACTGATAAACAACAATGGGGATCGGAAGTTGCGGAGATTCATGATCGCCTGAGATGATCAGCCTGGCATTGAAGGCAGTATCCTATATATAAAATCCCAGCTTTATCCGTCAGTACATAACGCTAAGGGACGCAACTTTGATCGAAAGTTAGACATTAATTGTATTGTTTCCCTTATATGTACTGTCCCGAAAATAGTAACACTCGACAAAGAAAAGTGCGCAAATGACGGTGTGCACAAATATATTTATAGAACTGTGGTGATGCACAGCGGTTTTTAAAAAAAATACTTTTGACTAAGTAAAATTGCCGTTAGGTATTGGTGCTTTTGAATTTAATTCCCGTCTTATGGCGGGCTTTTACACTAGTTACATATATTATATTAAGTCGGTTTTCATTTTCCTCGTTATAGTAAGCCATAATAGAAACATGACAAATTATGCAAACGAAAGCAGTGCTATCGGCTTTATGTCTTTACACTCACAACATTACTAGCATGTGAAAGCCGCATCAGGCTAGCTAAGAAATAAGAAGGCAGTTCTTGGTGAAGGGAGAGAAACGACGAGGGTGGGGAAACAGGGGAGACCATTCAGCTAGCAGGCCTGGCAGTAAATTTCACACTGTGTCTGGCATGGCAGGATCTTCCAGGCAACATCTCATGATTTACGACCAAACTTAGCCAAAAGTGTTTGCTGCTGGTTGTCCGTACCACGGGTTGCCCCGAGTCAACACAGATCGCGAACTCACGTCCGCAGGTCTGCCTTGGAAAATATTTAGGCAGACCAAAAGTTAACATCAACGGCGTTGTCCCAGAGTGAGTAAAAAAAAAAAAAAATATATATATATATGAATTCCAAAAAGCACTACGAGAACTTGAAACGTATGAACATGAAGACAGGAATCTGTGATTTATAATAAGATAGGAATCTGCGATTATAATGAATGGCGCAGAATTTACTGACAGACAAACAAAAAATAATGAATTTCTGTAAAGTCATGGAGGCCTCGGTTGTGAGTTTAGAGACTGACCCCGCGGATTATGAACGAAACATGACAGTTGTGTCTCATCTTTACCGTTCAGCACCCCCATGGAGCATAGACCTGTAACAAACTTATGCCATATACAGCCGCTGCCCTGGCAAAATTTACAAAATTAGAAAAAATCTACCCGGCACAAAAATATTTATAGAATGTGTGTGATTCCTGCATACTCACATTAGGATCTTAGCTGGTGCTACAGAGTTCGTACACTGTGCTTATATCCTCCTTGTGTGATCTAACGGAGGAGATTGGAGCACTGACGGAGTTGTCCGTGTGACGGAGTTGTCCGTCCAGAAGCTGGTCCTTAAAATCCAAACCAAACCAAACTTCTGCCCCGTGACATGAAATCTTCCCTGCCTTCTTCATTCACGTCATCTCCAGTTTTATTCTCCGGGTGTTTTTCTGTCTTCTTCCACCTGTCTTATCCGGGAGATTCTAGGACAAGAACTGGTTCTATCCATCGCCAGGGTTCTACTTCTCATCTCTTGTTACATTTACACTTATCTGGTTCTTATCATCACTTTGTGTATAATGAAAATAAATTCACAAAAGTGTCGGTGAGTATACGTCATAACTGCTGCTAAACATTCCCAAATTGTGGATGCAAAACTGATCTGTCAATGTTGACAAATAAACGAAATAAATTAAAATCTATTGATGTCTCAATCTTCCATGTAAGGAACGACAAGATAAATGAATGAATGAATGAATAGATGCCTCCATCCAGCAGGAACCCATAACGACAGTAGATAGTCCAATGATTTCCTCCTGACCGTTAAGTTTTGCTGAGGAAAACCTTTCCTGCCGTATAAATTTTGCTGCTTAAAACCTAACATTAAATTGCTTGAAAAATAAACACAAGAATAATCATAAATGGACTAACGCTAAATTTATATTATAATATAAACAGCAAACGCGAGAAAAAAAAGAGAAAACCAAACAAAACCAAAAATTGAGAAGACAACTCTTAGCCAACGTCAGACAACGGATAAAAAAAAGCAGTTATTTCCCATCAATCATATTCGAACATTGAGTGTATTTAAAAATAAAAATGCAGACACACACAACAGGAACGAAAAGGTAATCTTCAAGTAATATTTTTATATTCGTTCTTAAGATTCTAGAACCAGGACACCGATAACCTTATTATTTTGATTATCTCCCTGTATCGCACGGTTTATTTTGACTTTATTCGCACATTAGCGATAGGCCTGACGGAGGCTTCTGATAGCGCGCGTTCGTATAACACAAATTTCGCGGACATAAATCTTAGTGTCAAGAGAGAAACTTGACAGAAAGCTCATGATTTCCTCCCCCACTCCAGCCATCCACTATCTCTCATACCCTTTCCGTTGTCTTTGTTGCTTGTATCTCTCTCCCCTTCTCGTTCTTTTCCGTCTTTCTATCTCTTTTGTCACATGTATTACAACAAATCAGTTGTTTCCATCTTCACAGTGTGTCAGTAACTCTTTCGTTCTTCTATCTTGACTTTAATAATGAGCACTTAAAACAAAAGTATTTATATATTAAATTTTTTTTTTTGGGGGGGGGGGGGGGGGGGGGGGGGGGGGGGAGGGGAGGGGAAGAGGAGAGACACATTTTTGTTATTCTTCTGCACTTCTTTTTCTTTACGATTTCTTATTGTTGCGTGGTGAGTTTGTTGTTATTGTTTTTCGTTTCATCCGTTCTGTTTTTGAGTAACAACAAAAATAAACTCCAGTATCGTCTGCTTCTTCTTTCCCTCATGTAGTTAAGTTCACCGGGCGGAAGGGGGGGGTCTCTGAAGAGACAAAGTCGAATAGGATTACAGCATTCTCAAGCATGTCGTAGAAGGCTCTAATATGAGGTTATATGCGAAGCTGGCAACCTCATCATCAAAAACAAAACAAAAAAAGAACTTCCTAAACCACAGCGACAAGTGCATGTGAATGCTTCACGCGGGCTTCCTGTGAACTAACCCCGGGGGGTCATTATCATTGTGTCTAGCTCGTGATATACGCTTGACACATTACATCAAACTTGAGGGGTGTCAGCTGCGCAAAGATGAAAGCGCGTATCTGCCATGTTTACGTTGCCGTAGTTTTGTGGAATATAAATATATATATGTATGCTGTTTCAAAATTATGTATACATATTTCGAAAGCATACAACTCACCATAAATTTGTGTTATTTTTCAAGAATAGAACGGAATAATGCTAGATACAAATGAACAATGCTATTAGATTATTACTCGTGACATTTTTTTTTTTTTTAAAGAAGGTTGAGCTCATCTCAAAACGCGCACAGTGATGGACCTGAGACATCATATCAAAACATCATGTTTCACTATTCATGTAGTAACAATATAGACAGGTAATCATTTGTTCATGGCTGTGAACAATGTATTGTTGTATGTAGTCAACACTTTGAACATTTGAAGCTTTAAATGTCAAAATGCCAGAATTGTATCTCAAATGTTAGTTATCAGCATTCAGCTTGTACAGTATATACATAATTTTGATACACCCTATTTATCTTATATATAAAATCCCAGCTTTTTCTGTCAGTGCGTAACGCTAAGGGATGCAACTTTAGTTGAAAGTTAGACATTAATTGTATTGTTTCCCTTATATGTACTCTCCCGAAAATAGTAACACTTACCAAAGAAGAATGCGCAAATGACGGTGTGCACAAACATATTTTTATAGAATGTGTGATACCGTATACACACATTGGGATCCTCGCTGCTGCTACGTAGTTCGTGTACTGTGGTAATGCACAGTGGTGTTTTCAAATACTTTTGAATAAGTAAAATTGGCGTTAGGTATTGGTGCTTTTGAATTTAATTCCCGTCTTGTGACGGGCTATTGCACTTGGAAAATATAATGAGATTCATAGAGGACATGCCCCTAGTAGTTCTGGGGAGAGGTCTCTGTTGATGCAAAGAAAGAACAGAACTTCCGTATATTGTAAAAAGCGACGAATGTGAGGCTACGCGTGGAGCTGGAAACCCCAATCATGTATGACACCACTGGTGCACAAATCACTGCTGCAGGCTTTTTAGTTTTTGTGTATGAAACCCCTATATGTCAATGTGTAACTGTAGTTTAATTTGCGATGAAACATTTTTGATGTGGATCTTCAGTACTTAAAGTTTTATTTACCCCACTGCATGTAAGCTTCTTCTCAAAACATTCTTTTAAGACTGGGATGTTATAACTATACCGTTTATGATGTAAACGTTATGTATTTTATTGCTGAAAGATATAGACTACAATCCTATATTAGTCCGGAATAGTCTTTCTTTGGGGGAAAAAACAAAACCAGATTGGTACAAGCCCACGGCAGGGTAATGAGCTGTGTCATCGTTGGGGTGGAAGGATAAACCTGACGTAGGGCTAAGCTACAGTGCGCTGTCTGCATCGCCTGGAGTTTGTCTTCACGTGGGTTCATAACATATAGTGACACATTATATGCTGTACGTAAGAATTAATATATGATAACCTTTGATTGCCATTTTCTGGTGTAGATCTCAGGTTTTTTTTTTAATAACTGCCGTAAAGGAATGAAGTGTTAGACTTGACTATACTAGGTCACTATACTAGTCACTATACTAGTTCACTATACTAGGTCACTATACTAGGTCACTATACTAGGTGTAGCATCGAGATGAGGGGGTGACAAGTTTCCTACATAGCTGCCTTTTCCTTACCTAACTTAATCAGGTACTCTTTACAGCTATGTGGACTGAAGCGTAACGCCAGCGTGTTCCGAACCCACTCTGCCGAACGGACACACAGATCTCAAATTAAAACAGTATAAACATTTCCTAATGACAAAATCCGGAAAGAAATGACCAGCCACAGGATATGTTAGGAAGGAAAGAATATTCTGATGAGAGAATACAAATGTATGCAAAAAGAAAAAGTGACAGTTCAGAGGGCGACCATTAGATGGACAGATAGCCTACAGCGAGTATTGCAGAGTTCAGTTAAGTGTGAATTCCGATGAGGGGTTAATGGTAACAGGCCCAACCTAAGATATAATCAGAATGCAGCAAGAAGCGTCAGTGCACCAACACGAACTGAAGAGTTGCACACACACACACACACAAAATAAAGAAAGAAATAAATAAACTGTCTTTGTAAATGTTAATGTGGCATAAATTATATGAATTATAAATGAGCTGTCTTTGTAATCAGTAATGTAAAATATAATATGTTATAAGCGAGATATCTTTGTAACCGTCCGTGGCGTACTAAGGAGGGTAGGTTGGGGATATGGATGGTCCGCCCCAGGTAACAGCTTGGAAAAAGGAGGAGGGGTGCCATCTGACATTATTATGATAGTACAATACAATTTAAAATCTGCTTGCAAGTATAATATATTTTCTGTGTTTTTTTGTTTTGCTCCGTGCACCATATAGAAGCTATGCAGGCTACCTGCTGTGGTAGTAGCTCAGTGCTCCATATAGAAGCTATGCAGGCTACCTGTTGTGGTAGTAGCTCAGTGCTCCATATAGAAGCTATGCAGGCTACCTGCTGTGGTAGTAGCTCCGTGCACCATATAGAAGCTATGCAGGCTACCTGTTGTGGTAGTAGCTCAGTGCTCCATATAGAAGCTATGCAGGCTACCTGTTGTGGTAGTAGCTCAGTGCTCCATATAGAAGCTATGCAGGCTACCTGCTGTGGTAGTAGCTCAGTGCTCCATATAGAAGCTATGCAGGCTACCTGCTGTGGTAGTAGCTCAGTGCTCCATATAGAAGCTATGCAGGCTACCTGCTGTGGTAGTAGCTCCGTGCACCATATAGAAGCTATGCAGGCTACCTGTTGTGGTAGTAGCTCAGTGCTCCATATAGAAGCTATGCAGGCTACCTGTTGTGGTAGTAGCTCAGTGCTCCATATAGAAGCTATGCAGGCTACCTGCTGTGGTAGTAGCTCAGTGCTCCATATAGAAGCTATGCAGGCTACCTGTTGTGGTAGTAGCTCCGTCCACCATATAGAAGCTATGCAGGCTACCTGCTGTGGTAGTAGCTCCGTCCACCATATAGAAGCTATGCAGGCTACCTGCTGTGGTAGTAGCTCCGTGCACCATATAGAAGCTATGCAGGCTACCTGCTGTGGTAGTAGCTCAGTGCTCCATATAGAAGCTATGCAGGCTACCTGTTGTGGTAGTAGCTCAGTGCTCCATATAGAAGCTATGCAGGCTACCTGTTGTGGTAGTAGCTCAGTGCTCCATATAGAAGCTATGCAGGCTACCTGTTGTGGTAGTACCTCAGTGCTCCATATAGAAGCTATGCAGGCTACCTGTTGTGGTAGTAGCTCAGTGCTCCATATAGAAGCTATGCAGGCTACCTGTTGTGGTAGTAGCTCAGTGCTCCATATAGAAGCTATGCAGGCTACCTGCTGTGGTAGTAGCTCAGTGCTCCATATAGAAGCTATGCAGGCTACCTGCTGTGGTAGTAGCTCAGTGCTCCATATAGAAGCTATGCAGGCTACCTGTTGTGGTAGTAGCTCAGTGCTCCATATAGAAGCTATGCAGGCTACCTGTTGTGGTAGTAGCTCAGTGCTCCATATAGAAGCTATGCAGGCTACCTGTTGTGGTAGTAGCTCAGTGCTCCATATAGAAGCTATGCAGGCTACCTGCTGTGGTAGTAGCTCCGTCCACCATATAGAAGCTATGCAGGCTACCTGCTGTGGTAGTAGCTCCGTCCACCATATAGAAGCTATGCAGGCTACCTGCTGTGGTAGTAGCTCCGTGCACCATATAGAAGCTATGCAGGCTACCTGCTGTGGTAGTAGCTCAGTGCACCATATAGAAGCTATGCAGGCTACCTGCTGTGGTAGTAGCTCAGTGCTCCATATAGAAGCTATGCAGGCTACCTGTTGTGGTAGTAGCTCAGTGCTCCATATAGAAGCTATGCAGGCTACCTGTTGTGGTAGTACCTCAGTGCTCCATATAGAAGCTATGCAGGCTACTGTTGTGGGTAGTAGCTCAGTGCTCCATATAGAAGCTATGCAGGCTACCTGCTGTGGTAGTAGCTCCGTCCACCATATAGAAGCTATGCAGGCTACCTGCTGTGGTAGTAGCTCCGTCCACCATATAGAAGCTATGCAGGCTACCTGCTGTGGTAGTAGCTCCGTCCACCATATAGAAGCTATGCAGGCTACCTGCTGTGGTAGTAGCTCAGTGCTCCATATAGAACCTATGCAGGCTACCTGCTGTGGTAGTAGCTCCGTCCACCATATAGAAGCTATGCAGGCTACCTGCTGTGGTAGTAGCTCAGTGCTCCATATAGAAGCTATGCAGGCTACCTGCTGTGGTAGTAGCTCAGTGCACCATATAGAAGCTATGCAGGCTACCTGCTGTGGTAGTAGCTCCGTGCACCATATAGAAGCTATGCAGGCTACCTGTTATGGTAGTAGCTCCGTGCACCATATAGAACCTATGCAGGCTACCTGTTGTGGTAGTAGCTCAGTGCTCCATATAGAAGCTATGCAGGCTACCTGCTGTGGTAGTAGCTCCGTGCACCATATAGAAGCTATGCAGGCTACCTGTTGTGGTAGTAGCTCAGTGCTCCATATAGAAGCTATGCAGGCTACCTGTTGTGGTAGTAGCTCAGTGCTCCATATAGAAGCTATGCAGGCTACCTGTTGTGGTAGAAAGCTCAGTGCTCAGGCTTCTGCAGGGCTATCTGCTGTGGTAGTAGCTCAGTGCTCCATATAGAAGCTATGCAGGGTACCTGCTGTGGTAGTAGCTCAGTGCACCATATAGAAGCTATGCAGGCTACCTGCTTGGTAGTAGCTAGTGCACATATAGAATGCTATGCAGGCTACCTGTTATGGTAAGTAACCTCCGTGCACCATATAGAAACATGCAGGCTAACCTGTTGTGGTAGTAGCTCAGTGCTCCATATAGAACCTATGCAGGCTACCTGTTGTGGTAGTAGCTCAGTGCTCCATATAGAAGCTATGCAGGCTACCTGTTGTGGTAGTAGCTCAGTGCACCATATAGAAGCTATGCAGGCTACCTGTTGTGGTAGTAGCTCAGTGCTCCATATAGAAGCTATGCAGGCTACCTGCTGTGGTAGTAGCTCAGTGCACCATATAGAAGCTATGCAGGCTACCTGTTGTGGTAGTAGCTCAGTGCTCCATATAGAAGCTATGCAGGCTACCTGCTGTGGTAGTAGCTCCGTGCACCATATAGAAGCTATGCAGGCTACCTGCTGTGGTAGTAGCTCAGTGCTCCATATAGAAGCTATGCAGGCTACCTGTTGTGGTAGTAGCTCAGTGCTCCATATAGAAGCTATGCAGGCTACCTGCTGTGGTAGTAGCTCAGTGCTCCATATAGAAGCTATGCAGGCTACCTGCTGTGGTAGTAGCTCCGTGCACCATATAGAAGCTATGCAGGCTACCTGTTGTGGTAGTAGCTCAGTGCACCATATAGAAGCTATGCAGGCTACCTGTTGTGGTAGTAGCTCAGTGCTCCATATAGAAGCTATGCAGGCTACCTGCTGTGGTAGTAGCTCAGTGCACCATATAGAAGCTATGCAGGCTACCTGTTGTGGTAGTAGCTCAGTGCTCCATATAGAAGCTATGCAGGCTACCTGCTGTGGTAGTAGCTCCGTGCACCATATAGAAGCTATGCAGGCTACCTGCTGTGGTAGTAGCTCAGTGCTCCATATAGAAGCTATGCAGGCTACCTGTTGTGGTAGTAGCTCAGTGCTCCATATAGAAGCTATGCAGGCTACCTGTTGTGGTAGTAGCTCAGTGCTCCATATAGAAGCTATGCAGGCTACCTGTTGTGGTAGTAGCTCAGTGCTCCATATAGAAGCTATGCAGGCTACCTGCTGTGGTAGTAGCTCAGTGCTCCATATAGAAGCTATACAGGCTACCTGCTGTGGTAGTAGCTCAGTGCTCCATATAGAAGCTATGCAGGCTACCTGTTGTGGTAGTAGCTCAGTGCTCCATATAGAAGCTATGCAGGCTACCTGCTGTGGTAGTAGCTCAGTGCTCCATATAGAAGCTATGCAGGCTACCTGCTGTGGTAGTAGCTCAGTGCTCCATATAGAAGCTATACAGGCTACCTGCTGTGGTAGTAGCTCAGTGCTCCATATAGAAGCTATGCAGGCTACCTGTTGTGGTAGTAGCTCAGTGCTCCATATAGAAGCTATGCAGGCTACCTGCTGTGGTAGTAGGTTGGAGCTCCATATAGAAGCTATGCAGGCTACCTGCTGTGGTAGTAGCTCAGTGCTCCATATAGAAGCTATGCAGGCTACCTGCTGTGGTAGTAGCTCAGTGCTCCATATAGAAGCTATGCAGGCTACCTGTTGTGGTAGTAGCACCGTGCACCATAAAAAAAAGCATAAAAGAAAATAAATGAATGAATGAATACCCACCACCCCTTAATCATTCCTCGTTTACACAGCCAAGCAAGGTACAGCTGTGCAATTTTCTTCCGGAATTATCCTGATGGTATTGGTGGGTTTCTTTCTTAAGATTACTCGTGAGTCCAACAAAAAAACAATTACAAAATAAACAATGACAACTGTATCTCAAAGTACCTAAAAATTGACTTGGACAATACTAAGTCATTGATATATATATATATATATATATATATATATATATATATATATATATATATATTATATATATATATATTATATATAATATATATATATATATATATATATATATATATATATATATATATATATATATATATATATCAACATAAATTGACTCAAAATAACAACAATTCTTTTTTTTTTTTTTTAAAGACAGTCCATGTTCTGGAATCCACAGGGAAAGAGAGGCAGAGGTAGACCAAACAAAAACACATGGAGAAGAGAACTGGAAACAGAGGTGAAAATGATGAGGAAAAAATGGAAAGAACTTGAGCGGATGGCACAGGACAGGAGGACTTGGCATGTGTTTGTTGAAGGCCTATGCTCCTCGGGGAGCTAAAGGGTATTGATTGAACAACAGCTGTAAATCACTTTCATCATTTTCCTTACCGCTCCATGGAGCACAGAAGCACAACTGTAGCTGATCCCCTTGCATAAAGTTTGCTCCAAGCATATACATGTTCCTGCAGCGGTGATTTCCTTGGCAATTTGTTTTGCATTATGAGGTTACCAGCCTCATGTACCACCTGATATTAGTCGCCTTGTACGACATACCTGAGGGGACAGAATGCCTATTGTTTCTTTTGTCTCAAAGGTGATATGCCTAAATATTAATCCACACGTTACACAGACAGTAGACAATGACAGTTCTTTCGTACAAAATTGATACAACTAACTTTCTTATATATATATATATATATATATATATATATATATATATATATATATATATATATATATATATATGAATTCTAGGGTATACTTTCCCGCAACTAAAAGTATACTTTTCGGCAAGTTAACGTAATCTTTCTCTAAAATACACGAAAGTTTTTTGTTTTTTTTCCCCTAAGTGTTTCCATGTTTTATGTTAAAAACGAAAACAAGAGCTTAGACATGACGACTGTAGAATTATAGCTCTTAAATCACCGTGTTGTTTTCCAGGGTTGTCGGTCTTGAAGCTTAGCGCACTTACGTCCCTTGCTGGTAGGTCAGGCACTGGAGTGGTAGCATTTTGTCATCTGTTAGCAATAAGAAACAGAGGCCCCGCATGCTAGTTAGGAGGAATTACTCTTGAAGATATGCGCCGATACTTGTGGGCTCCAGCTGCCAAAACGCATTACGTTGATACCTCCATTTTATGTCACAGTAAAAGAGGGCAACATATTTTTTTAAAAATTACGACAAGGGAGCCATAAGGGAAAAAAAGATAGGCAGGGTACATGGAAAAATGAAAGGAAATGTGGAAATTAAACGCCTAAAGAGGCTTATTCAGACACAGAGGAATAATTGACGATAATGATAATAAATTACATAATTTAAAATCTGCTGCGACAGGCACCACTGGAAAAGAATAAGTGGTCTATGATAAAGGACAAAAGGTGGTAGACGAGGTAGATAAGACGATGGTAGAAGTGTATGTGCTTGATGCGGAAGTAATGCTTTGACAAAATCTTTGCAGCATTGCTTAAACTGTTGTAGGCTCTATACTTGCACTAAGAAAATCAGAATGAGAATGGGGAGAATTAGTTTCTATAAAGAGAAATAATCGTATAGTTAACTAGGGTCTCTAAGGAGAAAAAGACAGAATAGGATATATATACGTATATATACAGCACCCAGTCCATGACTGTTAAAAGCAGAGTGGCCGACAAGAGGCATCCCCGTCGCACTCCCGCCATCACCCCAAAAGTTAGGCCGCTCTGCCCAACGCTACACGCAAAGTTGGCATAGAGGCTTTCTATGATTGACACTATGCAGCTTGGAATTCCATAAGCCCCCAGCATTTTCCATAAACTGTCACTATGTACACTGTCAAAAGCCCTTTCAAAATCAACGAAATTAATAAACAGCTGTCTCAGCCACCCCGAGCACTGCTCTATAATGTTCCCGAGCGTAAATATATGATCTATACATCCCTTGTTCCCTCCAAATCCCGCCCGCTACATCCCCAGCCCGTGGTCCACCGCCCCTGAAACTCTCTGTACAACCATCCTGCCTAACCTGCCCCGCTGCATTGGGGAACTGAGAGAAGAGCGGGCCCCTCTCTCCGCCTCGGACAATCCCCCAAAACATTGCACCCTTCCCAAGTCCGCACAACCCCATAAGACCACCTCCTCCCCCCCCCCCGGGCAACCTGACAACCACCCCCCCCACCCCCCGTTCCACTCCGTTGGTGCTGCCCCTGCCCTCCAGACCCGCGCAAACAGTGGCTCCAATAGCTCCGCCGCCAGCTCAGGGTCTGTCCCAAACAGGTCCACATTTAAGTTATCACGGCCAGGAGCCTTTCCATTCTCCAACCCCTCGACCGCCGCAATGATTTCCTCCCCCCGCGGAACGTTTGTATTAACATCTAGATTCTAGATCATCCTCAGGAACATTCAATTGTGTCCCTGGTTGTCCGCTGCCCAGAGTCTCTCTGATATGCTCTGCCCATCCCGTTTCCTGTCCCTCTGTTGTCGTGATGATGATGATATATATATATATATATATCTATATATGCACAGTGGGCTGATCACCTGCTTGCCAACCAATCTGATTACGGAAACAATGATAGATTGTTTGGTCTGTTTTTGTTCCACAAAGACGCCACCAGGCGTGGTGGAAACAGCGATAGATTGATCAATTTGTTGTTGCCCTAAGACGCCACTAGGCGTACTGGCCACATACTGCTTTGCCGGTTGATGGCTAAGGATGGAAGAAGAAGAAGAAGAATATCTATATATATATATATATATATATATATATATATATATATATATATATATATATATATATATATATATATATATATATATATATATATATATATATCCATCCATCTACCATCCATCCATATATCTATCTATCTATCTATCTATCTATCTATCTATCTATCTATCTATCTATCTATCTATCTATCTATCTATCTATCTATCTATCTATCTATCTATCTATTTACCTACCTATCTATCTATCTATCTAATCATTGCGTACATATGCACACACAAAAAGTAACAGATGTTTCCCTAGTCGTATCCCCCCTCCCCCAACACTAATAACATATCTAGTGACAAATGTTTACTGGTAATATTTCTAATTTGATGCGTCAGTTGTTTATTCATCATTGATTAGGATTAACTTAATTGCTTTTAGTTTGGACGTATAGAAATTCAGTTTTGCAATTCAAATTAATAAGGTGTGAAATTTCATACACGGTTCAAACACTAACTGCAAAACTAATACATAATCCTGTGTGGTATTGATTTACTGCTTGCACAATTTTACAGAAATTCCCGCCTGTTTTGCTTAGAAGGGCCAGATGAACTTCGTTTAGTGTACACTAATGTAAGACTTACTGAATTTCATTTGATCTACTTTGTTTATATTTGTATTTCGCTGTTTTAACATTCTCTTGGAAAGTCGGGTTTTAAAACAGACATCAGAAAGTAAACGAAAAAAAAAAAAATTTCTTAATGATTTTCATCGACTTAAACTTAAAACGATCAAAATATTTCACAAGAAAGGCTGGACATGCAAGGTGAAAGGAAAATACCAAATACGTTTATAAATAAACCAGAGAATAAAATAAATGAATGTACCATTTACTATACCACCCTCATTCATAGACAGACGTGTAGCGAATAAAAAATACGTTGACAAGCCCCGGGCTGTTCCGGGGGTCTGTGTGGCGATAAAAAAAGGAATTGGTCTGCTCCACCGTCAAGCGTGTCGTGCCAGGCAACTAATATAAGACTTGAGCATGGGGCTGGCAGCTTAATAATGTAATACAACTCGCCACAAAAACCACTGCTGCTGGAGCATGCCGATGTTTGGTACAGACTTCCTGCAAGGACATCAGCTATAGTAGTGGCTCCATGCTCCGTAAGGAGTGCAAAGGAAAATGATGATGATGATAATGATGATGTTGGTAATGATAATGATGATGTTGGTGATGATAATGATGATGTTGGTGATGATAATGATGATGTTGGCGATGATGATAATGATAATAACGATGATAAAGTTGATGATAACGATGATAAAGTTGATGATAATGATGAGGATGATAATGATAACTATATACTGAATAAAAACCACAAAACAGGAAATGAATAACGCATAAATAATAAATATAAATTACTGTATTGCATTTTACTGCAACATGACGGACATCCTTTTTTCTACAAAGACATCAGTTACTACTTTGATCCCGGATTTCCTTCTTGTTAGATCAGTAAAACCCGGAAATGATGAAAGTTAAAAGCTGTCAAAAAACTGAAAAATGGTATAGAAGACACGTCACAGCTATTAAGAATTTAAATACACAAAGGTACATGGTCCTGTAGCAAATACGGCCGCAAGGGAGTAAATGACTAGATACTACGCTATACAGGGAGCCGCGGTAGCATAGTGGTTAGTGCACTGGCTTTCCCCCCCCAGCTCTAGTCGGTCTATGTTTCACCCCCCCCCCCCCCCACCCCCCCCCCCCACCCACCCCCCCCCCCCCCCCCCCCTTTTTCCCCCTCTTTCTCTACCCCCCCTCCAAAAAACCCCAACCCCCCACCCCCCCCCCCCCCACCCCCACCCCCCCCCCCCCCCCCCCCCCCCCAATGGGTACGTGGACCACATTTTAAGAAACACTGCTTCAGAGAGTGCACACAGGATTTGATGAATAATCCTTCTAAGTCTTGCGGGCGATTTGAGCATCTCTGTCATCACTGGATCTACGACAGCAGAAGTACTGTGGTCATTTCCTAGTAAGAGCAGACACCATCTGTTCTGACAACGATTGGAAGCCCTGTTGAAATTACTGCCCGGGGTGATGTAGGAAGATCATGACAAACGAGATGTCTGGCGTAAACTGTCATGGTCACCTGTATTGGAATTCTAAGAGCTTAGGGCGAACGGTGGGGGAACTTCTTTTGTAATGTTGGTAACATATTTTAGTCAAATGTAACGTTTTACCATCAGTTTTGTAGGTTGATAAATTGCTTGACATTTCTCTGAATACATAATTAATGTTAGGAAACTATATAGACAGCACTGAAGGATGAAGTCTGACCAGCAGACTACCTCAACAAGCTAAAGATAGGAACTACTGATTAGTGTAACTGCGGCATCGATAAAATGACAGCTGAACATCTGCTTCAAAGATGCCCAACATATGAGGAAGAGAGAACGCAAATATGACTGTTACCAGTACAATTCCTGCAGAAACTTTATGGAGATACAATCAACCACAAGCTAACCACAGCTTTCTTTGAAAATATTCAAGTTGACGTCTGAGAATGTACGAAGAAGATGAAGAAGATTATCTCTCCCCGTTAGACAGTGTATCGGCCTTTTACCTGGTTATATTGTCAAAACATCCGCCTGAGGGGATACTCATTTGACTATCAGAACTGCCAAACTTATTTGTCTGGACAGAAGTGTATGAGGAAAGTCTATAGCCTAGAGAGCACTGCAGGTGGATGTAACATGGTTATCAGAATACCGCTCCCCGTGAGACAAAAATTTTTCGGCCCGTTACGTTCCTAAGTGTAAAAGAGGCAAAGGCAGAATAGGACGACTAAACCCACAGGCATGTCGTACAAGGCGACTACTATGAGGTTGTGCATGGGGCAGGCAGCCTCATCATGTAACAACAAACTGCCTCAACATGTGAATACTTAGTGCAGGCAGCCTCATCATGTAACAATAAACTGCCTCAACATGTGAATACTTAGTGCTGGCAACCTCATCATGTAACAACAAACTCCCTCAACATGTGAATACTTAGTGCTGGCAACCTCATCATGTAACAACAAACTGCCTCAACATGTGAATACTTAGTGCAGGCAGCCTCATCATGTAACAATAAACTGCCTCAACATGTGAATACTTAGTGCTGGCAACCTCATCATGTAACAACAAACTGCCTCAACATGTGAATACTTAGTGCAGGCTGCCTGCAAGGGGGAACCTGCTACAGTGGTAGCACTATGCTAGGTAAGTACTGCAAAGGAAAGCGATGATTTTTTTTTTTTTTTTTTTTTTTGCGTTCGCCCGCTAATACTCGAGGCGAAATCTCAGGTCTAACCTGACATTGATTTTACGTGAGTATCCCTTTATTTCTTGTACAGAGACAAATGTCCCTCGCCATTCAGGCAAATACTCGCCGATTTCGGAGGTACCCATTGCAGCTGGGTCGGCTCAGGAGCCGCCAGTCCCTGGTCGACGACCCTCCTTCAAATGTTCTCGCCAGGTCTCGAGTTAATCCAGTCCAAATCCCGGTCGACGAAAAATCCTCAAATGCCGTCGCCCGGGTTTGATCCTGTATCACCCGGTCGCTAGAGCGGTGTTGTAACCACTACGCTAGCGCGGCTCCCGAAAGCGATGATGATGATTATGACGACGATGGCGATGATGATGACGATGATGATTATTACGACGATGGCGATGATGATGACGATGGCGAATTATGATGACGATGATGATGACGGTGACGATGATGACGACGATGATTGTGATGATGATAACGATGACGATGAAAACTGATCTCCGTGTTACAAAATATTTAAAATACCTATCTCGTTAGCCGATGTGAATGGAATGACACAACAGGCTTCTCGTGAAACAGCCGGTAGCCAAACCCGCCTCTAACAACAAAACAACGATTCATGTTTGAAAAATGTCTGTAATTGCCTTAATTGAAAGAAGAAATTACCCTCCCAACATTATTAGAGATAAATGACGGACAGTCTAAACTGTCATCCCTGTCTGATTTCAACATCACTAGTCCCTTTGATGAGTCTGTGGGCTATATCGGTTGTGTGTTTGTGATTAGGATATTCTGTGACAAATTTTAAATACGCGGACATCAATCATAGAGAACGTTCTGACAAACGAGATGACACATTAATAGTAATGACGTGTTGTACAATAACAAAAATATTGGGCCAATTTGCTGAATGTTGCTTACAGACCAGACCCGGGTTTTACGAGTTGCAGTAACCAGAGTAAAACAGCGGAGTTTGTAACACATCGGTGGATGAGTCATGTATAGAAGCATACTTTGTCTTAACAAAATTTTAATGATATTTGTGAAATGACTAATTATGTTTGTTCTGTAGTTGGAACTCTTAATGACCATACACGGCCGCTGCCACAGCAGAATTCAAAATTTAGGAAACCCTCACACCACAAAAATAGTTATAGAATGTGTGATTCCTGTATACACACATTGGGATCCTCGCCGGTGCTATTGAGTTCGTGCACTGTGCTGAGATCCTCCTTGTGTGATCTAAGGTCCGTGTGCAATAAAGATGATCCTTAAAACCCAACTAAATCAAATCAAACCACAGGATCACTCTTGCAAAAAATCTTTTTTTTTTTTTTTTTTTTAAGTTGACACTAACAAGTAACTCGCGAAGAACGACGGCAAAGAATTATCGTGTGCAAATTTCTTTCTCGGGATGGCACTATTTTACTTGTAATTTTTTATTTTTTTGCTTTCCATTTCCTTCCACTTTTCACCGGGCAAGTAAAGTCCATCGATACATACAGACACTTTGAAACTAAAATAATTAAAAATATGACTTAAAAAAAAAGAAAAAAACTGAAGACAGATGACTTGAATTTATATATATATATATATATATATATATATATATATATATATATATATATATATATATATATATATATATATATATATATATATATATATATATATATATACTACTGGACAAAAGTTAAGGGCCGCCATTCAGTTTAGACAAGGTTTATATAATTCTTCCTGAGCAGGGTCGATTTTCCAAATGTCCGGTAGCTTGCAGTGGCGTATCCTGGTAATGCGAGCTAGGCGTGCTGCTACTTAAAATGAATATGTACGCCTACTATTTAACTTCTTCCCCTCTTAATTTAAAAACCAACTATATTCAATTACGCAACGATAGTTATTAGGAGTATATGTCAATTATCTCCGAAATACTAATTAACTTACAACTTGAAACTCACTGTCACTGTAATAATCTGCATTCCCGGCAACTAACAAAAATTTATCACAAAAAATACTGGACGGACACAGCCGATTTTTACGACTCGAGAGCTGCAAGACCACCGCACGCATGTTCGTATTGTATTGACGTATCTGGCCATGACCCCGATCCACACAAACCAGTCTTCAAACGTAAAACCGAAAGGTGCCGCACGCATAGTGACGGAATTACCCGAGAAACTTCGGGCGATTGCTACCAACCAAAAAACCTGCACTATAAAACGCGTCTGGGAAACTGAAACTAGATATACTCGTAGATTCTATGCGGAAAAATCCGTTATCCTGATGCGTGCGGTCCGAAAGCAGAACATTATAAGAGAAATATTTTATAGAATAATACATTAAATTTTTATTTTCCTTCGGGCATAGGTGTGCGCAGCACGCACAGCACACATAGAGAATACGCCACTGGTAGCTTGAAATCTCTCAAGAAGTCTCTGAATGGTAGAGTGGGACACTGCTAAACGACTTGCAACATGACGAACAGATTGACCATCCTGAATCCATGCCATGGCTCGACCACGGTCTACAGTGCTGAGACTTCTCCTTGGTGGCATGGCTAATGCAGTGATCATTTCGACCACTTGTCATACTGATTTATTGCATACCAACGGTGAACACTCTTTACCGATGATCATTTTTCACGTGCATTCAAATTCAACTCACTTTTTTCACCTTTTGAACTAGTGGGGCGTGTTGCAAAAACCACGAGTTTTTGCAGCAACAATGGCAATTTTCACGTGCGGGTTAAAGTGACCCAGTTTTTGTACATTTAAAAAAAAATTAACCTAGTGCACACAGACATGTATACACATTTCTCTGAGCTCAGTTTTAATGACATTTTCACTTGTCTTTACAGTTTGCCAATCAATTATATAAACCTTGTCTGAACTGAATGGCGGCCCTTAACTTTTGTTCAGTAGTATATATATATATATATATATATATATATATATATATATATATATATATATATATATATATATATATATATATATATTTGTGACACTGTGCGGAACCAAACGCAGAAAGTCACCTCAAATCTGTCAACGATTCACCGGTGGATAGTAATACACGACTTGCTCACCCCTGGTTTAAAGCTAGAACTTTGATTGTCGCATCTTAAAAAAAAAAAAAATACACTGCTCCAGCTTTCCTATGACAAGAGATTGGCGTTGAGTCTCAGACTACTGTCGCCATTACTGTTTGTGTAGCTAAGCGGGAAAATTGACGTGTTAAAAAAGTAGTCTTTGCCTTGCGAAAGACTTTGACTTCCTTGGCGCCTTCATCCTTCATCACGTAGTCCTTCTAACACTTCTAACAAAATTAAACTATTCCTACTCGTCCCATTCCCCTACACTTCTGAACCACGGTATTTAAATAAGTTCACGATTTTTTTTTTTCTTTTGGTAGGATTTAACATAGCAGATCGGGGAGCCGCGCTAGCGTAGTGGTTACCACACCGCTCTGGCGACCGGGTGATACAGGATCAAACCCGGGCGACGGCATTTGAGGATTTTTCGTCGACCGGGATTTGGACTGGATTAACTCGAGACCTGGCGAGGACATTTGAAGGAGTGTCGTCGACCAGGGATTGGCGGCTCCTGAGCCGACCCAGCTGTAATGGGTACCTCCGAAATCGGCGAGTATCTGCCTGAATGGCGAGGGACACCTGTCTCTGTACAAGGAAAAAGGGATATTCACGTAAAATCAATGTCAGGTTAGACATTAATAATAACCTGAGATTTCGCCTCGAGTATTAGCGGGCGTACAAAAAAAAAAAAAAAAAAAAAAAAAAAAAAAAATAGCAGATCGCTTTGTGTGGATTTTTAACAATGGTATAAGCGCCGTACCGTCCAGAAAGCAATGGCAAACTACTGAATGAAAAAATTGCCTAGAAAAATCACAAACAGCCAATAAAAGCTGAGGTTGATTGCCACGTCCTGTAAAGGATAAGCAACTAACTTAGGATTTAACAGCTGCATTTTCCTCAAGCCTCTCCCATTCTTTCTACTGTTCTTACTGCTGCACTGAAGTGCACGATAGCCTATAGATTTGAACGTTCTTTCCGGGCTTTGTTTTCTTATGTTCATTTTTTTTTCTTCTTGTACAAAGTCAATAGACTGTTTGAAGAACGCTTTCAATATTCTCACAATTTTATCCACTTATCGCTGATGCTTAAAAAGACAAAAGTGGGAGTTGAGGAATAGACTGATAAAAAGAAAAATGGCAAAATGCATCCAGTGAGACTCATAACATGCTCTGAACGACTGTAGAAGAAGCGATATGTCCGTCCGCTTTTTAATAGCTATCCGCAAATCTGATTAGAAACTCAGAGCGGAGATGCCTCTATTAAATTCTATGAAAACCACGGTTATAGATATCCTTAATATTGCCGTGTAACCTGAAACCACTACCACAGTTGCTTCCAGAACGTAGGATTTTCTACATGAGTGATTGTATAATGCCATCTTTCATTTCATCTTGGAAAAGCCAGGCTTGTCTATGAAAGAAGATAATAGAGTCACAGCCATGTCTACTCGATAGGAGACTAACTTAACGCGGGATATATCATGCAAGATTGATATCAATTCTGATGAATTCGCCAGCAAACCAGAATGTTGTACGGTTTTGGGAATACACTTTGTCATTAAGCGCTTACAAATAAACAACTTTGTCGATTTGTAGTATAACGTCTCCCGCGTACATCGTGTCTGTGCTTGACAAAAGTAAAACAGGGTTTGGCCTTTATCGCCAGGTTGGACACACTACCGAGATATTTTCAACAATTCTTTGTGCAGCCCAATGGAAATACATTTTAAACAAATGTTTGCGAGGGGAGGGGTAAATGGGGGCCCAAATATGAACAATAAGTGATTGTTATTGTTGGTCAGAATAGATGTCACTGCACTCCGGGCAAACCCATGGGTGCTCAGTCTTCCTCTGCAAATTTTGAAGGGTATGAATGATAATTGTTCCTGTTGTGCGTTTGTTGCATACACGCCGGATGCATCCTCTCATTCGTCCACCCATGCTGGTCTTACGTTTGATGCCAAATTCCAGTAATCTTAGCCTTGATGGTTCATCAATAAGTGATAAGTTATAGTACGACTGATGTAGCGGGACTGCCTTGCAGCTTAAATTGCAAACGCTACCATATACTATATACATCTGGACAAACGCCACCATATACTATATACATCTGGACAAACGCCACCATATACAAGGGATCAAAGACATCGTTTCAACAACCTCAACCGCACTATAACCAGCGTCCTTTTCAGGACGTACACAGCGATCGCAATAGTCAAAATGGGCCGAAAGAAACCTCACGCTAAAAAGAGGAAGATTTATACCAGCCCACCAGCGCAGAACAGCCAGGGGAATAACACAATCAACAAAGAAAGACAGCCAGAGAGCAAAACTGCCCCAAGTACTCGTGCGGGGACCGAAATTTCTCCAAATCATTGATTACGATGCGGAGCTAGCTGCGACGTGTATCGACCCGGTTGAGAGCCCGAATGACCAGACTCCTTGCGAGGAAGAGCAGAAAGCAGATGCAAGCAGTTCTGAACTTGACGATGAAGACCCAGAATATGACTACATGGTGAGCGCATTAGAGCAGATAGAACAGATGTCAGAAGAAGAAGACCAGATGGAAGCGTTTTTAGAAACAGATAAAAACAGATGTTGGAAAGAAGGAAAAAGAAGACAGGAGCTCCTAAAACCCAGGGACCACCACCACAAGTACCCAAAAAAATCGTCCAACTGAAGCCCTGTCTACTACAGAGAAGCTACACTAAAACACCGTTGGACACCACACACACGATGCCGAGATGGAAGCACTATTTGAGGCGGCTCGAGTGTCAGACATCGAGATACGCCGGAATTCCTACAAAGAAACAGCCAAGTCCTCCGAGTCATGTGAACACAAGAGAAGCAAAAATCACAAGCAGACAGAAGAGGACAGGGCACCTCGAAGCGAAGAGACAAATCACTTAACCAGTGGTGCAGATGGGAGATGCCGCCCAGGGCCGAACTAAGAAAAAAAAGTATTCACAAAGAACAGGATCAAGAGCGCAAAATAAAAATTACGCAGTTGTCGGAAGGAGAAGCCACACTCACGGCACTCCGGCGGATCAAAAGTAATCAATGTCCTGGAGAAAGTAGTCGCGTCGCAAAAAGAGGCATAATTAGTATCAGAAGGCACCAACAGGGAGTGACATTGCCCTGAATGATACAGAACAAAAAACTAAATCGCTGATGACTGCTCTGGCATCCGGGCCTAAAGACCATTTCAGCTACCACACCGGATCAAAAATCAAGCAGAAATCTTACAACTGAAACCAAGAGAGTAAGTCATCAAAGGGATAGACACCAACTTGTCAGACCACAGAGGCCCCTCAGCTACATCCAGGCCGAAACCCTCGGGTACAGATTCACCACACGCAGAAAGGGGCTTAAATCCTGGAACAAAGAAAGCCACCAGACTGATTAATGTGACTCTACCAGGGGAAAAAACAGTCCCAGAAAACAATCACTATCAGAATAGACCTCGAACAAGAGCACATGCCCTTATCCCGCCAGTGATCACAATGTTCAAAAAGTGCCAGGGATTTTCTCACACAAGGAACACGTGCAGAAAGAGAGAAGGTCTGTAGATACTGTGCGGGCAGCACGAATACAAGAAGACTGCCAAAGGCCAAAAAAAGGACCAAGACTACAAAGCACCAAATAACAATAGACAAATGTACCAACTACTACCTCGGAAAGCACGGAGCACGATTACCGAGGATGTCTCCGAATACCAAACAAACAAGGCAAATAATTACAGTTGCCATTGGAAAAGGGAGTATCATACCATGAGGCAAAAAAAACACTGAAGGCAAGTACTCTAGGTGATAGGCGCCAAGGGACAGCCTAACGGGAACAAGTCAGACGGCTCACGACTGAAGTGAGAGCAATTGAAACAACAACTGCGGAAAGGAGAGAGAAACCGCCAGCCACACAAAAAACAGAACCTCAACTGACAGATGTGAAGAAAATACATGACAGCTCGGAAAAGCGCGAAAAAAACAACACAAGTCATAAACAACGACATGAAAATAATTACACCAAGACATGAAAAGAATTCAGCAACAGATAGAAGAAGATGTAAGGAAACTGATAGAATCTGAAAGATGGAAGAAACGAACAATCTACTGAAAAGAATAGAGGCAGAAAGAATGACCATTGAAGAAATTACATCAAACACAAAAACACTAAAACGAACGACCAATCAAACGAAAAAGTCATCGAGGGTCAAAGTGGGAAGAGCTTACTCAACCAACAATGATAGAAAAAGCGCTTTCCCAGACACTGGAGAAAAGGAAGACACAAGAAGCAGAAACGAGGAGGGCAAAAACTCACAAAACCTAACAAGCCAGATAGGAAAACAACAAATGTACACCATGAACACGCCACGACACCACGAATGGGACAAGGGGAGCCAAAGAGGGTATTCCTGACCAGGCAGCTAGTGGTCCTTTTTAGGACCAGTCCTTTTCAGGACTAACAACAGGCTAGCACCGAAGATAGTAAACACCCTATATACCCCAATTATAACCAACTTTCAGGTTGAACAGGGTATTACAGCAACATAGTAGACGAAATCAACAACAACAACATATACAAGGGATACATCTGGACATAAATCCAGCAATCTGGGAGGATAACACCAAGTGGTGATGTTCCATATGGCGCCACCAGTTTGGGCGAATAGAAGATCTCACAACAAGCAAAAGTGAAAAGTACACGCCGAAAGTAACACCTGGCAAAAAGAAACAGCTGAGGGTTATCACCTCAGGGGTGCATTCTCATAGTCAGTTATGACTGAAGGGGCTACTACTAATACCACCACCATCATATAGATGTATTTGCCACAGATACCAGGAGCCATTTAGAGCTTAGATCTTCCAGGTGCAAAAATATTTAGCGTTATAAAACATTTACGTAAGATAGCTTAGGTTGGCGCTATACACATCCAAATATATAATGGGGAAAAGAAAAGAAAAATAAATACACATTTTTTCTTTCTATGAAAGTAATAATATGCCACTTTGCCTTAATCATTAATGACTTTGCTTACGATTGTTATTAATTATCAATTATTATGATAACATCTGGAAATAATCAACAGATAAATAAATACAGCTTACTGATCAAATGGCAGCAATTTATCTTTGTTCTTGCGTTTGTTTCGTGTATATATATATATATACAACTGAGGATATCTTCTTCCTCGTTCGTCCTGAAAAGGACGTTGGTTGCGCTGTGTCTGTTTACAACGGAGCTGCGGTATCTGCGCCTTTCGGCCGACACATCCGACTTCAGCACGGCAATGTTTTTGGGACCAGGTTTGCCTTCCCTCTTCGATCCCTACTCTCTCAGCCAGACTGCAGTGATGCAGCCTGTTTCCAGGACCACCACGTGGAGGTGGAGTAGGGTCTTGGTCAGCACTGGTTCGCTGACCCTGACGCAAGCAGTCAAGCTATGGGTCCGCTGACTGCATTCTCTATTGCTGCATCTTTGGGTCCCAAATGAAGATGTGAAAACCAAAATTGGATGTGACTTTTTCAATCACGTTGCAGATACATAAAAACAGAGCCAAAAGAATTTACAAGCTATAAATAGAATTCGTTGTTACCAGTCTGGTGGAACCGAGGGAGAAATGCCGCGGGAGGGGGGCGGGGAGGAGACATGATGGAAATGGTCATAGAGTAGCTGTAATCCTTCCTCATTGTCTTAAATCTACACATGCAGGAATATTTCGTTTTTTTTTTTTTTTTTTTTTTTTTGCGAAATCATTTAAAGCCTCCTCCTCCCCTACCCCGAGCAGTTCCCGTGGGTCTCTATATGAGACAAATACAGAATAGGACTTGTTTCTCCCTCAGGCTTGTCGGACAAGGTGACTTATATGAGGTTGTGCATGAGCCTGGCAACCTCTCTATGTCAAACATATTGCTACAGAAACCACCCTTGCAAGGTCACATGAACTCTTAGTGCAGGTTTCTCTGTGTGTGTGTGTGTGTGTGGGGAAAAAAAAAAGGGGGGGGGGGGGGGAAACAGATGATAATGATCATGACATCGCTGCCGTTCTCTTGTCACTTTTGTCTTCAACCTTTTCAATTTTAGATTGTCAAAAATGAATATGCCACCTGGTAACATCAAATATGAAATGGTCTGATTTTCATATATTTAATATTTATTATTTCATTTTTTATTTTTTTTTCAATTCCTAATGTACGATACTGCCTTTGTACAAATGATAAAAACGTTAAGCCAGGCTTAGACAACTTTTCAGATCTGATGAAGCGTATGTTAACTGATTCACTGCCCTTCATATTACAGTGAATTCTTGTATGGATGAGTTTAGGCGCTAGCTAGTCTGCACAAATAATTAGCCATGGATTCTCACCAACGTGAGAAAAGTTTTCATAAAGAAGATGGAGATTAAATTTGTATGAAGATACAAATGATGGTTGTGCCGCTGTTGATGACGGTGGTGATAATTGCTGACAATGCGATGAATGATTATTGTGATAAGGATTATGATGTCATTCCTGACAATAACGTTAATAACAATGACGATGGCAAAGGAAGTATATTAAAAAATATAACAATAATAATAATAATAAACCTGGATTATACGAGGCTTTCAGTGGTGTAGAGACGGATCTACTATGAAGCTTGTGTGATGATATACATTGATACACCGATCCCATTTGTAGTATTTGTATAGTTAAAATAGTGTAGAAATATAAATTAGTGGAGTTGTGAGGTTTCGTCTTCGCCCCGCCTGCAAACGCATCGGGTATTGTTAGACAGTAACGACGAATAAATAATACTATCTTTCCTTAACGTCCTTAAAACTATTTAGAGCATTGAGACACGATCAATCCGGTTTTCATCTGGAGGGAGTGAGAGAGGAGAAACAGAAAAATGATACTTTTGACCCGTGTTGGTTTGAAACAACACAAATTTGTAAGCAAACGTGCGTAGTATTGTTAGGCAGGTTTGAATAAAAAGGCGGAAACGCCCCATGCATGCCGCTTAATATAATCACATCGTGGGAAATGTATAAACACACAGACAGCGCGTGGCCTGCCAAAAAGTACAGTTTATGACGTAACAGACTAGCGGTTTCAGTGAATAACGGGATAGAGGGGGAAAGATGGAGTATTTATAGAAAAGTAGAAATTTCCGAATATTCTGGAAAATATATGAACTTCTTTATTACAAGGGATATGGCCATAAAACCAAATTAGTTTGGTAGAATATGATCTCCTGATAAATAATATGTTACATTTTTCAAAATCACCCCCTTAATACTAAAGATATTGACAAAATACTATCTTGGTTCGTACAGACAGACGGACAGACCCTCGTTTTTGCATTCACTATCGGTGACAAAATTTTGCACGCGTTGTTAAAAAGAAGCAGAAGAGGGAGGGTCAAAGTCCAAAAGGGGGGAACTTTAGGAGTGAGAGGCAAATGTATTAGGCCAAAAAGCAAGTCTATTTTTAACTAACGCCAAGATCGGACGGACCGACCAACAGAAGTACACGATAATTGGGTTGTAATTTTGGCTTTATTTTTCAAATTGAAGTCAGAATTGGGAATCGTCCGATCTCATTGGCCAACACATTTAATATTACTGGAAAATTTGACGGCTCGACGCCATTTGACATAATACTATTCAATGAGCAGGACGACCGAAAGCTGAGAAGTGTGGCGTGCCTGAACTAAATATATATTTAATAAAAGAATAAAAGGGCGTCATAGTCCAGCCAGTGGCACGTCTGAAGTTGTGCCAAATCAACGTACCTGTGTGTTTTCGTTGAATTTGTGGTAAGACAGAAATTATTAATATTTTATTTAAAAATGTGAGTGAGAGATACTGCCATACGACTAAGTACTTAGACTAGGTCCCTAGCAGACTTATGCAGGGCCTAGAGGTTGGTTTATCTTACAACAAGCTACCAGAGATATAGAATACACATGTTTTCTTAGGTGGTCAGGTGGAAACATATTACCCACCTTATTGTATGGAAAAAAGAGATTAATGATAATATTGCAGATGCAGTGCAGCCATTAGAGGAGAGGAATGTGAAAAGAACTGGTACACCTTGTTATGTGGATGAGTTTGGTTGGTCAGATAGATCTGACCCAGGTCTTTTATTTTGCATGTATTATAATTTGTGGAAATAGTAGATTAAATATGATGTAAACAAGGAAACATAATTTCATGTTACACGGTTTTTTGTCTGGCACTAGTCCGGTGCCAGATATCTGAGTGGTGAATTTGAGAAGACATTGTATTCCAGTAGTGATAGGTATACACGTTGTCTAGCCTATTATTTTTGGACAAGTACAACAGTGGCCGTTGGCCGGAGTGACAACTGACAGCTACTACATGTGCTAGATGAGTATATAATCTGGCACATGACCCTTCATCAACTAAAATTAGTGTTTCCAAATAAATAAAACTGTTTCCACCCAAGAAAGTAAAAGTTGTGAAATAAAGACATGGGAGTGATTATAGAATCCCGACCCACAATCCAGTGTTAGTTTAATAGAAATATTAGAAATTTATTAACACCCTTAATAGATTTGTAAAATATGTGTTTTGGACAAATTGCCCCTTTTGTTTAATGTATTTGCTTATATGTAAATAGGTTATCTACCCTTCCAAGATGGAGGTGAAATTCGTTTCTCACCTTAGACGCCGAAAGAAAAACATCAGGAATGTGTATATTTCGATGGATAATACCATGTTATGTTAAATTATAGAATAAAAGATACACCAGAGTATCTAGTGGTGTAGATATTTTCCTATAACTGACCTCGAAACCCTCGAATCGGTCGGTTGGATCGGTGGGTTGATCAGTGAGTTAACAATTCACTATCGTAAAACAAGCTATTGTTACCGAAACAGAACCAGGCTCGACAGTAAACATGACTCACTCTAATATCTTGGGGGCTAAGGAGATTTTTAAAATTGGATACTGGAATGTAAGAACTATGTATCAAGACGGAAAATTGGAAGAAGTAATTAAAGAAATGGATAATTATAAGTTGGACATATTGGGTGTCAGCGAGTGTAGATGGACGGGGAAGGGCATAAAATATATTTCAGAAGAAAAAAAGCAAATTATATACTCTGGTAGTAATGATAATCGTCACACAGAGGGAGTAGCCATCCTAATAACACAGAAAGCAGCAGCATCGCTTATCAGCTGGGTACCTATCAATGAGAGGCTAATATTAGCTAGATTTCAGACACGATTTTTCAAGCTCTCAATTGTACAATTTTATGCACCAACTAACGACGCTCTTGATACCACAAAAGATGACTTCTATGAAGCACTTCTAAGTACCATCAACACAATACCCAAGCATGACATAATAGCAGTCATGGGTGATTTTAACGCCAAAGTAGGTGACAACAACGATGGAGTAGAAAGATATCTCGGTACCCGTGGCATAGCCGGTATGAATCAAAATGGGGAAAGGCTTCTAGAAGTGTGTGAAATAGCAAACCTCGTTGTGGAAGACACCATATTTCCACATAAGAATATCCACAAGATAACATGGAATTCACCTGATGGCAGAACTAAGAACCAGATAGATCACTTCTGCATAAGCGCTAAATTTCGCTCATCAGTTCAAGACGTCAGAGCATACAGAGGTGCAGGGATCGGAAGCGATCATAACCTCTGCATAGCTAAACTGAGAATTAAACTGAAGAAGTTATACCAACAGAATAAAAATAGAAGAATAGATGTACACAGACTGCAATCAAATGATATAAAGGAGGAATATAATGTCAAAATGAACAACTATTTCGATGCTTTAGGCAAAATTGACAACGATATCACCACCAAGACAATCGATACTAAATGGGAACAACTGAGAACAGCAATGACAGAAGCAGCAGTAGCGACCACCGGATACCTAGTACATAAAAAGAAAAAAATGGATGAGAGAAGATACTTGGGATAAAATACAAGAAAGGAAAACAGCAAAACTTAAACTACTAGCGGCAAGTACACATAATGCAGTTGAATCTTGCAAAACAACTTATAACTTTGTTAAAAAAGAAGTGAAGACAAAAAACTCGAAAAGAGATAAAAGACATTTCATCAATGAAATGGCCGTAGAAGCTGAAAATGCTGCAAGAACTGGTAATAGTAGGTGCCTTTATCAAATTACAAAACAACTATGTCACCAGCCTACTGCTATGGAAACACCTGTTAAAGGTAAATTAGGGAATTCAATACCAACAGAAAAAGAACAAATGAAGAGATGGGCTGAGCACTTCATGGAGGTGCTAAACAGACCACCACCAACAGTAACACCTGATTTTAATAATGAAACAGCCACAACCACCTTGCCATAACTTGCGATGAATTCACGCTGGACGAGATCAAACAAGCCGTTAAAAGATTAAAAAAATTTTAAAAGCTGCTGGAGTTGACGAAATTTCAGGGGAAATGATTAAAGCAGTTAATGACAACAACCTCTTGAGAATTTTAGATATTAAAATGAAGTATGGAGAGAAGAACAACCACCACAACAATGGAAAGACAGTATTATTGTAAAGTTACCGAAGAAAGGTGATCTATCAGACTGTAATAACTGGCGTGGTATATCTCTATTATCGGTACCTGGAAAATTATTATGTTGCATGATGTTAGAAAGACTTAAATTGCATGCTGACGAAAAGATCAGAGAAGAACAAGCGGGTTTCAGGCCGAAACGATCATGTATTGATCAAATATTCACACTAAGAACAATTATAGAAGAATCAGTGGAAAGGCAATCGTCACTTATTATCACCTTCGTCGATTTTCAAAAAAGCCTTTGATAGTCTACACCGCCCATCATTGTGGAAGATACTTACAATCTATGGTTTTCCAACAAAATATGTGAATATAATCAAAGCGCTATATGACAATGCAAGATGTTGTGTTAGAACAAATAAAGGGAATACAGAATGGTTTACAGTAGAAACAGGGGTGAAACTAGGCTGTATTATGTCACCACTACTTTTTGGAATAGCTATTGATTGGGTTATGAGAAACTATACGCACAATGAACAATTGGGTATAAAATGGACAAATGGAAAATTCCTGGGGGACCTGGATTTCGCAGATGATGTAGCATTCTTAAGTTCAACAACAAGACAATCCCAAGAAGCAATAAATAATTTGTGTCATCTCTCGGTTCAAATTGGTCTCCAAATAAATGCCTCTAAAACTAAAGCTATGAACTTTTCTAACGAGACCTTTGATATCATCTTGAACGGGGAAAAACTACAGAAAGTTGAAAGTTTCAATTATTTAGGCAGTAAAATGACTCAGGATGGTGACACAACAAGAGGAAATCCATACTAGAATTGCTTTGGCAGCTAGCGCCTTCAATAGATTATTCTAACATTTGGAAATTACGATCATTGAATATACATACCAAGCTTCGTCTGTTTAATTCAAATGTTATCTCAGTGTTAACATACGGCTGTGAGAGTTGGAAAATAACAAAATCATTGGAGAACAAGCTGAATACATTCGAGAACAAATGTCTTAGAAAACTCATGAACATCAGTTGGAAAGAATTCAAGACTAATCGACAAATAAGAGAAGATTCTAGGCAGAAATATGTCTCCGACTATATAAGGAAAAGACGATGGTCATATATCGGTCATGTCCTACGAATGCAAAACAACAGAATACCACTACAGGCGCTCACTTGGGTTCCTGAGGGTAAGAGGAAAAAAAGGAAGACCAAAAGAAACACTCAGAAGAACAATAATAAGAGAAGGAAGAACGTTGGGCCTAAATAATGTGCAAGAGCTAAGAGGAGTGGCGTCACAACGAACAACCTGGAGAGCACTGGTTTCTGCCTTATGCGCCGTGTTTGGTGCTTAAAGAATTTATTATTATTATTATATGTAAATAAATTGATTACCTTTGAGTTGAAAGTCCTGACCAGAAGAATACTAGGTTCAGGACAAAATAAAATTGTAAAAAATAGTTTAATACCCAAATTTAAAGAACGGTGTTAGTTCAGTTGATCATAGAAGTTAATATTTGTTTGTGTGTGTGTTTAAGTATTAAAGTACCATCACACCACATGTTAATAACCCTAGACATTAGACGTAGTCATCATACATACTAGTCAAGAATAAGTCTGACTGAGGTCATAAGGTGGTAGCAGAAAGGCTCCCTGATAATTCACCTTAAAACTTGTTATACTCAGGGGCCTTCACAGCTGACCTCATTCAGTACAATATAAATACTTAAGAACAACATTTCATAACATCAAAATCCACCACAGCTTGACCTTCAGGGTTCCCAAGTCCAGTTTTCTCTATAATACGTTTCTTTCCCATCCCCCAAAACTTTTTTGTTGTGGATAAAAGCCCCGTCTAGCGTTCGAGCTTCAGAGCCCGCAAAATGTAGACCCACCACTGGTGTAGATAACCAGGTCCAGTCAGTCCGTTCCCGCACTATAATGAGGCACTATATTCATTAGCAAATTAACTTCTAGATCCCTAACAAAAATATCGCAAGAATGAATAAATACGCACATTTAAATATAAGGCTGGAAAAACAATGAATACAAATGAACAAACAATGAGAAAGATTGAGCTATAGTGGCTAAATATCTGACACATTTTGATTTTAAAGCAGGTAAACACTACAAATTTACATGCCCGATCTAAAAAAGGACTTAGATGCTGCATGTTAGTAGCAAAAATTTATATTATCCCGTTGACTAACGTTAATCACTGCATAGGCCATCTCGTCCAGTGTATCAGAATGACTGAAACGGTCAGGTACTGATGTCCCTTCCCAACGGGCTGATCACCCGTTTGCCAGTCACTTTGATTACGGAAACAACGGCAAACGGATTGATTTGTCGTTGCCCTAAAGACGCCATTAGGTGTGATGGGAACAACGGCAAAGAAAATCTATTCGCTGTTGCCCTTAAGACGCCACTAGGCGTAATGGCCACTGACTGCTTTGCCGGTCGTTGGCTAAGGACGGAAGAAGAAGAAGAAGACTGATGTCCCTTGTTTTAATTAGTCCTCATCTCTCATTCATTCCTTGTTATTGTTAGCTCCAAATGACCCCCGACGCCTCCCTGGACCATCCACTTAACAGCTTGTCAAAACATTGGGTCCAGAGTACTCTATTTTCAAACAGAGGACAACGTCAATGTTGTCTTTGTATATGTTTCACTCATTAATTTATTCTTCATCTTCAGTTCCCTGTACAGTAGATCCCCTTCAACCAAGTTAAGCAGTCTTTCTGTTCTGTGTCATCCTTCATATTATTTCAATAACTTCCTCGTCCCTTTCACGCCTGACACCAGATCTCTTCCCCGTGTGGTTTTCCATCTTATTCTACATCTCTTATCCTGGGCATTCCAGAAAAAAGACCTACCTTGTAGTGCTATAAACAGGTTTCCTCGATATATGTCCTATCCATCGCCATTGCCTACTTCTCATATCTGCTTCCACAGGCACCTGGAGACATTTTATACATCTATCTTTTTGTTTTCACTCACATGCCTGAAAAAGTCTGTTCTTGAACGCGAATCCGTTAATTTTCTCATCCAAAAATCACTGTGCATATTTACTTTCTCGATAATTCTACTTATCCTCTTTTCCACAATCCCCTGTCAGTACCTCTATACCTCCTTTTTGCTTATTTTCATCTTCTAGTTTTATCGCACGTCCAACCGTTCGCCGGTTTTGTGATTAGTATATTTACGATGACCCTTCCAAGATGGAGGTGAAATTCGTTTCTCACCTTAGACGCCGAAAGAAAAACATCAGGAATGTATATATTTCGATGGATATCACCATGTTATGTTAAATTATAGAATAAAAGATACACCAGAGTATCTAGTGGTGTAGATATTTTCCTATAACTGACCTCGAAACCCTCGAATCGGTCGGTTGGATCGGAGGGTTGATCAGTGAGTTAACAATTCACTATCGTAAAACAAGCTATTGTTACCGAAACAGAACCAGACTCGACAGTAAACATGACTCACTCTAATATCTTGGGGGCTAAGGAGATTTCTAAAATTGGATACTAATCGACAAATAAGAGAAGACTCTAGGCAGAAATATGTCTCCGACTATATAAGGAAAAGACGATGGTCATATATCGGTCATGTCCTACGAATGCAAAACAACAGAATACCACTACAGGCGCTCACTTGGGTTCCGGAGGGTAAGCGGAAAAAAAGGAAGACCAAAAGAAACACTCAGAAGAACAATAATAAGAGAAGGAAGAACGTTGGGCCTAAATAATGTGCAAGAGCTAAGAGGAGTGGCGTCACAACGAACAACCTGGAGAGCACTGGTTTCTGCCTTATGCGCCGTGTTTGGCGCTTAAAGAATTTATTATTATTATTATTATTATATTTACGATTAAGAAAAAAGGTACGCCTTATCCTTTCAGAGCAATTTCCTTCGCGCCAGGAGAAGAACAACGCCGGGACAACACCATTCCATTCCTGCTGGGCCACGCTACCGGTGTCACTAGGTCCACGCGTGGCTGGGACCTGCCAAAACATACTTCCTGCTGTAAGTGACTTGATGAACTTGGCTAGGATGTTAGAAACACGGAGATGATCTCCCCCCACCCAAAATATGGGAGGGATGAGCAAGACGTGTTACATGTTTACGAAATTTTATTTAAAAAAGACAGATATAAGCTGGCAGGCAGATTAACAGGCTGGAGACAGACAGATATAAGCTGGCAGACAGATTAACAGACTGGAGACAGACATATAAGCTGGCAGACAGATTAACAGACTGGAGACAGACAGATATAAGCTGGCAGACAGGAGACAGACAGGCATAAGCTGGCAGACAGATTAACATACTGAAGACAGACAGGCATAAGCTGGCAGACAGATTAACATACTGGAGACAGACAGATATAAGCTGGCAGACAGATTAACAGGCTGGAGACAGACAGGCATAAGCTGATAGACACATTAATAGACTGGAGACAAACATATAGACAGGCGTACAGACTGACACAACGGACGACAGACAGATAAACAGATGGATGGCTGAATGGACGAATTGATTGATTGATGGACAGACAGACAGACAGACAGACAGATAGATAGATAGATAGATAGATAGATAGATAGATAGATAGATAGATAGATAGATAGATAGATAGATAGATAGATAGATAGATAGATAGATAGATAGATAGATAGAACAAACTGAATACAAGATACAGGGTACTATTCTCAGGACATGAGACAGAAATTGCACACCATAATCCTTTGCAGCCATTTCTTGATGAGCTGATAGTGTTTGTAATAATCTCATTTTAAAATCTTGTGGAACATCCTTCGGCACAAACTATGCTTCTCTCTCTGTATCTGTCTGTCTCTCACTCACTCTCTCTCTCTTTCCCTGTACCCGTCTCTTTATATACTACTTCAGCCCCCCTCCCCCCCCCCCCCCCCCCACCCCCCCCCCCCCCCCAAAAAAAAAAAAAAAAAAAAATGGAAGGCTAACTCCCCGACAATATCAGCGTCAGCCGTGTTCTCATAATTTCAAAACAATAACGCGAACAACAAATGACGGGGGCTTCATGGCTCAAGTAGCAATAATTACCCCGCAGTACCAGTTCTGCACCACTGAACGATCGAGCACAACAACTTTCCACGCTCGCTCCCTGTGTCCTTTGAGTACCCGTTAACCAACTGACGTCTTGTTCCGGAGGTCATGCGAAAAATTGGTGAAGTGTAAGGAGACAAAAATCAAAAAAGCTCTTTTATCCCCCGCTCATGTGTGTGTCACTTGGGCAGAAGAACAAGACAGGGCAGCTTAGAAAATGGCCTCGAATGATTAATGAATACAGCTATAAATCATCTTAGTGTCTTATCTGTCTGTGCGTCCGTGTGTGCACTTCACGACGGGAGTACGGTGACGTGAATTTGGACGAAAAAAAAAAGAAGGAAAAAAAAACGTGACCAAGCAGGTATTCAGCAGTTCTATGTCTTTGCACGTCTCTATCTTTTAGTTTCTTTTCAATTTCTACCGTTACAAGTGACTTTGTATCTTTGAAAGATTATTTCTTTGATGCTTCTGTCTTCTTCTTTGATTCGTGGCCTGATGACTCACAAAGCAAGCATGACTATCACGCCTGATGGCGTCTTGTAGGACAGCAACAAAGTCTCTGCACTTCTCTCGGTCCACGGCCACCTCTGTATGTGCCTTTTTCAGTATTTGAAATTCTCTGTACGCGAAAGTCTCTTTCAATCTTAAATTCTAACATTTTGTTTAAAACTAAAAATCTTTGCAAGTTTCTTTCTGGCTTTGAAAATATCTAACCATCTTTGTACGTTTAGACAAATCTTTGAAAATCCATTACCATCCAGATAAGTGTGTTCCAATCTTTGAAAATCTCTTACCATCTGTGTACGTTTAGACAAATCTTTGAAAATCTATTACCATTCTATAAGTGTGTTCCAATCTTTGAAAATCTCTTACCATCCTTGTAAATGTTCCAATCTTTCAAGATCTCTTACCATCATTGTAAGTGTTCCAATCTTTGAAAATCTTTTACCATCCGTGTCAGTTTATTCCAATCTTTGAAAATCTTTTACCATCTGTGTCAGTTTATTCCAATCTTTGAAAAATCTCTTACCATCCTTGTAAGTGTTCCAATCTTTGAAAATCGGAGGTTGTCAGCCACAAATACAGCTGGTCCATTTGCAGGAAGCCTGCATCAAAGCTTACATGCTTTAGTAGCAGTGTTTTCTGTTGCAGTTGGTTTTGCATGATGATACTGCCAGACTAACTTACAAGCTAATATTAGAAGTCCCATCTTATCGACATTATCTAAACGAGAGGTAGGCCAGTTCTTTCTATGTCCTTCTCAGAGACTCACGTCAGCCACATGCGGTAAGTCGTCATTAATGTCGGCAGGCAGAGAGTCGAGCTCACACAAATTACTTAAGATCCGCTGATTCTGGAGACTTCCTTGTCACATTAATCAAGCTTTACCTCTGCGTGAATGTAAAAACTCAGACATATTAAACATGTCTTATGCCAGTTTCCTCCTTCTATGCTACTAACTTAGAAGTGTTAAATTTCTCATCATAACGCGTTTTCTGGCTGGAGAGGAGGCGCTCTGGGTGTTTGGCCGAGGGTTGGGGGGGGGGGCCGCCGCCGAAGGGGCGTGCTTAAGAGATTAAGTCAAAACATTATTTTAAGAAAGGCTTAGAAGTAGACATTGTGACATTAATGACCATTGTAAATACATGCTAACTTACCCTTCTCGCCTACTGCTAAATGAGCGGGTGATGGGGGCGATATAACTGTTCATGAGCAGAGTTGTGCTTCGTGAAAGAAATAAGTGGAGTGGTTGGTAAAATGGTGCTAAACGGGCAGTTCTGGATAAAAGAACAGGCGCATAGTGTGATACGTATATATAGGCAGACGAAGTTGATATACCAAATATTAATGTAATGCAACGAATAAAAGGCCATACGAGTGGGGGACCACAAAGGCCCTTTGGTATGTGTATCACCTAACCGTGGGGCCTCACCTCAACCAAGAATGCATGACCCTCCATACTTTTCTTTACATTAAACAATTTTTAGACAATCTTTCCAAACAACGAGAGTGCCTCACAATGTGCAATGGCCACGACTTCATTTTAGCATTTGCCGGTTTGCCCAAACTGCTCTGTAATGTGTTTTGGCGACTGGAAACAGAGTAGGAAAAGTCTCCTGCTTCGTACACGTTTCTTTACATACACATGCCTCATTTTATATATTTATTATATCTTTATCTACTTATTTATCCTTTTTGCTGAGCTTTTAAGCTCCACATATGAGCACGACACAACCCGGATGCTACTGCACTGAACGATAAATGAGCATACTCATCATTTATAACGTTTTCAGCAACCAATTCTAAGCATCCAAGCTATGTTTTTAACTTTCGTGTCTATTTCGGAACGGGGCGATATGTACTGCAGTTTCAGCAGTGACGCTTCAAACATTTTGCTGGCGATAATGACAATCAGATGTCATTTATTTTGCTTGTTAAGTTTATTCTTGTACTTTCATCAGTCTTGTTCAATTGTGGCAATTATGGATTCGTTATGCCTATGTTCATACAGACTGTCACACACCAATAGGAAATATCCGAACTCATTTACTCTACTTATATTTTTGTACCAGCGTCAGAATGGCAAACTCCGCCTAGGCCGGTCCCAAGCCCGTTTGAAAAAGGAGCAGGACGGCCTGCATGGAGGCCGTAAGGAGGCAGCCCCTCCATCATGCAAAGGGACAACAGGCCAATCACCTGTTTGCCCTTAAAACCTGATTACACAAAATGCAAGAGGGACAAACCGGACTGATCGTAAAGGCGACAAAGACAGCCGATAGAATAGTATGGCGCTCTCTCTTCCAAACCTCTACATCTCACGGTAGAAGAGGAATGACTAAGTAAGTAAGTAAGTCCGAATGGCTAAGAGTTAAGAGTAGAAAAGTCACCTAGTTCCAGGAAAGAAACGCTGGTAGATTCACGCTCCGGTTTACCCAGCTATAAATGGGGGCCTAACTTTCCTATTGAGTTAGGAAAGGCAAATGCAGTGAGGGAAGGATGTGGTCACCCACACCCAATACACCTGGGCCTAGTATAGAGAAATGTCTAACACTGTGTAGTCGATTTCGGAACCCGGTAAACGTGCCGTAAGAGGCAACCTGCTTAGCCAATCGGACACTCGAGTAAAATAATAATAATAATACTGGTGACATTTCTTTTTTTTTGAAATACTATCAATAATAATGAAGAAAAGAAAATCAGATGAATAAATCAAAATTTGAATATATGTGAAAATATACTCGAAAAATACTTAATATATCGTAGAGAATAGTAGGAGGAAAAACATTAACCAACAGAAACAGTTCACACAAATATTAAAAGCAAAGACTAGTATAAACGAACATTAATAAGGGAAATTAAAAGCAATAGAAAATATTGAGAAAAATTTTAACGCTTGGAAACTCTAAATAATACCATAAATATACTGTACGTATTAAGGGGCGGGAGAGGCCAAAAAAATGGATGTAAATAGAACACACCAAATACTATCAATTGTAAATCACAATATGATTTATATCACATACAACTGAAAATAAAGTTACACTGAATAGTTTAGTAATAACCGATAATTGGACTGAACTCTCCCTAGATGGTGGATAAGCGGGGGGAAATGAAGCTCTGCAGATGCTTGTTCGCCCCCACCCCCTTTTTTTCATTAAAAGAAAAAAAAAAAAATAATATAAATGCCATGAATACACCAAATTAATCAAAGAAATAGTCAGGTCTATTGAATTATTCATGTCCATCACTGAAAAAAAACAAGTATCTACCATTGGCAGCGAACTTTCATAAGAAATGGTTCTGACATCACGTTTACAATGACATGCGACCCCACTGATAAAATGAACTCCTCCCTCATAGACGCAATGACCACTGCGAACAATGAGAATCCGACCCAAGAAACGGCCGCTAATGAGGAAATCTCATTATTACTCTCGGGGATGAGAGGGTGTCTCCCTGGAATACAAACAAAGAAAACGGCTGCATTAAGTCAGGAGGCTAAGAACCCTTTCAGAGACACTTCCACCCATTTTGGAAATCTTGATCGCCAAGGAACGCTGCGAGATGGGATCTGTCCATTTACAGTCGGGTAGACTCGAGAGCGACGGAAACTCGTCGTAGGCAAGTCGAATGCCGCACTGAATTTCATAGACCTTAATATTACTTTGTGCGGCCTTTCATAGACCTTACAATGACTTTGTGCGGCCATTTTACAAATGATTATTTGTGTATTCTATGGGCAGAGCGGCTTGAATGTTTGCCTCTCAAGGTAAATTACCGAGTTCGATACTTGGTTGCGTTACGCTCCAGTCTTTCCAGCTATAAATGGGTATCTGACTCTGTTCTTGAACTAGAGAAGACAAAGGCAACGAAGAAGGTAACTGGTCACTTCATGTCATAAAAGCTGAACCAAGTATAGCCTCCACCACCATTCTCCCCCCCCCCCCCACCCCCCGTCCCTGATCGCAGTATTTGCTTTGGGAATACATTCACCTTATTCTATGATATCTGTGTGTGGATATTTTAAATGAGAAATGAGTGAGCAAAATGAAGAAAATATATGTGAGTTGGGGGAGACAGCAAGGGGGCTGAGCATAGCTGTAAAGATGGCTGTTGCTTAATTGCGTTAAAGTAAAGGTAGTTTCATAGACTGCATTAGGAGGTAAAAGTGTTCGAAACTTCACTACACTAGGTTCACCTGTATGGTTTTGGGTGACCAGTACCCTTCCTCGCTGTCTTAGCCTTCCCTAACACAACAGCAGAGTCAGGTACCCGTTTACAGCTGGGTAGACTGGAGCATTATACTACTAGGTTTCGATCCTAGAACCCAGCGCTCTAACCGCTTAAGCAAGCGAACGTTCTTAATTGCATTAGGGGGAAATAACATGAACCCTGATCAAAGAATTGGATATGTCAAGTTTGGTGTAATTAAGAAGGACCCCGTTCAGTACCATGTCATTTTGGGTACGGTTCACTGCTCCGCAAGTAGCCAACTGCTGGACGTCCTGTCCGTCTGTCTGAGTGTTGAACCCTACACCGTTCCACACACTGAAAGGCTCACTCTGCTGGGACCAGGCCCGTGTAATCCGTACGTTATCTCTGTAACTGGGCGCGCAGATTGGGCGAGACGCTGCGACGCGAAGTCGGAGAAGATGGTCCAGAAAAAATGATGAATGCGTGAATTGGTAATGAAATCAAAGGAGCCATCTTGAATCAGTGTCGCCCTAGTGTCCCTTGAGAAGGGTGAGATTCGAATATAAAAGATGGTAAAAGAAAGCGGGGAAAGTAGAACACTGTTCCCAGAACATTAAACGAAGGAAAGAATGAACGAGGCAGATACGTAATGTCGCAGAGAGGCCCTCCTATTCTAGCCAGTAAAGTGAAATGGTTATAACCAATTGTAAGTTCGTCGGTAATCTTTACCTTTAAACTAGTAAATAATAAGAGTGATCACCCCATGTAACGACAGACCGCAATAATTACAAAGACCAAAACAAACATTACGAGGGGAGGTCACTCTAAATTTTACTAGTCAAAAAGTAATGATTATCAGTTTGTCTGTCTTCCTTGTCCATTTTTGCTGTTTTTGTGTGGCTTGCACTGGGCATAGTAATTCACACACACAAAAAAGCTCCATATTGTAAAGAAATGCGTACATGCGATACAGACACCATTTTTTTGTCAGTCAGATTTGTTTAAATACATCAGAGAATGACAAAAGCTAGTGCTCCACGCGTTAACTATTAATGGTATAAAAAAAAACAACTACTGGGTGATTAAAATAATTATTTTAATTTATTAACATTTTAATAAGTAATGTTTTTTTCTTCTTTCGGTGGGCGTGTAATGAGACGAAGAAAGCTGAAATATACTGTGACCACAGGAAAGATTGACGGAAAACGGATAATGAACAACAGCAAAAAACGAGAAGACAGTTTCACGTCATGGCAAGAAATCAACAGAGCTGATAAAACAGTACGAGACGGGAAGTGGTGGAGACACATGATCACTTACGCCACCAGGCATTGTACATGAAGAAGATGGAAGATATATATGAGCCTTTGTAATATTTTTAACAGTTTTAACGTGGTCGATTAATCGACAACTAAAAACCTAATCTATTAAACTTTCTCGTAATCACTCGTAGCCGCAAAATAAACGGGAGAATAGATTACAATAACTGTAACAGAATTAATCCCTCCCTCCACGACTAAAACATATCCAACCCCTTCTCCCCTCAAATGGAAAAACCTCATACAATGACCTCCATATACAAATAACAGCGCCAGCGACAGATCAACCGCCAGGTTTCTCTTCTATATCAAAAGAAACCCAAAATAATTTGTCTGGTCGCCACTTTGAGAGGACTAGAACCTAGAGGGAAATGTTTTATTTCATGCGCAGCGTGAGACTAGAGAATATAATAATATACGCTTAGGCCCTCCAAATCCTCAACAATTTAACTTAAGAAAGACCGAAATGTGTTTACAGTCTAACACAACAGAGGCCCTTTCTTTTCACTGACAGCAGAAGTTGAATGCGTTACGAGCTAAGAAGATTAAAACTTAATGCGAAGAGACAGAAAGGGTTTTCTCCTTTAACACACACACACAAAGAAGAAAAATATATCCCTCCCCTCCCCCCGAAATCGATATCGTATGGAAGGTTACTCTTTTATCGTTATCTGAGTTCTCCCTCTCCTTCATTTTCAATTTCTATACCTCCAAGACGTTTATTTATTTTTTTTTTCTTAATCGTTTCTTTTCTACTGTTTCCTTTAATTAATCCACAGTTATGGAAATCGAATACCTTTTCTTGTCTTACTACTGAAGCTGATAAACTCGTGTCGACAAATTTTGTTTTGTGTGCGTCGGGCACGGCTGTGGGGGAGATTTTCAAAGGATCAATGGAAGCGTTCAGGTTTTTGTCACACAGGTACGATGTAAAATCAATTGGGTTTACGTAAGGGAGGTGTGTGGTAACACAAACAGGGGAGGCATGTGGATCTGTGCGGTCATGGGATGTGTGTGTGTGTGGTCTAGGCAGGAATCGGCTTTGTTAAAACCTGATGAAAAATTGTTTATCATTTTCAATTGTTTTTGGTGGAGAATTTAACAGGGAAGGTGTATGTGCTATCGTGTGTTGGGGGCGCAGGTGTTAAAGGAAGATTAAGGGAATCGACATAGATTAGTTAGAAAAAGATTTTATAGCAAAAAAAAGGAAAAAAAAAATGAAATCATGGTGGATAGCGGAAACACCCCGTGTAGCTACCCTGGAAAAGAAGGGGGGGGGGGGGCCCTCTGGTAAGAAAAAGAAAGAATAACAATAGTAATTGCTCAGGCTTATCGTAAGAAGAGGCTAACATGAGGTTGTGAATGGAACTGCAACCTCATAATGTAAAAGAAATTACAGAAAAACTCGACAGAACACGACAGCTCTGGTACAAGCTTCCTGGGGGACCAGCTGCACTGATGGCTCCATGCTCCACAGGGAGCGAAATGGAAAGTAACGATGGCTGATGAACATGTTAGCAGAATTGTTGTTGCCAGTTTGTGTGATAATGATGGCCGTGGTATCGTAAATTGTAACGGATTGTAGATTTTAACCACTTAACAGTACACCTCATTCCGCGCACACACATACACACACAAATTGACAGACAGAACGAACGAACTTTATTTTCGAAGGGTTAAGAATTGGGCGAGCAGGCAGGCAGGCAGGCAGGCAGGCAGGCAGGCAGGCAGGCAGGCAGGCAGGCAGGCAGGCAGGCAGGCAGGCAGGCAGACAGACAGACAGACAGACAGACAGACAGACAGACAGACAGACAGACAGACAGACAGACAGACAGACAGATAGATAGATAGATAGATAGATAGATAGATAGATAGATAGATAGATAGATAGATAGATAGATAGGGAAAGAGGTTGTTTACCGAGCACTTTTCCATCAATCTTTTGCACACGCTTCTAACAATCTAAGTAATTTAACAAACAGTAGTGGAATTTGCGTAGCTTGAGTAGATAGAAGGTATATAAAATATTCAGATCCTTCTTCTTCTTCTTTCGTTCGCTTGAAATATATTGTCTATATCTGCAATGTTGTTTCTTGTATAAACTTCACTGTCTTTTGTAGACAGAAGATGTAATGCAAACTATTGTATCTGCCAAACTTCTAAACTGAAAAAGGGGAAATCACTTCATTCGGCTGTTGGCGTAATAATATTGTTGAATTACTAATCAATCGATATAAGTATAAATTAATTATACTTCTTACAGATTATTAATAAAAATAGTGCCCGCGGCTAATTCAATTATTCTTCCTTACACCGTCGTTCATTAGAATAACGTCGTTGCATCGCGCATTTAATAGAATTATCCCAACATTCCAGTCATCAGAATCTGCATGTGAATTGATCTACATTGCATAGATTCTTGCATTTTCTTTCGTGGAAAGCACAACTGATCTAATTTTCCGTTCCTGTCTTGGGATTCTAAAATGTAAACGGCATGCGTTTTGATATTGAAATTTCTTCTTGTGGATTACTTGTCGTAGGCCTGTGCAGTTTAATGAATTATTATTACAGAATGTTTCATTCTTACGAGGCAGATATTAAATCTTCATTATCTGGGATAACCGCAGCTAGCTGTCCATTAAAAACTAGTCCTCAATTCCTTGATATGCTTAATCTCTGGCAAACTCCAAAAAATAGCGCGCCTAACGTGTCCCCATATTTACACTTTCATTAGGGCGAAGAGCTGTGAATCAACATGGTTTCTTCAATGCTGTGAGACTCTCGTATCTTTTATGCATAATGTATTGCAAAAACCTTTCGCCTTATCACAAGCTTTTAACATTAATACCCCCCCCCCCCCCCCTTCTGCGTTGTTTTTGGAAACGACAAGGGTAACAGAAAAACAAGGACAAAAATGGTAACAAAGATGAAAAGGAAAATACTGTTGGACAATGATGATGTATCGGCCAAGAAATGTCAGACTCTGTAAAATAACATAACATAACCGATATGATATGGAGAATGTCAAATAAAAGAAAAAATAAAATGAAACAAGGATTATTACAATTCCCTGATAACATGATTTGTTTTGCAAATGCGTGGAGCCATAGTGTAGGATAACTGCCTTCTCGGAGCTGACAGGAAACGTGGTATCAGATGTATTCGTCTTCATCTGAATTCATTGCCAGTTTTTTCAGGTGTTTCTTTGTCCCTTTTATCTACTGGAGGATCAAGAAAAGGATGTTTGTTATAATGGAGGACAACGGTTATATCTGTGACCATCTTCGATCGTGTCTTGTACTTTGTTTCACTGGATTGTTGGTTTGTATCTTAATTCCAGGCATTGTCTGGAAATTTGTTTCGTCCACTTAGTGATCTAGTCATTCGGTACCCTATGTGATTCTTGTCTCGGTCCACTTAGTGATCTTCGTTCATTCGGTCCCTTTGAGGCTCTAGAAATTAGGTAAATTGTGCTATCTCAAGCTATTTCATTCTTATACATGCAGCCATATTTGAAATCTGTCTTATTTTTGTTGTTCATGTTTCAGAGCTACATAGGGATGAATGACATTGAGTGAGGATTCTTATTTGTCTTGCAAACGATTACTTATGATACCATATGTTTCCATTGCAATGAAAGTTCTATGATATTGTATTCTCTTTTCAGATCTTGGACCACAAGTTATCTGTCTAAGTATTAACCTTCTTAGTCAAGGCCCTAACGGCATGCATATCATGACTTCTAAGTAATAGTTAATAGTTCTACAAATTCTAGTGTCTAATGACAACCGTATGAGCAGTGGAGTGCAACGGTGGAACCAACATAATTCTAACAAAATGAAGATACAGAAAGTGGAAACATCGCAACCACTAACTAGTGAATTTCTTTATTTTCACAGTGTAGTTATTTTGAGTTGCATGCCGAGTGGGGAAACCTCTACCACCCAGAACCAATAAACACGCAGGTAGGGGGTGTTGACGGACAGCAGAGGAATTTCGCCCCGGGCTCGTTACGAGGGCCTCCATCAGCAAAGATGCCTGATTTAAACCTTTTGTAAAATCAACATCTTATTTACCCGTTTTAACAATGTTTTGTGTAGATAAGGGGTTAGGGAATGACATGATGTGGTTTACTAGCGGCACAAAGCACTTTTCCGCGTGGTGTTGGCATCGGATAGATGAGGAAACCTTAGTTCACAGAATACAAGGCGCTTGTTCTTGAGTACCATGGTAAAGCAAGGTGAGGGCGACCCCCCAACGCGGCATAACCTGGAAACGAAATGAGAAGGTCAAGGACGATTTGGAAAAATCTTCGCGGTGGTACAGGGCGGTGAGATGGCCTGAATTACAGCGAACTATGCGTTTGCGCGCTAAAAGGTCTGTGAATGAAAGACTGGGCAATTGAGACAACTTATTCATTCTTTTCTACCTAGCAAAATGCCATAAAATGTTTTCGTTTTTTGTATAATAGGCAAGGTTGTCACTTTTCATAGGTTAAATTTCGCACATATTTCAACATCTTTTTCTCCTGCCAAACTTATTTGCCCACATGCTTAAGATATGCCAATACTCGTACGTATTCTTCTTTTTTTATTTCCTTTAATTACTAAGGGAGTATAACCAACATCTCCATGATAACAATTTGGTGACCTTGAACAGAAGGTATGATCCATTTTCAGGGAAATACTGCGTATAAAACCAAGGGATGGAATCAAGGAGAAACACTACCGCGCGTGATTGGGGTTAGCCTCGATTTATTTTTATTTTTGAATTTATTTTGTCCTAATTACATAAAATCGTTGGCTTGCACCAAAATTATAAATTCATTTTGTATTGATCATTTACATTCCAATACGGCGGATAGGGGGTTAAAATGGCAGGAGAATACTCGCGAGAAAAATTGATTATACTATGCATTCCCCAGTGCCGGTTGTCGGAACGCGCACCTGAAAGTATTTATACCGGGGGTGGGGGGGCCGGACCGTCTGGCTAGTGTTAACCGGGGACAGGAGGGACGGGTGGGGTATATATTGTGAGTGTAAAAAAGTATGAAAGTTTAAATGAACATAAAGTGGTTGGATTGGAATTGTGGTGAAGAGACCAAGCAAAGCCATAGATTTAGTGTAAGTTGGATGTGACAAAGAGTGCTGGGACTGAGACGGGGAGGATAGTGCAGAAGTAATTAGCAAACCGTAAGTGGCCATTATTAAAATATCTTAGCGCAATAGGCACGTAGCTACATGAAACACATTGAATGACTGAAGGAAGTGTCCCTTAGTAAATGGGGCGCTTTATGCAAATAAATATAATCCGTGGAAACGGCCGCGCAAATGTTTGTAACTGTTGTTAGTTTAACTAGGGTGAGCTTTTTCGTTTAAGATAAGCTAATCCAAGAAGGTCTTTGGTATTATTACACAGCAGATAGGTATTCCTGTGGCTTTTTACGGATTCGAAATTAAGTTGTGGTGAAGTGTAGCGAAGTTACTCTCGTGGTTACATTTAACGGAATCGTCGGATCTGGTAAAAGATAGGGTAAGAAGGAAGTGCACTGTACATTTCGATCAAGAAGTCTCTCCAACTAGCAGAGTCTAAATACTGTGCTTGTTAGGGTTTTCCAAGGAATGTATTCAAATACGAGCCACTTCCAGCTAACTGCATCTCATGGGGTCATAGTCGAGAACTCCAGATATGCCAGCAACAAGTACAAAGCATAGATAGTTGGGGTTCAAGTGCTTCTAGGCTTGGTGAGTGTGGGTTCCACGTTTTATAAGCGGATCTGGAAGTATGGGGATGATTTTCAAGAGCCAATGCGGGGTCACTAGCTCACAGACGAGGAATCTCTATTTTATATATAGCAGTGTGCTACGCTGGTGGTTCCAACGGAGCTTCAGGTAGCTTTCCAAGCATTTGTATGTAATTAAAACGGGGCGTGAGCAAGCAAGCAAGGGAGATACTATACCTCCTAATATCAATTCTTTAAGCAAACAGGCACTAAGGCAGAACACCCAGTGCTATTTAGGATGATCGTTGTTGACGCACTCCGCTTAGGTCTTGAACATTATTTAGGCCAAGTTTACTATCTAATATTTTTTTGAGTGTTTCTTTAGGTCTTCTTTTTACCTCTTACCCGGAGACACCAAGTGCGGTGTGTGGAATTTGTTGTTTTGATTTTTCGGGGTAGGACATGACCGATATATGACATGTTTTTTCCTTATATAGTCGGCGACTAATTAGCCTAGAGACTTTATTTCTATGACGATTAGTTTGCATATTTCGCTGATGTTATGAGTTATAAAGGACATTTGTTTCATCGAATGTATTCGTTGTATCTCCAAGAATTTGTTATTATTCCACTTCCCGCGTCTGATCACAGAGCTACATATGAATTAAACAGACGAAGCTTGGTCTGTATATTAATGATGTCCTTTTTTTTTCCCCACAAATGTTCGTATCTATGAAAGGGCTAGTGCCAAGCATTCTAGTCTGGATTTCTTTGTAGTGTTCATTGAGTCCAATCTTCATTCTTATTACGATTTAACCGCGACGCAAAGAGTCCGATGGCATTCGCTAGTGGGTTCTTGTAGTGGCAAACCAATTTGCTTCTTAGGGACGGTGATCTTTACAGTGCAACTTGGCTATTCCCTTGCATTCCGTCCCTTTCTCGCAGTTGATTTTGTGGCTTCTTTCGTATCTTCGGGGGTCAAAGCATCGCTGTGTTGTGATGGCCTGGGGTATCTTTAGAAGGAAGACACCAGTCAGGGTTGAGTCAGAATGGTGTAGCGAAGTTCTTGCTGCTAGAGTTAAGCAGATTAGGTTTGGTGATGGTATTCGGCCAAAAAATGCGGTGAATTTTTCTTAGGCCTGTTGAGTGAAAAGAGGACAATTTTGCATTTCTTCTTGTTGACTCTCCCGAATCGCCATAGGAAGCACGGCAAGCAGCAGTTGGTCTAATCTTAATAAGTGTTGTTTGCTTGTATTGGCGGACTTCAGATGTACTTTGGATAACGAAGGTGTTATGCCTAATTCATTTGATGTTTGATGTTTTGCCTGCCCGATTTGGTGTTCTATGTTTGTTAGTGAAGGATATCAGTCTGTACCAATTGATGATTTTACTGCTATGGGTAGGGTTGTCTCACATTGCGCGTCATGACCTGAGCTCTTTTAAATAGATGTTCAGCCCTGTGGCTAAACTATATTCAGTCTATGTATTTTTGGCTGTGTTGATGTGAATGTGCGCCGTGCCTGTCATAGACATTCCGCTTTCACTGTAGAAAATGTAGTCATTCTTATCTCTTGGATGCCCTTGTTGACGGCGCATCACCCAGACAAGACTGTTCACAACCACAACGCGTGGTTGATAACAGGGGATTGTCGTTATTGTTTCACGAAGGTTCGGTTGCTTGCACACTACACCGTAAAGTGGAAGAGGCTTATTATGATTGATCTGCGATGGACTTCCAAAGTCGTATTTTAATAACTTCTTGTTATGCTGTACTCAAACGTTTTCACCACACAAAAAATTATGTAAAGCTGTCTTTGCTTTGGCATGTTATAAAGTTCCTGAGAGTGAATATATGGTTAACATTTTGTTCATTTAACATCTGTTTGTTTATTCTAGTATGTAGTCTAAGCTTATGCATATTTCTGTACTAAATTATAGCTAGTATTTTGTGGGGAACAGCGAGCGAGTGATTCCTTCCAATGATAGCAGTCTGCAAGATCTCCCTTTTTTGGGCCCTTAGAATTAAATTTGTTCTGATGTGGTGTGTCCGTTTTTTCCATATGAGCATAGTTGGTTTCATCGTATGCGCTCAAGTCAGGGTCTGTCTTAATAAATTAGAAATCTGCATTTAAGTTATCATGGCGGCGCTTTACGTTTTTAAACTTGATTGCTGATGATGCTTTCTTCATTTGTGGCTGTCTGTTTTACATCTAGAACATTTCTCGCTATGCGAAATTCAATTGTGTTCTGGTATTATATTTCTTGTTAGAGTTTTCTGCAGTGCTTGCCATCTTTGTTTCCGTCATTCAGCTGTCTTGATGAGATTTTTGTAATCTCTTATCTGAGACATATTCGCTAAATAATTGAATTTCCTTACCTGTGATTTTCTTTTCAGTGATTCACAGGATCGTTTTCGATACGGGAGCTAACTAGAAGTCAATTAAGGCCTCGGTTTGACACTAAATAAACTATAAATACTAACCATCGACAAAAAATCCTAATATACTCACAAGGGCTTAAACAATTGTGCCGTTACAAACCCAACTCCTGCACGAGGTAGAGCCAACAACCCCACCAAATATGAGTCAGAGCCCTTAATACGTGTGGCAAAATGCCGATACCAGCTGCAGAAGCTTATCACTGTCACTAGATTGTCATAGGGGACCCCTGTACCCAAGGAAATGTTGCAACCGTTACATGTACCTCTTGTTCATTCTCGCCCAATATTACAGATGGTGAGATAGACGAAAAATTGGAACATGAATATATTAGATCTTTTATTTTATATTTTTTTTTGTACTCGCGCATCCTCACACATCAATCGAGAAAAGAAGTCGAACAGTTCGAAGAGCAAAACTACCACATAATTGTCTGAAAACCTACTTAGCATTGTCATCTCGCGAGTCTACTGTAAAACAATCCATAATTTCGAACAAAGAAGGTTCTTATAAATTTTACTTTACATGTAGAAATGGGGTTCTTGAAAGGACAAGAAATAATAGGGAATGCATGTCAATAATTATACAAAGCGCTAAATCGAGGGTTGTATAGTTGCTGAAAGTATCATGTGACAAGAAGTTGAACAACTACCCCGCTGTAGTGCAAGAAATATTGTGGCTCTGTTCGAACGGAGGGGCAGGAAACAGAATCCAGCTGGTATTTATAATTCGACGGGGGTAAAACGTACAAGGTACAGGTATAACAGTACACAAGGAAAGCTGCTACGTTGGCCCAATGTCTTTGCCAGGGGAACACGAATAAAAACAAGAACAGAAGATAGCGGGACTTACGATAGTATTATTTCTATCGGAAAACCAGCTGTCTCCCGACGAGCTATAGAGTACTGTCGCTAATGAGTATTGCGGCCCACAATCATTTCAATTAGCACCACTGACGCCCAACAAGAACTCCCACACGTGTGGACAACCAACACCCACACACCAACAAACCACCCTAAGGTCTCTTATACAATTAGCCACTAATCACAGAAACAAACATGGGCTTTTCTGAGGGAAATAACAATGAGGGCACACAAAAACCTATGAAGGAACCGCTTGGAGACCAGAACCTTAAGTTTGACATAATTATTCGACTGCCGTGCAAACGCAGTAGACCGAGGCGAACTGAAAGCCTGTGGGCGGGAAGAAAGAAAACGGATACCGGAAGGCCATCAGGCATTATAGATTACAAGGGGAGGTCATTTGTTTTACTTTGGATGTTGCTAGACGTTGTAGTATTCCCGTTGTTGTCTGTTTCAATTCGTTCAGAACTGGTCTTTATCTTATAGTATGATTTTTGTTGTAGTAGTAGTTTGTTTCATTTCACCAATTTCTGTTTATTTTCTGATCCTTATTTTTCATGTATGCGTTTCATCTACCCATTCGTCAAGATTTTGCTATAACTTGATCATATGTGGCATGAGAATTAATTTTCCGTGTTTGGAGAAACTCCAAACTCACAATGAAGACCAAAGCTGCGGTATATAATGCCTGCGTCACCAGCACACTCCTATATGGCAGCGAGACCTGGACGACCTATGCTAAGCAAGAAAGAAGGCTCAATACCTTCCATTTACGGTGTCTACGCCGCATCCTCGGCATTTCGTGGAAAGATAAAGTGACAAATGTCGAGGTGTTGTCACGTGCTAGCCTTCAAAGTATGTATTCACTGCTTAGACAGCGCAGACTTCGCTGGCTTGGCCATGTTCGCCGCATGGAAGATGGTCGCATTCCAAAAGATATCTTCTACGGACAATTAGCAGATGGCAAGAGAACAGTTGGGCGACCGCAGCTGAGGTTCAAAGATGTGTGCAAGAGAGATATGAGGGCACTGGACATGGATCCAGCAACATGGGAGGATGAAGCTGCCGATCGCACTAAGTGGCGATGCTATTTACGGCGCCACCTCAGATTGGGCGAAGAGAGGCTCACAACAAGCAGAGGAGGGGAGAAAACGTCGAAAGGAGCACCAGGAAAATAAGCAGCTGAGGGCTGTCACCTCAGGGGCGCATTCCCATAGTCAGTTATGACTGAAGGGGCTATTATTATTATTATTATAATTCTCATCTTCATGTAAATTTCTGGTTTTCCTCTATTCCCCTTACTCTGGCGATTCCAGATCAATCACTGCATTGTAATACTACGAAACAGTTTTCTCAATGTGTGTCTCATGCAAAGCTAGCGTCTTCTTTTCACATCATATTCCACAAGTATATGTCTGGTTCCGTCCATCAGTTTCTCATTTCGTGATAATGTCATATAAATTCAATCCTGAATGATAAACTGGTAGACAGTCTCTGAAGGACCGAGGACCAGACTGAACCAGGCGAGGAGGAAGACAGTAGATAGGATGGTGTGGCGCTCTCTCTGGCAAACCTCTACACCCGAGAGTAGAAGAGGAAAGACTAAGTAAGCAAGTAATGATAAACTGGAAAAACTTACTTTTTAATCAGATGCTTGACTTCTCTGAATCAACATAACAAGGAATGCGATTTACAGTGCGTTTGAACCAGCTACACTTTCGTCACCTTAGTGCTTCTTTATTCTATCTCCACGTCAGCTTGTTTTGAGAAAAATACGTTCAAAGTTTTCCGGTTACTAGTTGAAAAGTAGGATATATCATCCTATATATAAAATCCCAGCTTTTTCTGTCAGTGCGTAACGATAAGGGATGCAACTTTAGTTGAAAGTTAGACATTAATTGTATAGTTTCCCTTATATGTGTTATGAGTTAAATGATAACATATCGATTGATATCGATAAGGTTTGTTTATAAACCATGTTTGTTGATGTACCGTTTCCTGGGTTACCCGGAAGTACGTCATTGTCTTTTGGACAAATATTGCAGACGTTAAGCCGGCCTCACTTTGCAGAAGTGGCGCGATACTTCGTGGCCATTCCTCTGTGTTCTTCAAAGTGTTCGGACGCATATTTGGTCCGGCTCCTGCATGTGTTATTTCGACAGAGTCCTAAAGTATTTCTACTATTAGATCGCCCTTGTGATTCATTGGGTGGATGCTAGATATGTATTATTACAGATGTATGCTGTATGCTGATGTCCGAGAGAGAGAAATGTGAAATAAATTATGCAACAAAATGTTGAGGACACCTTGTCACTAGAAGACGGAATAGCGACGGTTTTCAAGACTTGGCTAGGTTATGCCATTGTCGTACATTTATATTGGATGCATTAATAATGGAGCCTGTGATGTAAGAATAAAGCTACATATTGTATTCACGTCCAAACTGGCCTTTACAGAGTCTTTACTGCTGGAGTCCAGAAGTGTGTTTAAGGCTTATCATAAAACTGTCACAGTCATCAGGGTATGCTGTGGTGAGTTCATAATTATAACGGGAAGGGACCTCTCAGAAGACTAACCCCTTGCTTGCTACATCCAAGTCAAGATATAATAACACCCGTTACAATATGTACTCTCCCGAAAATAGTAATACTTACCAAAGAAGAATGCGCAAATGACGGTGTGCACAAAAATATATTTATAGAATGTGTGATCCCGTATACACACATTGGGATCCTCGCTGGTTCTACGTAGTTCGTGTACTGTGGTGATGCACAGTGGTTTAAAAAAAATACTTTTGAATAAGTAAAATTGCCGTTAGGTATTGGTGCTTTTGAATTTAATTCCCGTCTTATGACGGGCTTTTACACTAGTATTAAAATGAAATTTTTCATGACGATCAAAACTGTTAACTTTAAGATATTGTGTAGAGTGATAGATTGAACTATTTTATTTCGGTTTATGACCTCAGGTCAATTTTGGCCAAAATTGGAGATAGAATTAATCAGTGCTAAGGCGATGAATTTTTCTATGGTAAATAAATTACATTACAATCAATAATATCATTGTAGAAAGTCTTTGTGCAATGGGCTGAAAAAACTTGTGATATGCAGTGTCTTAAATTAAAAGCAGATGCTTTTAGCAGAATTAAACGAATGCAACAAACAAAACCTTGCGATAGTCTGGAGACAAAACACAATACACCGAATACGGAGCAGGAACTTTCATATTCAGAAGGTAAAATGGAAGAATGGGGGAAAAGGGAACAGAAACTAGGCACGTGACCGCCTACGTCAGCGCTGAGACACCAGTCACAATGCAAAGAACGCTAATATGCGTTATGCACGATTAAAACTACCGTGGAATCTTCATCTCCGTTTCTCTCTCCATTGTTCTAGCTTTCTCCCGAGTCTTTCACTGTTCCGATTAAATTTACATTCCTGGCTCTGGGACTCGGCGGTCAAAAAAGGATTTTCTTCCTTTTCTTTTTCACACAGCTCTAGATTTTCTAACACATGTTCCCCCACCATTCTCCCCTTTTTTAAAAGAAAAGAGAAAACAAAAATATAACGAACAGACATGAGAAAACATAACATCTCTTGGACATTTTACAGGCGACAGTGACACTGCTAAAAGGTTGGGGGGAGGGGTGGAGAGAAAAACTGCCGTATTTTAACGATTAGAGAAAGAAAAACAACAAGAGAAAAGGAAACGTCCCTTTTCTCCTAGGCAGCAGTAATGCCACTGATAGGTCTGTGCCCAGGGGACGCGCAGCCACAAAGACGCCTGGATGATTTGGAGAGTGCCAACAATAGCGCGCGAAGCCAGTAGTACTGCTCACAATGAACGCCAATAGGATACATTCAAAGCTCGTTCACGCGGGGCTTGCACCTTTGTCAGACGACCACCTGGCTGCAGCGGCCGAGTGACACAACAGGCTACAGTTTACTAAGGTTAATCTCTCTTATATTAGCTGAACACATTGTCTTTTACATTTGGACTGCGCCCTAATTTAACCAATGGACTTTGCGTCTTGGTTGAATGAAGCGTCAGGCGTCTAAAACGATGAAAAACTTGTTAAACAAACAAAATATTTTGACGTCTACTGAAATCGTAGTCCAAAGTAACGAAAATGCTCTGTGTATCACAAGGATTTACAACGCTGGGGGGTAAAATGATATATTTGACATTTAAAAAAAAAAAACTATTTGAAGCGTCGAAAAGCAGTTTTAGTTCCACCTCTTACAAGTTATTCACGCAGAAGAGAATACTGGAAGTCTACAACACGAGAAAATTCAAAGAATGTTTTGACTGCCTTATTCAGAACAGGACCTTTTATCGTGGAATGAGTTGCCAGCATTTAGCACGCTACTTGCTAATCATTTAGAAAGTCCCGGGGTTTTACGGAGCCATCTTGAAAATCGCTAACGTCCCTAGAGACAGAACAGGCGCTCTTCAGAGAGAGAAGGGGGCAGAAGGAGAGAGAGAGAGCTGGCGAGAAACGGCGGAGAGATGACAAAAGATAGAGAAAACAAAGAAAGAGATAGAATGAAAGAAATCAAAGGACATCAGATACAACATTCCGACACCAACATTTACTTACTGAAATTGTTGGACACGGCAAGACAGTAAAAGCTCAACACGATACACAGAATATAAAACGTAAAATTTAAATCTATGTACAAAACATTCCGACAAATTGAAATTAACTTGAAGGGGACACCCGAAGACTGTGAGTAGTAAATAATTAGCAACAATAGGTAAATTATAGTTACTCGTAAATAACATATAAGGTTAACACTTGACAATAAAACATTGACAGAAGTGATTGGCACCGCGAAAATTCGAACCAGTGACCATCCGAACTGCGCCATCGCCTCGCTGTTAGAATGAACTGTGACAGCCCATAGACCAACTAAGCACATTAAATTAAAACTGCATACTCAGATACAAATAGAAAGAGTCAAATTTTTCCGGAACAAAGAAACATCCTACGTCACGACTTAAAGTTCTTCTTCAGGGACAAGAAGCACGAAAACTGCAGAGAAAAGAAAACCATAGCTAGTATAACTGAATAAAAACATAATAAAAAAGGATACAAATCGCCATGGACGATCGCCGGTGTACTCGCTGACACATAAAAATCCACGCTGCTGTGTTTGCTTCATTCCAGCTACTCTTGTATTCATCCCTTCGTCTTCCTATGGAGCATGGAGTCAGCTCTGCAGCTAGCCCTCTAGCAGAAAATCTACTCCAAAACATTCCTATGTACTTGCAGCGGTGGTGACTGTAACTATTTCATTTACACGATGAGGTTGACAGTCCCAAGCATAACTTCAAATTTGTTACCTCTAAAATTACCCGAACAAGTAGTAGTCCTAATGTTTCCCCCCGGGACGCTTGTATATTATTGATTTAAATATACTACAAAAGGTTATTTTGTATAACAAAATGTTATATTATTTTAGGGGGTCGGAGTGGCTAAGAGGTATGGCGTCAGCCTCGAGTTCTAGGGGTACCAGGTTCGATTCCCAGTTGAGGGAATATAATTTATGGAAATTTTTTTTCAGAACCAGTGGTCCTGATAATGTCATAATCCCCCCTGGTCTCTCGGGTAGGAGGTCCCGTGTGCAAGTTGCGCACGTTAAAAATTCCACGCCAGTTGGAAATCGTAAAGAGTAGGCCTATCAGGCCGTTGCCCTGGCAAAATTTAAAAATTAAAAACCTACCCACCACAAAAATATTATAGAATGTGTGATTTCTATATAAACACACTGGGATTCTCGCCGGTGCTACGGAGTTCGTGCACTGTGCTTAGTTCCTCCTTGTGTGATCTAAGGGAACGAACGAACGAACGAACGAGCGAACTTTATTTTCAAAGGGTTGAGAATTGGGCACGCAGGCCCGTCTGACATTCTGCCCTTCCTTTCTCTCACCTTTCATACTGAATTCATTTATTCCCATATGCATTTTACATATCAATGTCAAGGAATTCAACGTTGCAAAGTAAAATAAAATAGCACACTCATATTAACATTAACTACTTATAAACATGCCATAAAATATGTAGAAAAGTACAAACATCGTCATTAGAACCTACAATTGATATTATAAGAAAAGATAATCTGATTAGGGGGGCATGTAATCAAAACTAATAAAGTATTCGAAAAGTCTACGATTGTATGAATAGGGACTGAAAGAGAGCGAACGAACTTTATTTTCAAAGTGTTGAGAGAAAGGAACTTAGGCCCGTCTAAGAGAGAGAGAGAAAGAGAGAGAGAAAGCGAGAGAGAGAGCCAGCGAGAGAGCGAACGAACTTTGTTTTCAAAGTGTTGAGAAATAGGAACATAGGTTCGTCTAAGAGAGAACGAACGAACGAACTTTATTTTCAAAGGGTTGAGAATTGGGCTCACAGGCCCGTCTGACATTCTGCCCTTCCTTTCTCTCGTCTTTTATACTGATTTCATTTATTCTCACATATATTTTACCCATCAATTCAAGAAATTCAACGTTGTAAAGGTAAAACAATAGCATACTCACATTCACAGTATCTAATTATAAACATGAAATAGAATATGTTGAAAAGTACAAACTAAGTATTACCATGAAACAAAATATGTTGAAAAGCACTAACATCACCATTAAACCTACACTCGATATTATACCATTTGTTCGGAAAAATAATCACATTAGGGGGGGGCAGATAATCAGAACTCATAAAGTATTCGAAAAGTTTACGATTGTATGAATAGGGACTGAGGTTGTTATGTTTTAGATAATGTGGAAGATAGTTCCAAAGATGAGCAGCAGAGTAAGCTAAGCTTTTCTTGAATAAGTCAAGCCTAGGCTTGGGCACTTGTATTTTGTTAAGGCGTTGACTGCGTCTTTCATTGTATTTGAACATTGGCCACAGATATGTTGGAGCATTCTGTGACAGGATTTTGTGAACAAATTTAGCTTTGTTGAACAGAAAGCGCTTTCTTAGAGGCAGTATTTTGAGATCTTTATATAGATTTACACACTCTGTTTGGCAGTTGTCAGAAACTAGACGCACTGCACGCTTTTGTAGTGAATGGAGTCTTTTTGTGTTGGACATAGAACAACCATCCCAGATTGTGGAGCAATAGTCAAGTTGTGTTTGTATGTGAGATATATAGAACAATTTTCGTGCATCTTCATCTAGGAAATGTTTGATTTTAGCTAACTGGTAAACTTTCTGTGCCGTTTGCTTGGTCAGTGCATGAACATGTGAGTTCCAATTTAGATGCTGGTCAACGACTATTCCTAGAGTTTTATGTTCATTAACGTTTCCAATTGGTGAGGTACCAATATAGATCTGAAGTGTTGTTTTATCTGAATTTTGTAATTTTTGTCTAGTTGATATTAACATGCACTTTGTTTTAATTATATTAATTAGCATGCGATTTCAGATGCTCCACTTAATCAGATTGTCTGTATCTTTTTGTAACGATAGTTCGAGTGTGTTGCAACTTGTATCACTTGTGTAGATAGTACAGTCATCAGCAAATAGGTCACAGGATGCGTGCTCGACGTGTAGTGGAAGGTCATTAATGTATATGGCAAAAAGTAGAGGCCCAAGAATAGAGCCCTGAGGAACGCCGGTATTTATTACGGTTGGGTTTGAGCAAGAGTTATTGTAAGAAACTACATGTTTTCTGTCTGACAGGAATGATTTAATTATCGTCACTAGTTGAAGGTTTACTTTTGATGTTTCTAGTTTTCTAATTAAAATAGCGTGATCTATCATATCAAATGCTTTTTTAAAGTCTACAAAAAACTGCCCCACATATGTTATCGTTATTAATATTTAAGTGCCAGTTGTCAATCATCTTAGTTAGAGCTGTGTGACATGAATGTTTAGGTCTAAACCCTGACTGACTATCAATTAGCAAGCCATTGTTAACTAGGTGTTGTAGTGTTATTTTATGTATGTGTTTTTCTAGTGGTTTGGATAGCGATGATATTAAGGAGATTGGCCTATAGTTACCAAGGTTATTATTGTCGGAAGAGCCAGGTTTTAAGAGAGGATATACCTTAGCGACTTTAAAGTGCCACGGAAAGTAACTCCGTGCGATACATTGATTGTATATGTATGTAAGCGAATCACTAATAGCTGGAGCCGCATAACGCAGTATTCGATTACTGACTCCGTCAAGTCCTGATGAGTTATTATCTTTAAGTCCTAGAAGATAGTTATACACTTCATTAACTGTCATAAACGGAATGTTAGATGGGATTGTGTTGGTACATTTGTTCTCACAAAATACTGACAGCCTGCCTAAGTCACAAGGTGAATTTGGTATTGTAGATTTAAGGGAGGAGATCGGAGCACTGCTGGAATAATCCGTGTGAAATGAAGATAGTCCGTAACAACCAAACCAAACCATTTTGTTTTCACTGCAGATTTCTCATATTTGCAGGCACATCTTGCTGGACTGTTTTGCATAATGATTTATTGAAATATTCTTAATAACAGTAGGCGATATGCCTACTCGCAGCCTCCTCTTCAAAACAGAAATCGACATGTGTGTTCTCGCTTTTTAATTTTTCTTTCCCCATTCAGGTCGAACAGTTAGAGGATTAATTAGAAATGAAAACCAGGTATGGGAAAGAGAGAAGAGGATCTATTGACGTTCCCATTACTAAACCTGTTTGTTCACGTGCCGGCGTGAGTTTCATGTCCACAGATTCAGATGTGTTAGTTCTGAAGGAGGCTGCAATTGAAAGTGAGTGAATGAGAAACTGAAAAACAAAAAGAGAGAGAGAGACACCCCGAATTGCCACGGTATCTGATTACTGAATTTGTAAACAAATAAGGGGGGGGGGGGGGGTCCGAAACCCGTATCGTCATAATTTAGTACGTGCGTGCGTACTGAATCTAACGGGTGTGGGGGGAGAGAGGAAGGGTGTGGAATGAAAAATCTGCAGCAGAAAGGACATACATTTTAGTTAACCTATTTTTTTTTTAAATACAAGAGTAATATGCAAGCCTCACAGGAAGCGAGGCAAGTACACAACAAATAAGTAAATAATAAAATAAAATAAATACATGCGCATGTGGGTAAAAGAATTGTATATGTTATAATGTGAAAATAAACGTTTAAACAGTTGAACCGTGCTTGCAAGAAGTGCGGAAATAGAGGTACAAATATGACATCAGTTATTATTGTTGTAAATTTGCGATGCTAACTGGCGCATATGCCGAGATTCTGTTTATGTTTACTTGCGCATCAAAGCATGGGGGAGAGAAGAAGATGCATGTCTCGTATTTGTACTAAACGTGTGGTTATTGTGGCTATTGGATATTCAGTTGGGTTTTAACTAAGCTTCTCTTTTATCATTTATTAAATCTCCTTTCGCTTATCTCTACTGTCCCTGAAACCACATCTTAAGTATAACGCTTGTGATGATAATTGATGGTTTTATGAAGACACGACCGATTTCATTCAGTACCGTACTTGTTAGATCCCAACGGAGCTGCGGCTTTCAACAGAGTCATGCCAAGTTCCCCAGTCCTATTGTTATCTGCGCAAAGGTCACTTCATGCCTTCTTTATCGCTTTTGTTTCTGTCTGAGTCGAAGTGGCTAAGAAGTATTGCGTCCGCCTCGAATTCTAAAAGTACTGAGTTCGCTTCCCAGTACAGGGAATACAGGTGATGCAAAGATTTTTTTCTTCAGAAGCAATGGGTCCCAATGATGTTACACTCCCTCCTTTCCGGATAAAGGTAATAAAAAAAAAATAGGAGGTCCACCTGTGTGCAAGTTGCGCACGTTAAAAATCCCTGGGCAGTTGGAAATCGTAAAGAGTAGGCCATGCGGCAGCTGCCCTGGCTAAATTAAAAAAAATTAAAAAAGCTACCCACCATAAAAACATTGATAGAATGTGTGATTTCTGTATACACACATTGGGATGCTCGCCGGTGCTACAGAGTTAGTGCGCTGTGCTGAGATCCTGCATGTGCGATCTAAGGGGGATGATCGTATCACTGATGGAGTTTTCAGTGTGCAATGAAGATGGACCTTAAAGCCAAACCAAAGCATTTCTGTCTCAAGCTCTATTTCTGTGTATTGTGTGGTCTCTTCCATCTCTCTAGCCCCGTGGATTCCAGAACAAGGACTATATTGTAATGCTACCCCATCTCTCGGGAGCCGCGGTAGCATAGTGGTTAGTGCACTGGCTTACTAGCTCAGTGGTCTATGGTTCGATCCCCAGGTGAGGTGGGATTTTTTTAGGCCGCAAACGGCTCCTGGGTCGACCCAGCCCCAACTGGGTACCACAGCATCTCTGGGAAGGTTAAGGCGGCCGGCCTGATGTTGACCACGTCCCCCCCTAGTGTGCCGATGGTCAAGAAAATATGGGCCTAACAGCATATTCCCAATATGCCTCAATGGGCGCGTAACGGGATCCTTTACCTCCTTTGCCTTACCCCATCTCTCTGGCCCCGAGGATTCCAGAACAAGGACTATATTGTAATGCTACCAACAGGTTCGGGATTTTCATTGCCATCTTGTAATTTTGTCCCGATTAAACAAAGAGGCGGGATCATTCGTTCCCGGGAAATCAGTGACGTATCTGTATCTAGTTTTACACTCACATGTATATCCAAATGGTATATGGGGAAAACCAGAGTTAAATGAAAAACATCTTATGTAAATTTTCACAGTCTAAAAATATCTCCAAGAAACGTGAAAACTGTATCGCCTGTTGAGTTGATGAGTTGCGTACACAAAGTTCTGCCTTAAAAGCTCCTTAAGTTCTACACACAAAGAAGAAAAAAAAAGGATTACTACTCTTCAGCATGTCGCACGTGGCCACTATCATGAGGTTGTGCATTAAACAACTTAAAAAAATCATTTTATATTTGGACATGCGCCCTAATATAACCCACTTGGTTGAACAGGACGTGCCTCGCCAAAACGAGAGAAAATTTTATTTTTAAACAAAAATATGGCTGGCAACCTCACCATGTAAAACCAATCGTTAGAGAAACAACCGCCGCAAGAGAATACCTTGTATTAATGTTTTGTACAGACTTCCTGCAGTGGTGCCAGCTGTACAAGTGGTTCCACAGGGAGCAGAAAGGACAAAAATGATGATAACTCTTCATGTTCTTTGTAGGAGCAAACAACATACGATTGTGCATGTGATTGGCAACTTCAGCATGTAGAACTAACTTCTACATAAACTATCACTACAAGAGCATTGTAATTCTTCAGTGTAGGCCTCCTGCTAGGGAGTCATCTGCAGTTGTGATTCTATGCTCCACAGGAGTGCAAGGAAACAGAATGAAAATGTACCGAGCATAGAATTGCCAGCTCATCGTTCACTATTTGTGGAATGAATGGCGTGAATGAAAACAGCAGCGAGTCTTTCACTTAAGCTCCGATGAACAACAGAAGACCTATTCTCTTCCAGGACTGTGGTGTCTAGTTTACTTGACCAGCAGTGTACAGATCCAGAATTAGTCCGATAACCCGGGAGCTATGGTAGGACCAGGCGATAAGTGGATTTGAAGTTCCTAGCGGAAGGGAACATAACCCAACTGCTATGTTGTAAAATAATGTAGGGTTAACTCTCTTTTCCATTATAGTCAATTGCTAGAGGTCGGAGTTTCTAAGAGATATGACGTCGGACTCGAATCCTAAAGGCACCGGGTTCGATTCTCAGTTGAGGAAATATAATTTATGGAAATTTTTGTTTTTCAGAACCAGTATTCCTAGTGATGTCATACTCCCCTCAGGACCTAGCATTCTCGGATAAGGGTGAAAAAAAATAGGAGGTCCCATGTGCAAGTTGCGCATGTTAAAAATACCACGGAGATTGGAAATCGTAAAGAGTAGGCCATGCTGCCGCCGCCCTGGCAAAATTAAAAAAATTAGAAACTTACCCACTACAAAAATATTTCTAGAAATATCCCTATATACACATATTGGGATTCTCGCCGGTTCTACGGAGTTCGTGCACTGTGCTGAGATCTTCCTTGTGTGATCTAAGGGAGGAGATCGGAACACTTATGAAGTTTTCAGTGTGCAATGAAGATAGTTCTTAAAACCAAAAAAAAAAAAAAAAAAAAAAAAAAAAAAAAAAAAACAGTCTAGTCTTCTTTCGCGCTAATAAACTTCTTTGACTTGGGCAACGGAGAAATGGTTGACATATGGAGAGGGTATGGAGTAGGTAGTGTCACAGTAAATACTTGGTTTCGAACCCGGAACCTGGTAAGTTTGCCGTGAGAGGCAAGCGCTGGGTAAGGAGTATACATTGTTTATTTCTTAGCCCTGAAAGCTAAATTAATAAACAAAATATACTAAATGACAAATGAAAGATGCAATGTAAGTTAACGTACATTATACATAACAAGTACTGTTTGCCGGCAAGGCAAAAATAGTGATCGAATAGACCAGTGCTCCTTAACATTTTAAGGGCCCCGTACCCCTTTACAGCATCTGAAGAAGCCTCACACCCCTTTAAAGCATCTTAAGAAACCTTGCACCCTTTTACGGCATCTTAAAAAGACTCGCGCCCCTTTATCGTGTAGCTCACAAAACATGACAGAAATGCTTAAAAGAGATACAAATTTATTTTGAGAAATTGTTATTCACATAACACAATGGGCTGATCACCTGTTTGTCAAACATTTTGATTACATGTTTTGCCCAGGAGCCTAATGCTCTTTGGGTCACCTCTACACTTTGTTTTACGAGGTAGAAGAGGTTCCGATTATGAGATGAGATGAGGTTATTCACATAATGTGACTAAGGTTCGGTATCTAATTCACGGTGCCAATGTTCTATCTTGTACAAATACATTTGAGTTGTATGTATTATATATTGTTTATGATCATTCGCGTTCTAAAATATGTGGCATGTCTTGCACCTGCGGAAGGTAAGTCTTGCACCTGCGGTGGTGCATGCACCTCTGGCTAAGAAGCACTGGGATAGATTATATAATCCTTGCAAATAAACGATTGTTCTATATCTTGGGCCGCAAACAATACCAAACTCTCCAGTTAGTGTCCACTGTTTGACAACCTCTCCATCATTGTGGCTAATTCTCCATCAGTGTCACACTCTTCACCATAGTGTCTTTTTCCTTCCTGATCGGCTACTCGTTCTCCAGCTTTCATTTCTTACTTCCTCAACGACCCGCGGGTGTCATAAATTATCATCATCAACGAAAGTGTAGATAACACCATTTTAAAATTAGTTTTCTTTGTCTCTCTTTTTGGTAGCAGTATTAGAGTCTGGACATGCTTCTAATCAGTTTACCAATAAGGAAATAAACTAGTGAAAGGAAACATATTTCCGTTACAGACTTCTCTGATTTTTACTTCACTTTTTAAAACTTGTTTAGGGTTGATTAATCTACAGCCCCTTTCCCCCCAATTTCCCGACGGTAATCTTTGAGACCTTGCTTGATCATTGCATTAGCCGAGTAGAAAGAGGGCGACAGCAGGGCGAACATTTGTGCCCCAACTCTCTATTTCTGACTTATTTTTCCGGTTGGCTTGCTACTATTTTCTGAGGGAGGATTTCTCCTAATGGACCCCCTACCTTGTAATACACACTGTACATTCTGGAGATGTCTGCTTATGCCGGGAGAGAAAAAGGGGACATCATCGTCGACTATGTCTTAACGATCGAGAAGATAGAGTTGTCTATATAGAAGCGAGTCTCAGTAAATCAACAAAAATTGAATATATTTTTTTTAATATAAGAAAAGCATCAAATTAAATTCTCTTCCCTCCACAGATATAAGAAGAAAAAGGTAGTCCCATATCAGATACTGCCGTAGTGAAATGAAGTGTTAGTGACTTCATTTTCCATTCCTTGCTTTAAAAAAAAAAAATGTTGCCTCGTTTTGGCGAGACGCGTCCCGTTCAACCTGGTCGGTTATATTAAGGCGCATGTTCAAATATAAAAGACCTTTAGGTCTGATAATTGTTATATGGAGTATTCCTTGCTGCCTTTGCCTTCCTTCATGGGAAAATTTAGTGGCAAATATATGTTAATACTAAAATTATATCCTCTTGTTATCTGACATGATCGCCCTCGCCACCAGACATGGTATTTCAAGAAGAAGTAGTTGACTGGTTTACATCTCTCCAACAACCGCTTGACATGCCGTCCTCTCGTCTAACACTTCCAACTTGAATAACGTAAAGTTTATGTAAGTTGATTTCTTATATTGTTAACTGCAAAATGTGCTGTTCCTCAGGGGTAGGCAGACATCAACAAAAGGGCCTAGCGATGTGATCAAGCGGCTATTATTCGGCGGTCGGCACGGTCTTCTGAAGATCCCCTCTCGTCTGTTATTAGTACTAATATAGTGTGTACCACAAAATGAACTCGTGTGGAAAACATTTCGACCCTGCAGCCGAGGCCAGCGTGCTCTGTACTCACCCGGTGCACGAAGTGTTGCTACATTGTCATAAGTGAATGTAGGTAATCTGTTTTATTTATGTCAACGAACTTCACACACTCTCGATGTCAGGCTCCTCTCATATGCTAAAAAGAAAAAAGGTAACGGTAGTCCAATTTCAGATATTGCTGTAGAGGAGTGAAGTGTTAGAGACTTAATTATACTTGGTCCAGCATCGGCAGGTGGGGTGACCAATTCCCTTCCTCGCTGCCTTTCCTTCCCTAACTCAAGAGCAAAGTCAGATACACATTTACACCTGGGTAGACTGCAGCGTGATGATACTGTGAATTGAACCAGCCATCTCAGCCGCGAGAGACCAGCGCTCAAACCACTCTGCCAATCGGACGCTCTAAGTAAGATTGAAAAGATTTTGAAAGATGGCACCAGGAGTTATACTTTATAAACCTAAAACGTTGATTCTCCCAGCATAATCAAACAATAGTAAAAGGTAAAGATAGTTGCATAGCAGATACTGCCGAAGATGAGTGTGTCGTGAATTATTCTAATCCCCATATATAAATTAAAACGTAAATGCAAAGCCTAACAAATAAATTTAATAAAAGGAAAGAAAAATGGTAAAGAACAGTGCTGTCACAATGACTGTACTCGAAATCCCCCTTGTTTTCTACTTCGTCTGCAAATTGTAACGCTTTCACGTTGATAGTAAAAGCCTACTGTATTATTACCCGCTTTCTTCAATAAAACGTGTACTGTATTTCTTGGAAAAACCTTGAGATACGCAAGCTGATCAATGACCTAAATTTAATATTTCATTCATTCCATTTTATACACGGCGTAACTAAAAGACAGATGGACTAAAGGATAGAGAGAAGGGAGAGGCAGAAAGCAAGGACACATGCAACACTAAACACGCGTCGCGCGATACACAATTGCTGCCATCACGCGTGTAAGGCCACATGCACTAACTTTATTTCAAATCGACAGTGATAAAATTCACTACCCATACCAGAGTTAGGTTTTAAAATCCTGAAAAACGCTTATTGGGAATTATGACATTATACCGGTTTACGTTTGAAAACATGACAGTACCCAGACACCCTCAAGTTTGGAAGTGAGAAGGTAGTAACAGCACGACTATCCTAGAAGAAAATGCATATTGGCTCCATTAAATTCGTATATTTGGGTTCCTTAGGGTTTGCTGACAAAGAATATGTAAAACTGTCATGAAATATTCTAATCCACATATATAAATTATTAGGTAAATATAAAGCCTAACAAATAAAATTAATAAAGAGAAGAGCAATGGGAAAATGACAGTGCTGTCACAAAGAATGTACTCGAAATCCCCCTTGTTTTCTGCTTCGTCTGCAAATTGTAACGCTTTCACGTTGATAGTAAAGCTTACTGTATTATTACCCGCCTTCTTCAATGAAACGTGTGCTGTAATTCTTGGAAAAACATTGAGACGTACTGCGTAATGACCTAAATTAACCCTAACATTAATTATACTGCGTTACCAAAACGAACGAACAGATGGACTAAAGGGATAAAAAGAGAAGGGAGAGGCAGAAAGCCGAACACTAAACCCGCTTCGCGCGATACACAATTACCACCATCACGCGTGTAAGTCTACATGCACTAATTTTTTTTTCAGACGGACAGTGATAAAATACACTACCCTTTCCCAGAGTTAGGTTTATAAATCATAACAGACTCTTATTAGAAAAGACAACATTATATGGGTTTACGTTTGAACACATAACAGTACCCAGACAGCACATCTTCTAAACAGGAGATAGAAGAAATTGCATATTTTGAACGCAGCCACGTAGCTCCTTTAAATTAGTATTTTTGGGTTCCTTAGGGTTTGCTGACAAATAATATGTAAAACGTTACGCAAATAGTCCAGGAATTAATAAATTATACCCAAAATAAAATATTGGGGGTGCCTGACAGCATAAAATCATTTCTGCTCATAAAATTTTTTTTATAACGTGTTTGAAAAAACCTTACGTTACATAAATAGCCTACCATGTAAACTCCAAATTGATTGGAGCGCAACAAATGAAAGCCTAACCACGATTGGTCGGGCTATAAATACTATCTTGGTTGTTGGGGGAGACGGGAAAAGATAACATTTTTTCAAACACTTGTCGAAACGTGGCTCATTGGCCAGTCTCGCTGATATACACACTTGGGAGCGTTAGTTCGAGACCACTAATTCAAATAAGCTTGATAAAGCGACAGTACGTTGAAGCCAGCTCACATTTTTGCTAAAATAAAAGCCTGGAACATAGGCAGAACGGAATTTGTGCCAGTTTGTGCCAGAATTCATTGCTAATCAACGTATCTGTGTTTATTTCCATGAAATTGTGGGACAGTGGTCTTGATGGTAGTGAGCAGCATCTGATCAGAGATTTGCTGAATCCAGAGTCGGACAGCACACTCCTTGGTCTTTTTAGCTATCAGTGAGGTGTCTCCTGAGCCCAGAGGAGAATTCGAGCAGAGGAGTCCTCTCCTGCCGCCATCACTCAAGATAAGCGAATTGGCCAGCTGAGCTCAACATTATGTCCCCTCATCTTGAAATAACTTTATAAAAATACTATTCAGAGGGGAATTTACTTGTCTTAAAATCAGGAACTGTGAACATCTCCAATAATAGTCCCTAAAGACAAACTATTGAAGTCATGATGACCAATACCAACAGAGCTTGAACAAAACAAAACCAGTATTACCTCATTTTACTACTACACAACTGACACACATAGAACATTTGTACTAATATATGTCACTACAATATTCATATTAAATACATTCTGTACATAACTTGTAATTTAAATTGATTGTGATTCCTGGTTCCCTTGTAGTTGAATCAGGACACATATTCCTTCATGCCAGTAATGAATACATATTGTTATTTGAACCGTTACGAGTGACTTCTTTAAGCTATTCTCATAGAGTGTTATATGTATGTGAGTGTCACAGTGTTGTTAAGAGTAGTGGATTAAATTAAATCGTTTATCTGTCTGTTGTTGTGACTTACACTTCACCATACACATACCCTAGACACAAAACGTAGTCACCACACTATTCCAGAATAATTCTGACTGAGATATATAGATATGTGGCAGCAAGTAAGGTTATATATATAATATACTACTCTTATTAGATATATATATACCTTCACAGCTGATCTCAGTCAGTACACTAAGTCCCTTATAAATATCTATAACATCCCACTTCACCACATATATTGGGGGCTCGTCCGGGATTTTGAATCTTTAACTATTAAAAATATTGGGGGTAATTCACTTCAGGGAATATAAGAATTAAAAGGTATCCTTGGGTGGAATTAAATAAGGTTGAGCTCACGGTGCCTGTGTTGTCCATTAGAGATTGAATTGTTGGTTAGACATTGTATTAAGTTACCTGATAGACAATGGCGGACCTGGCCAAATTTCGATCTGCTGCGGTTCAGACTGCAAAAGAGTTAGGATTAGATGGGCAAGTTATGGTTGCCTATGTCACGACGGAATGTGACAAATTTATTGAACGCGAAGAAAGAAGGTTTGAAGCCGAAAGAAGGTTAGAGGCTGAAAGGGAAATTAAGAAGTTACAATTTGAAGCTGAGGCTGAGACTAAGAGGTTGCAGATTGAGGCTGAGGCTAAGAAATTAGCTGCAGAAAGGGAAGCCGAGGAAAGAAGACAAGCTGCAGAAGAAAGAAGATTGACTGCAGAGAGGGAAGCAGAAAAGGAGGAGAAAAGATTACAAAGGGAACATGAATTACGACTAAGGGAGTTTGAGTTTCAAGGCCATGCTCCTGAAAATGGTGCCAGTCCCTTTGCCTCTGATGCTACGGTTACTCAAGGAGCCTCAATCTCAGCTATGAATTTTCATTTAGATCATTTTGTTGAGAAAGACGATGATATTGAGAGCTATATAAATAGGTACGAACTATTAGCTACCACGTATGGGTTGGAGAGAGAAAGGTGGAGCTTAAAGTTATCTCAGGGACTTCGTGGGGCAGCTTATGAAGTTTTTGCAAAAATGAGCAGAGGTGATCAGGAAAATTATGACATGCTAAAGCAGGCTCTTTTGTTAAGGTATGAAAAGAATGCAGAGTTTTACAGGAAAAAATTTAGGAATGCTAAACTACTGTCAGGTGAAACCTATCACCAGTTCTCTGCACGAATAGAGACATACTTGGAGAAATGGACTTCTCTGGGGAAAACCCAAGATCTTAAGGAAATGGTCCTTATAGAGCAACTAAGAGAGTCCATGGCTCCAGACCTGAGAAAGTTTCTCATGGAACAAGGTGCAGAGAGGCTGGGTGAGTTGCTAAATGTTGCTGAAAGGTATCAAGCAGCTCAAGCAGAGGTAACAGGTAATAAAAAGAAACAGGTGGACAACTTCAGGGCACCACAGAACTTTAATAAATTTGATCCTAAGGATCAAAATAAAGGTAAGCACCAATTTGATAGGCCACGGTATGAAAATAAAAATAAATTCCCACAATTCGATGAAAGGAAATATGATGAAAGAAAATCTTTCAACCAAGGAAAAAGGTGGTGTAAGAATTGTCAGATGGACAATCATGACACTGACCGTTGCAGAAGGAAACCTGTGTATATGGCAACCCTTCAGGTCAGGTCGACCTCAAGACAGGAGGAGGATATTATGTTGGATACCACTCCAGAAGAGATGAGGAAGGCACAGGCTGGAGATAAAACACTCAAGCCTTGTTTCAGAAAATTGTCAACTTGTCATACAACTCCAGGCAAGGGAGATTTTTACATGAAAAACAAGTTGATGTATAGGAAGGCCGGAACTAGATCCCATGGTCACGGACAGCTGGTTCTTCCAAAAAGATATAGGGCAGACTTAATAAGGAGCCTACATGTGAAACCAGATGGGGACCATGAGAAGATAGGTACCATCATTCAAAAGGTGGCTCACAATTATTATTGGCCCAAAGCAAGATGGGACATTGAGAATTTTGTAGAAAGGTGTAGCATAGCACATGAGGGAACACCCACAAGTGGGAACATGGATCAGGACCTGGACACGCCCCGAGGCAAAATCAGGCCTGACAATAAAAGGAAAAATAAATTTGATAAAGTGGACCAAATGGAATGGGAAGCCCCTTTTCACGGACAAGCTTCACTTAACTGTTTTACAATGGCCACTATGCGGAGAGTGCAAAAAGATGTCTTACCCCAGGATAAGCCGAAAATCCCTCAATCGGACTTAAACAAACTGGAGGAAGAGGATGCAGAGAGGAAATATCTCATCAAGAATTTTAAGAGGGGAGACAGCCCCAAAAGAAAAATTGGTAGCGGTCGTTTTGTGAATGAAAATTCTGGGAGGAAAAATCATCACTATAAAGCTTCAAGTGGAAGAGACCATACCGGTGCATGGACAAATAGGTCCACACAATTAAAGGTCCATATGTAGCTTTGTTAAGAACGTGGACTGATGAAAAGGCAGAGGAAAACATTACATCTTCATACCAATATGTGAATGAGCTGACCACTCGGTTAAAAACTGGCTGGAAACTTGCCAATGAAAATTTGAAACAAGCCAGGAAGAAACATGCTGCCTATTATAACAGGAAGGCGAAAGACAGAAATTTGGCTGTGGGAGAGAAGGTACTGCTTCTTTTGCCCGGGAGTCAGAATAAGTTACAAATTGGATGGCAGGGTCCATATACAGTTCTAGAGAAGGTGTCTAGAACAAATTATAAGATAGATAAGAAGGGGAAAGAAAAAATCTATCATGTGAATCTCCTGAAGAAATATTTGGAAAGAGAACATCAGGAAGAGACACACTTGTTGACCTTGTCCATCGCCATGGAGATGAAAAAGGAACCACTTTCATCAGTTGAATATCCATTACACCCCTGTGAGACAGCAGCACAGGTGAAAATCAGTACACATTTAACGAAAACTCAGAAAGAGAGAGTGCAACAGGTTCTAAATAATCATGCAGAGGTGTTAACAGACCGACCAGGACATACAAACCTATTGGAATATGATATGAAACTCATAGACTCCACACCTGTCTGTATGAAACCATATTCGATTCCGTTTGCTAAGGAAAAAGCTTTGAAGGAAGAGATAGACTATCTATTGAAGGAAGGAATTATTTCGCACAGTGAGTCTTCGTATAGCTCCGGTGTTGTACTCTTAAGGAAGCCCTCTGGAGAACATAGACTCTGTATAGATTACAGGAGACTGAATGCTATTACAGAAGGACAGGTGGATCCATTGCCGGATACAAATCAGCTGTTTGCCAGACTAAATAAAGCTAAATATTTCTCAAAAGTGGATCTGAGTAAAGGATACTATCAGATTCCAGTAAAGCCTGAGGTTAGACCATACCTAGCTTTTAGTACCTCAGAAGGACACTATGAGTTTAATAGATTGCCATTTGGATTGAAGAATGCGCCTAGTGTCTTCTCTAGAATGATGAGAAAATTATTGGATCCTCTGAATAATCCCTGTATAACAAATTTTATGGATGATATCCTTATAGCAACAGAAACATTTGAGGAACACATTGACTCTCTGAACATGCTGTTTGATCGACTTAGGGAGGCAAATTTAACAGCCCGACCAACCAAATGTTGCGTTGGATGTAAAGAATTGGAATTTTTGGGACACACAGTTTATCAGGGAAACATGACCCCTGACCCAAAGAATTTAGAGAAACTACAGAAAGCCCCGAGACCACAAACCAAGAAGGACGTGAGATCCTTTGTCTCATTATGTGGTTTCTACCAGAAGTATATCAAAAACTTTAATTCCATATGTGCACCTTTAACGGAATTGACACGTAAAGGACTTCCAGATCGCATTACATGGACACCACAATGTGAAATGACTTACCAAGAATTGAAGGAAAAGCTCACAAGTAAACCCATTTTGAAATTACCTGACTTAAGTCAAGAATTCATAGTAAGGACGGATGCAAGTAATATTGGGCTAGGTGCAACTTTACTACAGAAATCAGATGCATTGGATGGGGAATTAAGCCCAGTGGCATATGCTAGCAGAAAGTTGAATAAAGCTGAAATCAACTACTCAACTAGCGAAAAAGAATGTCTTGCAGTAATATGGGCAATAAAGAAATTCAATATTTATCTATATGGGAAGGCATTTAAGTTGCAANCTGACCCACAAACCTTTATCGTTTTTAGCACAGGCTAAGCATGAGAACTCTAGGTTACTCCGATGGTCTTTGCTTCTGGCTCCATATAATTTTAGCATTGAATATATATCTGGAAAAACAAATCTGGGAGCGGATTTTTTAAGCCGCCATCCGTGTGATGAGAATCACCGTAAACCCCAGAAATAATAATAAATTTCTCTATGTGTATATAGAATAAAGGACTGACATATAATGTCTGTTTTAAGAGGGGAAGTGTCATGAAATATTCTAATCCACATATATAAATTATTAGGTAAATATAAAGCCTAACAAATAAAATTAATAAAGAGAAGAGCAATGGGAAAATGACAGTGCTGTCACAAAGAATGTACTCGAAATCCCCCTTGTTTTCTGCTTCGTCTGCAAATTGTAACGCTTTCACGTTGATAGTAAAGCTTACTGTATTATTACCCGCCTTCTTCAATGAAACGTGTGCTGTAATTCTTGGAAAAACATTGAGACGTACTGCGTAATGACCTAAATTAACCCTAACATTAATTATACTGCGTTACCAAAACGAACGAACAGATGGACTAAAGGGATAAAAAGAGAAGGGAGAGGCAGAAAGCCGAACACTAAACCCGCTTCGCGCGATACACAATTACCACCATCACGCGTGTAAGTCTACATGCACTAATTTTTTTTTCAGACGGACAGTGATAAAATACACTACCCTTTCCCAGAGTTAGGTTTATAAATCATAACAGACTCTTATTAGAAAAGACAACATTATATGGGTTTACGTTTGAACACATAACAGTACCCAGACAGCACATCTTCTAAACAGGAGATAGAAGAAATTGCATATTTTGAACGCAGCCACGTAGCTCCTTTAAATTAGTATTTTTGGGTTCCTTAGGGTTTGCTGACAAATAATATGTAAAACGTTACGCAAATAGTCCAGGAATTAATAAATTATACCCAAAATAAAATATTGGGGGTGCCTGACAGCATAAAATCATTTCTGCTCATAAAATTTTTTTTATAACGTGTTTGAAAAAACCTTACGTTACATAAATAGCCTACCATGTAAACTCCAAATTGATTGGAGCGCAACAAATGAAAGCCTAACCACGATTGGTCGGGCTATAAATACTATCTTGGTTGTTGGGGGAGACGGGAAAAGATAACATTTTTTCAAACACTTGTCGAAACGTGGCTCATTGGCCAGTCTCGCTGATATACACACTTGGGAGCGTTAGTTCGAGACCACTAATTCAAATAAGCTTGATAAAGCGACAGTACGTTGAAGCCAGCTCACATTTTTGCTAAAATAAAAGCCTGGAACATAGGCAGAACGGAATTTGTGCCAGTTTGTGCCAGAATTCATTGCTAATCAACGTATCTGTGTTTATTTCCATGAAATTGTGGGACAGTGGTCTTGATGGTAGTGAGCAGCATCTGATCAGAGATTTGCTGAATCCAGAGTCGGACAGCATACTCCTTGGTCTTTTTAGCTATCAGTGAGGTGTCTCCTGAGCCCAGAGGAGAATTCGAGCAGAGGAGTCCTTTCCTGCCGCCATCACTCAAGATAAGCGAATTGGCCAGCTGAGCTCAACATTATGTCCCCTCATCTTGAAATAACTTTATAAAAATACTATTCAGAGGGGAATTTACTTGTCTTAAAATCAGGAACTGTGAACATCTCCAATAATAGTCCCTAAAGACAAACTATTGAAGTCATGATGACCAATACCAACAGAGCTTGAACAAAACAAAAACAGTATTACCTCATTTTACTACTACACAACTGACACACATAGAACATTTGTACTAATATATGTCACTACAATATTCATATTAAATACATTCTGTACATAACTTGTAATTTAAATTGATTGTGATTCCTGGTTCCCTTGTAGTTGAATCAGGACACATATTCCTTCATGCCAGTAATGAATACATATTGTTATTTGAACCGTTACGAGTGACTTCTTTAAGCTATTCTCATAGAGTGTTATATGTATGTGAGTGTCACAGTGTTGTTAAGAGTAGTGGATTAAATTAAATTGTTTATCTGTCTGTTGTTGTGACTTACACTTCACCATACACATACCCTAGACACAAAACGTAGTCACCACACTATTCCAGAATAATTCTGACTGAGATATATAGATATGTGGCAGCAAGTAAGGTTATATATCTAATATACTACTCTTATTAGATATATATATACCTTCACAGCTGATCTCAGTCAGTACACTAAGTCCCTTATAAATATCTATAACATCCCACTTCACCACATATATTGGGGGCTCGCTCTTGGGATTTTGAATCTTTAACTATTAAAAATATTGGGGGGTAATTCACTTCAGGGAATATAAGAATTAAAAGGTATCCTTGGGTGGAATTAAATAAGGTTGAGCTCACGGTGCCTGTGTTGTCCATTAGAGATTGAATTGTTGGTTAGACATTGTATTAAGTTACCTGATAGACAATGGCGGACCTGGCCAAATTTCGATCTGCTGCGGTTCAGACTGCAAAAGAGTTAGGATTAGATGGGCAAGTTATGGTTGCCTATGTCACGACGGAATGTGACAAATTTATTGAACGCGAAGAAAGAAGGTTTGAAGCCGAAAGAAGGTTAGAGGCTGAAAGGGAAATTAAGAAGTTACAATTTGAAGCTGAGGCTGAGACTAAGAGGTTGCAGATTGAGGCTGAGGCTAAGAAATTAGCTGCAGAAAGGGAAGCCGAGGAAAGAAGACAAGCTGCAGAAGAAAGAAGATTGACTGCAGAGAGGGAAGCAGAAAAGGAGGAGAAAAGATTACAAAGGGAACATGAATTACGACTAAGGGAGTTTGAGTTTCAAGGCCATGCTCCTGAAAATGGTGCCAGTCCCTTTGCCTCTGATGCTACGGTTACTCAAGGAGCCTCAATCTCAGCTATGAATTTTCATTTAGATCATTTTGTTGAGAAAGACGATGATATTGAGAGCTATATAAATAGGTACGAACTATTAGCTACCACGTATGGGTTGGAGAGAGAAAGGTGGAGCTTAAAGTTATCTCAGGGACTTCGTGGGGCAGCTTATGAAGTTTTTGCAAAAATGAGCAGAGGTGATCAGGAAAATTATGACATGCTAAAGCAGGCTCTTTTGTTAAGGTATGAAAAGAATGCAGAGTTTTACAGGAAAAAATTTAGGAATGCTAAACTACTGTCAGGTGAAACCTATCACCAGTTCTCTGCACGAATAGAGACATACTTGGAGAAATGGACTTCTCTGGGGAAAACCCAAGATCTTAAGGAAATGGTCCTTATAGAGCAACTAAGAGAGTCCATGGCTCCAGACCTGAGAAAGTTTCTCATGGAACAAGGTGCAGAGAGGCTGGGTGAGTTGCTAAATGTTGCTGAAAGGTATCAAGCAGCTCAAGCAGAGGTAACAGGTAATAAAAAGAAACAGGTGGACAACTTTAGGGCACCACAGAACTTTAATAAATTTGATCCTTAGGATCAAAAACACGGTAAGCACCAATTTGATAGGCCACGGTATGAAAATAAAAATAAATTCCCACAATTCGATGAAAGGAAATATGATGAAAGAAAATCTTTCAACCAAGGAAAAAGGTGGTGTAAGAATTGTCAGATGGACAATCATGACACTGACCGTTGCAGAAGGAAACCTGTGTATATGGCAACCCTTCAGGTCAGGTCGACCTCAAGACAGGAGGAGGATATTATGTTGGATACCACTCCAGAAGAGATGAGGAAGGCACAGGCTGGAGATAAAACACTCAAGCCTTGTTTCAGAAAATTGTCAACTTGTCATACAACTCCAGGCAAGGGAGATTTTTACATGAAAAACAAGTTGATGTATAGGAAGGCCGGAACTAGATCCCATGGTCACGGACAGCTGGTTCTTCCAAAAAGATATAGGGCAGACTTAATAAGGAGCCTACATGTGAAACCAGATGGGGACCATGAGAAGATAGGTACCATCATTCAAAAGGTGGCTCACAAATATTATTGGCCCAAAGCAAGATGGGACATTGAGAATTTTGTAGAAAGGTGTAGCATAGCACATGAGGGAACACCCACAAGTGGGAACATGGATCAGGACCTGGACACGCCCCGAGGCAAAATCAGGCCTGACAATAAAAGGAAAAATAAATTTGATAAAGTGGACCAAATGGAATGGGAAGCCCCTTTTCACGGACAAGCTTCACTTAACTGTTTTACAATGGCCACTATGCGGAGAGTGCAAAAAGATGTCTTACCCCAGGATAAGCCGAAAATCCCTCAATCGGACTTAAACAAACTGGAGGAAGAGGATGTAGAGAGGAAATCTCTCATCAAGAATTTTAAGAGGGGAGACAGCCCCAAAAGAAAAAATTGGTAGCGGTCGTTTTGTGAATGATAATTCTGGGAGGAAAAATCATCACTATAAAGCTTCGAGTGGAAGAGACCATACCGGTGCATGGACAAATAGGTCCACACAATTAAAGGTCCATATGTAGCTTTTGTTAAGAACGTGGACTGATGAAAAGGCAGAGGAAAACATTACATCTTCATACCAATATGTGAATGAGCTGACCACTCGGTTAAAAACTGGCTGGAAACTTGCCAATGAAAATTTGAAACAAGCCAGGAAGAAACATGCTGCCTATTATAACAGGAAGGCGAAAGACAGAAATTTGGCTGTGGGAGAGAAGGTACTGCTTCTTTTGCCCGGGAGTCAGAATAAGTTACAAATTGGATGGCAGGGTCCATATACAGTTCTAGAGAAGGTGTCTAGAACAAATTATAAGATAGATAAGAAGGGGAAAGAAAAAATCTATCATGTGAATCTCCTGAAGAAATATTTGGAAAGAGAACATCAGGAAGAGACACACTTGTTGACCTTGTCCATCGCCATGGAGATGAAAAAGGAACCACTTTCATCAGTTGAATATCCATTACACCCCTGTGAGACAGCAGCACAGGTGAAAATCAGTACACATTTAACGAAAACTCAGAAAGAGAGAGTGCAACAGGTTCTAAATAATCATGCAGAGGTGTTAACAGACCGACCAGGACATACAAACCTATTGGAATATGATATGAAACTCATAGACTCCACACCTGTCTGTATGAAACCATATTCGATTCCGTTTGCTAAGGAAAAAGCTTTGAAGGAAGAGATAGACTATCTATTGAAGGAAGGAATTATTTCGCACAGTGAGTCTTCGTATAGCTCCGGTGTTGTACTCTTAAGGAAGCCCTCTGGAGAACATAGACTCTGTATAGATTACAGGAGACTGAATGCTATTACAGAAGGACAGGTGGATCCATTGCCGGATACAAATCAGCTGTTTGCCAGACTAAATAAAGCTAAATATTTCTCAAAAGTGGATCTGAGTAAAGGATACTATCAGATTCCAGTAAAGCCTGAGGTTAGACCATACCTAGCTTTTAGTACCTCAGAAGGACACTATGAGTTTAATAGATTGCCATTTGGATTGAAGAATGCGCCTAGGTCTTCTCTAGAATGATGAGAAAATTATTGGATCCTCTGAATAATCCCTGTATAACAAATTTTATGGATGATATCCTTATAGCAACCGAAACATTTGAGGAACACATTGACTCTCTGAACATGCTGTTTGATCGACTTAGGGAGGCAAATTTAACAGCCCGACCAACCAAATGTTGCGTTGGATGTAAAGAATTGGAATTTTTGGGACACACAGTTTATCAGGGAAACATGACCCCTGACCCAAAGAATTTAGAGAAACTACAGAAAGCCCCGAGACCACAAACCAAGAAGGACGTGAGATCCTTTGTCTCATTATGTGGTTTCTACCAGAAGTATATCAAAAACTTTAATTCCATATGTGCACCTTTAACGGAATTGACACGTAAAGGACTTCCAGATCGCATTACATGGACACCACAATGTGAAATGACTTACCAAGAATTGAAGGAAAAGCTCACAAGTAAACCCATTTTGAAATTACCTGACTTAAGTCAAGAATTCATAGTAAGGACGGATGCAAGTAATATTGGGCTAGGTGCAACTTTACTACAGAAATCAGATGCATTGGATGGGGAATTAAGCCCAGTGGCATATGCTAGCAGAAAGTTGAATAAAGCTGAAATCAACTACTCAACTAGCGAAAAAGAATGTCTTGCAGTAATATGGGCAATAAAGAAATTCAATATTTATCTATATGGGAAGGCATTTAAGTTGCAAACTGACCACAAACCTTTATCGTTTTTAGCACAGGCTAAGCATGAGAACTCTAGGTTACTCCGATGGTCTTTGCTTCTGGCTCCATATAATTTTAGCATTGAATATATATCTGGAAAAACAAATCTGGGAGCGGATTTTTTAAGCCGCCATCCGTGTGATGAGAATCACCGTAAACCCCAGAAATAATAATAAATTTCTCTATGTGTATATAGAATAAAGGACTGACATATAATGTCTGTTTTAAGAGGGGAAGTGTCATGAAATATTCTAATCCACATATATAAATTATTAGGTAAATATAAAGCCTAACAAATAAAATTAATAAAGAGAAGAGCAATGGGAAAATGACAGTGCTGTCACAAAGAATGTACTCGAAATCCCCCTTGTTTTCTGCTTCGTCTGCAAATTGTAACGCTTTCACGTTGATAGTAAAGCTTACTGTATTATTACCCGCCTTCTTCAATGAAACGTGTGCTGTAATTCTTGGAAAAACATTGAGACGTACTGCGTAATGACCTAAATTAACCCTAACATTAATTATACTGCGTTACCAAAACGAACGAACAGATGGACTAAAGGGATAAAAAGAGAAGGGAGAGGCAGAAAGCCGAACACTAAACCCGCTTCGCGCGATACACAATTACTACCATCACGCGTGTAAGTCTACATGCACTAATTTTTTTTTTTTTCAGACGGACAGTGATAAAATACACTACCCTTTCCCAGAGTTAGGTTTATAAATCATAACAGACTCTTATTAGAAAAGACAACATTATATGGGTTTACGTTTGAACACATAACAGTACCCAGACAGCACATCTTCTAAACAGGAGATAGAAGAAATTGCATATTTTGAACGCAGCCACGTAGCTCCTTTAAATTAGTATTTTTGGGTTCCTTAGGGTTTGCTGACAAATAATATGTAAAACGTTACGCAAATAGTCCAGGAATTAATAAATTATACCCAAAATAAAATATTGGGGGTGCCTGACAGCATAAAATCATTTCTGCTCATAAAATTTTTTTTTATAACGTGTTTGAAAAAACCTTACGTTACATAAATAGCCTACCATGTAAACTCCAAATTGATTGGAGCGCAACAAATGAAAGCCTAACCACGATTGGTCGGGCTATAAATACTATCTTGGTTGTTGGGGGGGACGGGAAAAGATAACATTTTTTCAAACACTTGTCGAAACGTGGCTCATTGGCCAGTCTCGCTGATATACACACTTGGGAGCGTTAGTTCGAGACCACTAATTCAAATAAGCTTGATAAAGCGACAGTACGTTGAAGCCAGCTCACATTTTTGCTAAAATAAAAGCCTGGAACATAGGCAGAACGGAATTTGTGCCAGTTTGTGCCAGAATTCATTGCTAATCAACGTATCTGTGTTTATTTCCATGAAATTGTGGGACAGTGGTCTTGATGGTAGTGAGCAGCATCTGATCAGAGATTTGCTGAATCCAGAGTCGGACAGCATACTCCTTGGTCTTTTTAGCTATCAGTGAGGTGTCTCCTGAGCCCAGAGGAGAATTCGAGCAGAGGAGTCCTTTCCTGCCGCCATCACGCCAGATAAGCGAATTGGCCAGCTGAGCTCAACATTATGTCCCCTCATCTTGAAATAACTTTATAAAAATACTATTCAGAGGGGAATTTACTTGTCTTAAAATCAGGAACTGTGAACATCTCCAATAATAGTCCCTAAAGACAAACTATTGAAGTCATGATGACCAATACCAACAGAGCTTGAACAAAACAAAACCAGTATTACCTCATTTTACTACTACACAACTGACACACATAGAACATTTGTACTAATATATGTCACTACAATATTCATATTAAATACATTCTGTACATAACTTGTAATTTAAATTGATTGTGATTCCTGGTTCCCTTGTAGTTGAATCAGGACACATATTCCTTCATGCCAGTAATGAATACATATTGTTATTTGAACCGTTACGAGTGACTTCTTTAAGCTATTCTCATAGAGTGTTATATGTATGTGAGTGTCACAGTGTTGTTAAGAGTAGTGGATTAAATTAAATTGTTTATCTGTCTGTTGTTGTGACTTACACTTCACCATACACATACCCTAGACACAAAACGTAGTCACCACACTATTCCAGAATAATTCTGACTGAGATATATAGATATGTGGCAGCAAGTAAGGTTATATATATAATATACTACTCTTATTAGATATATATATACCTTCACAGCTGATCTCAGTCAGTACACTAAGTCCCTTATAAATATCTATAACATCCCACTTCACCACATATATTGGGGTCTCGCTCTTGGGATTTTGAATCTTTAACTATTAAAAATATTGGGGGTAATTCACTTCAGGGAATATAAGAATTAAAAGGTATCCTTGGGTGGAATTAAATAAGGTTGAGCTCACGGTGCCTGTGTTGTCCATTAGAGATTGAATTGTTGGTTAGACATTGTATTAAGTTACCTGATAGACAATGGCGGACCTGGCCAAATTTCGATCTGCTGCGGTTCAGACTGCAAAAGAGTTAGGATTAGATGGGCAAGTTATGGTTGCCTATGTCACGACGGAATGTGACAAATTTATTGAACGCGAAGAAAGAAGGTTTGAAGCCGAAAGAAGGTTAGAGGCTGAAAGGGAAATTAAGAAGTTACAATTTGAAGCTGAGGCTGAGACTAAGAGGTTGCAGATTGAGGCTGAGGCTAAGAAATTAGCTGCAGAACGGGCAGCCGAGGAAAGAAGACAAGCTGCAGAAGAAAGAAGATTGACTGCAGAGAGGGAAGCAGAAAAGGAGGAGAAAAGATTACAAAGGGAACATGAATTACGACTAAGGGAGTTTGAGTTTCAAGGCCATGCTCCTGAAAATGGTGCCAGTCCCTTTGCCTCTGATGCTACGGTTACTCAAGGAGCCTCAATCTCAGCTATGAATTTTCATTTAGATCATTTTGTTGAGAAAGACGATGATATTGAGAGCTATATAAATAGGTACGAACTATTAGCTACCACGTATGGGTTGGAGAGAGAAAGGTGGAGCTTAAAGTTATCTCAGGGACTTCGTGGGGCAGCTTATGAAGTTTTTGCAAAAATGAGCAGAGGTGATCAGGAAAATTATGACATGCTAAAGCAGGCTCTTTTGTTAAGGTATGAAAAGAATGCAGAGTTTTACAGGAAAAAATTTAGGAATGCTAAACTACTGTCAGGTGAAACCTATCACCAGTTCTCTGCACGAATAGAGACATACTTGGAGAAATGGACTTCTCTGGGGAAAAACCCAAGATCTTAAGGAAATGGTCCTTATAGAGCAACTAAGAGAGTCCATGGCTCCAGACCTGAGAAAGTTTCTCATGGAACAAGGTGCAGAGAGGCTGGGTGAGTTGCTAAATGTTGCTGAAAGGTATCAAGCAGCTCAAGCAGAGGTAACAGGTAATAAAAAGAAACAGGTGGACAACTTTAGGGCACCACAGAACTTTAATAAATTTGATCCTAAGGATCAAAATAAAGGTAAGCACCAATTTGATAGGCCACGGTATGAAAATAAAAATAAATTCCCACAATTCGATGAAAGGAAATATGATGAAAGAAAATCTTTCAACCAAGGAAAAAGGTGGTGTAAGAATTGTCAGATGGACAATCATGACACTGACCGTTGCAGAAGGAAACCTGTGTATATGGCAACCCTTCAGGTCAGGTCGACCTCAAGACAGGAGGAGGATATTATGTTAGATACCACTCCAGAAGAGATGAGGAAGGCACAGGCTGGAGATAAAACACTCAAGCCTTGTTTCAGAAAATTGTCAACTTGTCATACAACTCCAGGCAAGGGAGATTTTTACATGAAAAACAAGTTGATGTATAGGAAGGCCGGAACTAGATCCCATGGTCACGGACAGCTGGTTCTTCCAAAAAGATATAGGGCAGACTTAATAAGGAGCCTACATGTGAAACCAGATGGGGACCATGAGAAGATAGGTACCATCATTCAAAAGGTGGCTCACAATTATTATTGGCCCAAAGCAAGATGGGACATTGAGAATTTTGTAGAAAGGTGTAGCATAGCACATGAGGGAACACCCACAAGTGGGAACATGGATCAGGACCTGGACACGCCATGAGGCAAAATCAGGCCTGACAATAAAAGGAAAAATAGATTTGATAAAGTGGACCAAATGGAATGGGAAGCCCCTTTTCACGGACAAGCTTCACTTAACTGTTTTACAATGGCCACTATGCGGAGAGTGCAAAAAGATGTCTTACCCCAGGATAAGCCGAAAATCCCTCAATCGGACTTAAACAAACTGGAGGAAGAGGATGTAGAGAGGAAATCTCTCATCAAGAATTTTAAGAGGGGAGACAGCCCCAAAAGAAAAATTGGTAGCGGTCGTTTTGTGAATGATAATTCTGGGAGGAAAAATCATCACTATAAAGCTTCAAGTGGAAGAGACCATACCGGTGCATGGACAAATAGGTCCACACAATTAAAGGTCCATATGTAGCTTTGTTAAGAACGTGGACTGATGAAAAGGCAGAGGAAAACATTACATCTTCATACCAATATGTGAATGAGCTGACCACTCGGTTAAAAACTGGCTGGAAACTTGCCAATGAAAATTTGAAACAAGCCAGGAAGAAACATGCTGCCTATTATAACAGGAAGGCGAAAGACAGAAATTTGGCTGTGGGAGAGAAGGTACTGCTTCTTTTGCCCGGGAGTCAGAATAAGTTACAAATTGGATGGCAGGGTCCATATACAGTTCTAGAGAAGGTGTCTAGAACAAATTATAAGATAGATAAGAAGGGGAAAGAAAAAATCTATCATGTGAATCTCCTGAAGAAATATTTGGAAAGAGAACATCAGGAAGAGACACACTTGTTGACCTTGTCCATCGCCATGGAGATGAAAAAGGAACCACTTTCATCATTTGAATATCCATTACACCCCTGTGAGACAGCAGCACAGGTGAAAATCAGTACACATTTAACGAAAACTCAGAAAGAGAGAGTGCAACAGGTTCTAAATAATCATGCAGAGGTGTTAACAGACCGACCAGGACATACAAACCTATTGGAATATGATATGAAACTCATAGACTCCACACCTGTCTGTATGAAACCATATTCGATTCCGTTTGCTAAGGAAAAAGCTTTGAAGGAAGAGATAGACTATCTATTGAAGGAAGGAATTATTTCGCACAGTGAGTCTTCGTATAGCTCCGGTGTTGTACTCTTAAGGAAGCCCTCTGGAGAACATAGACTCTGTATAGATTACAGGAGACTGAATGCTATTACAGAAGGACAGGTGGATCCATTGCCGGATACAAATCAGCTGTTTGCCAGACTAAATAAAGCTAAATATTTCTCAAAAGTGGATCTGAGTAAAGGATACTATCAGATTCCAGTAAAGCCTGAGGTTAGACCATACCTAGCTTTTAGTACCTCAGAAGGACACTATGAGTTTAATAGATTGCCATTTGGATTGAAGAATGCGCCTAGTGTCTTCTCTAGAATGATGAGAAAATTATTGGATCCTCTGAATAATCCCTGTATAACAAATTTTATGGATGATATCCTTATAGCAACAGAAACATTTGAGGAACACATTGACTCTCTGAACATGCTGTTTGATCGACTTAGGGAGGCAAATTTAACAGCCCGACCAACCAAATGTTGCGTTGGATGTAAAGAATTGGAATTTTTGGGACACACAGTTTATCAGGGAAACATGACCCCTGACCCAAAGAATTTAGAGAAACTACAGAAAGCCCCGAGACCACAAACCAAGAAGGACGTGAGATCCTTTGTCTCATTATGTGGTTTCTACCAGAAGTATATCAAAAACTTTAATTCCATATGTGCACCTTTAACGGAATTGACACGTAAAGGACTTCCAGATCGCATTACATGGACACCACAATGTGAAATGACTTACCAAGAATTGAAGGAAAAGCTCACAAGTAAACCCATTTTGAAATTACCTGACTTAAGTCAAGAATTCATAGTAAGGACGGATGCAAGTAATATTGGGCTAGGTGCAACTTTACTACAGAAATCAGATGCATTGGATGGGGAATTAAGCCCAGTGGCATATGCTAGCAGAAAGTTGAATAAAGCTGAAATCAACTACTCAACTAGCGAAAAAGAATGTCTTGCAGTAATATGGGCAATAAAGAAATTCAATATTTATCTATATGGGAAGGCATTTAAGTTGCAAACTGACCACAAACCTTTATCGTTTTTAGCACAGGCTAAGCATGAGAACTCTAGGTTACTCCGATGGTCTTTGCTTCTGGCTCCATATAATTTTAGCATTGAATATATATCTGGAAAAACAAATCTGGGAGCGGATTTTTTAAGCCGCCATCCGTGTGATGAGAATCACCGTAAACCCCAGAAATAATAATAAATTTCTCTATGTGTATATAGAATAAAGGACTGACATATAATGTCTGTTTTAAGAGGGGAAGTGTCATGAAATATTCTAATCCACATATATAAATTATTAGGTAAATATAAAGCCTAACAAATAAAATTAATAAAGAGAAGAGCAATGGGAAAATGACAGTGCTGTCACAAAGAATGTACTCGAAATCCCCCTTGTTTTCTGCTTCGTCTGCAAATTGTAACGCTTTCACGTTGATAGTAAAGCTTACTGTATTATTACCCGCCTTCTTCAATGAAACGTGTGCTGTAATTCTTGGAAAAACATTGAGACGTACTGCGTAATGACCTAAATTAACCCTAACATTAATTATACTGCGTTACCAAAACGAACGAACAGATGGACTAAAGGGATAAAAAGAGAAGGGAGAGGCAGAAAGCCGAACACTAAACCCGCTTCGCGCGATACACAATTACCACCATCACGCGTGTAAGTCTACATGCACTAATTTTTTTTTCAGACGGACAGTGATAAAATACACTACCCTTTCCCAGAGTTAGGTTTATAAATCATAACAGACTCTTATTAGAAAAGACAACATTATATGGGTTTACGTTTGAACACATAACAGTACCCAGACAGCACATCTTCTAAACAGGAGATAGAAGAAATTGCATATTTTGAACGCAGCCACGTAGCTCCTTTAAATTAGTATTTTTTGGGTTCCTTAGGGTTTGCTGACAAATAATATGTAAAACGTTACGCAAATAGTCCAGGAATTAATAAATTATACCCAAAATAAAATATTGGGGGTGCCTGACAGCATAAAATCATTTCTGCTCATAAAATTTTTTTTATAACGTGTTTGAAAAAACCTTACGTTACATAAATAGCCTACCATGTAAACTCCAAATTGATTGGAGCGCAACAAATGAAAGCCTAACCACGATTGGTCGGGCTATAAATACTATCTTGGTTGTTGGGGGAGACGGGAAAAGATAACATTTTTTTCAAACACTTGTCGAAACGTGGCTCATTGGCCAGTCTCGCTGATATACACACTTGGGAGCGTTAGTTCGAGACCACTAATTCAAATAAGCTTGATAAAGCGACAGTACGTTGAAGCCAGCTCACATTTTTGCTAAAATAAAAGCCTGGAACATAGGCAGAACGGAATTTGTGCCAGTTTGTGCCAGAATTCATTGCTAATCAACGTATCTGTGTTTATTTCCATGAAATTGTGGGACAGTGGTCTTGATGGTAGTGAGCAGCATCTGATCAGAGATTTGCTGAATCCAGAGTCGGACAGCATACTCCTTGGTCTTTTTAGCTATCAGTGAGGTGTCTCCTGAGCCCAGAGGAGAATTCGAGCAGAGGAGTCCTTTCCTGCCGCCATCACGCCAGATAAGCGAATTGGCCAGCTGAGCTCAACATTATGTCCCCTCATCTTGAAATAACTTTATAAAAATACTATTCAGAGGGGAATTTACTTGTCTTAAAATCAGGAACTGTGAACATCTCCAATAATAGTCCCTAAAGACAAACTATTGAAGTCATGATGACCAATACCAACAGAGCTTGAACAAAACAAAACCAGTATTACCTCATTTTACTACTACACAACTGACACACATAGAACATTTGTACTAATATATGTCACTACAATATTCATATTAAATACATTCTGTACATAACTTGTAATTTAAATTGATTGTGATTCCTGGTTCCCTTGTAGTTGAATCAGGACACATATTCCTTCATGCCAGTAATGAATACATATTGTTATTTGAACCGTTACGAGTGACTTCTTTAAGCTATTCTCATAGAGTGTTATATGTATGTGAGTGTCACAGTGTTGTTAAGAGTAGTGGATTAAATTAAATTGTTTATCTGTCTGTTGTTGTGACTTACACTTCACCATACACATACCCTAGACACAAAACGTAGTCACCACACTATTCCAGAATAATTCTGACTGAGATATATAGATATGTGGCAGCAAGTAAGGTTATATATATAATATACTACTCTTATTAGATATATATATACCTTCACAGCTGATCTCAGTCAGTACACTAAGTCCCTTATAAATATCTATAACATCCCACTTCACCACAAAAACGTTACGCAAATAGTCTAGGAATTACCAAGTTATGGCCAAAATAAAATAGTGGGGGTGCCTGACAGCATGAAATCATTTCTGCTCATAAAATTTTTTTATAACGTGTTTGAAAAAACATTACGTTACGGAAATAGCCTACCATGTTAACTCCTATTTGATTGGAGCGCAACAAATGTAAGACTAAACACGATTGGTCGGGCTATAAATACTATCTTGTGTTGTCAGGGGAAATCGTGAAAAGGGGTAATTTTTTTAAAAGATGTGTAGACATGGTTTGATTGGGTAGAGCTGCGAATATACTCAATTCAGAGCGTCTGTTCCTTGCCACATCTTGTAATAAACCTACTAAGAAGCAGTGCGTTGAGCACCAGTGTATATTTTTTATAAAATAAAGCCTGGGACATCGGCAGATCGGAGTTGTGCTATATTCATTGCCAGTCAACGAAACTGTTTATTATTTCCATGAATTGTGGTAAGCTTGAAATATTCAATATTTTTAAATAAAAATTGAATGTAAATTGATAAATTATGTCTGTATATATGTGTGGTTCAGTAGCGAACATGATGTAAAGCCTATAGTGCTCCAGCCTGAACAGAAGGTGTCGGAGGAAAGTAAAACTGCATGGAATGGCCAAACAGTACACTGACACCTAGATTATTAACTAGAAAGAAATAATGCTGGAATTGCAGAGGCGTAGTAACCATTAGTGAGGGAAATACTGGTATAAAGTATTTCAGATGAAGCTGACAGTTGGCCTAACGCTCTGAACTCAATGTTTGTGATGTATTGTGCTCAGTGTAGAAATAGAGTATAAATTAGTTCTGACGTAGAAGGTACAACCTTCTTGTTTCAGGGACCGTGGTCTTAAAGTTATTGAGCAGCACCTGGTCAGAGCTTTGCTGAAGCCAGAGGTGGACAGCATACTCCTTGGTCCATATAGCAACCAGTGGGGTGGCTCCAGAACTCATTAAAGTAATCGAGCAGAGGAGTCTTTTACTGCAGTCATCACGCAAGATAAGAGAGTGTGGCCATGGAGCTCAACATTATGTACCCCCATCTTAAAATGACATTGTAAAATAAAATTAAGAGGGGAATTTAATTGTTTTAATACCAGGAACTGAGAACATCTCCAATACTAGTTCCAATAGAAACAAACTATTGAAGTCATGATGACAAATACCAACAGAGCTTGAACAAAACAAAACCAGTATTACCTCATATTACCACTACACAACTGACACACATAGGATACCATTAATAATATATGTCACTACAAGAATCATATTAATAAATTCTGTACATATAACTTGTAATTAAAATTGATTGTGATTCCTGGTTCCCTTTGTATTTGAATCAGGACACATATACATTCATGACAGCACTGAATACATATTGTTATTTGAAAAGTTATCAGTGACTCCTTTAAGATATCCTCTTAGAGTGTTTTATGTATGTGAGTGTCACAGTGTTGTCAAGTGTGGTGGAATAAATTAAATTGTTTATCTGTCTGTTGTTGTTATGACTTACACTTCATCATACACATACCCTAGACATATAACGTAGTCATCACACTATTCCAGAATAATTCTGACTGAGGTATACATATGTGGCAGCAAGTAAGGTTATCTATAATACACTACTCTTATTAGATATAGATACCTTCACAGCTGATCTCAGTCAGTACACTAATTCCCCTATAAATATTTATAACATCCCACTTTACCACAGAGTGAAGTGTTAGAGACTTCACTGTACTGGATCCAGGTTTATGAGGTGGGGTGACAAGTTCGCCCCTATGCTGTCTCTGTCATCCCTAATTCGAGAGCAGAACCAGGTACCAATTTACAGCTGGGTAGACTGGAGCATCATGCTACCAAGATTTGAACTCAAAATCCAGTAGCTTTGCTGAGAGAGGCTAGCACTCTAGTCTCTGCCATTCAGACGCTCTTGCACAAGGAGCCTGAATAAAATAAGTGCTGAAGGTAATGACCTTATAATTATGTAATTTAAGGCTTCGACAAACCAGGCACAATGTTCTCTCCAACCAATCTCTGTTTCAGAGCTTTGTTTTGGTTTGGTTCGGTTTTTGCCTTCTTGTGGCGAGGCGCGTTCCTTTCAACCTACTTGGTTATATTAGAGCGCATTTACCATCCAAAAATAAGAGAACTCCGTTCACTGCTAACCCAATCAGCGTTGATAGATACTAAGTCCTCCGTTCACTGCTAACCCAATCAGCGTTGATAGATACTAAGTCCTGAAAAGGACCAACATTATCTATCTGCTAGTCTAAAGCCCTAAAAAGGACTCGCAAGCTACGCCAACGCTCAGAGCTGACATGTTCTTCTTCTCTTATATTCATTCATTATAGAGTATGGAGCAACTTCTGTAGCTTGTCCCTTTGCATAAAGTCTGCATCCACGCATTCAAGTGTTGTTGTAGTGGTGCTTTATGTTGCAATACATTTTAAATTATAAAGTTGCCAGCATCATCCACAACCTCCTATAAATGGCTTCATCTTCTTCATCATCTTCTTCATCATCTTCTTCATCATCTTCTTCATCATCTTTTTCATCGTCGTTCGCTCTCAAATAACCACATACATCTCTCTCTTATACAGCTGCCAGTCCGTCCTAAGCTTCTCTCGTCGTCATACAATTTCTCCCTCATCTGGGCTGGAGGTTAGGCTGCCGCCCCTCCTCCTCTCATGGAGCTGACAGTCTTGGAGGACATGCTTGACTGTTTGCTTGTCCTCCCCACATGGGCACAAATCTGTCTGTCCGACTTTCAGTTTGAGACCAGATGGTATTTGAGTCTGGAATGGCCAGTTCTTTGTCTGAAAATTATTCACTTGATCTCTTCATGGTAATGTATTGTATGGTTCTACAGTATTGCACTCTGGAGCATCATACCTTGTTTCTTTAAAGTTATGTTTTATTATTAATGTTATCTCTTCCTATATTCCCTGTCTTTAGTTTTGGGTTTTCTTCCTGGTGGCATACTATATTCTTCTTTGTATCCTCGCAGATCCAAGTAGTTATAACAGAGCATCCCTTACATTATTACAGTAAAACAGTTTAGGTATGACAGAATTTGAGTTACTAGATTACGTACGGTCATGAACCCTGAAGAAGACGGTTTTGTCGTAGTTGCTTACAAATCATTATTTTCCTTCTCGCGGGATTATCGCCACTCGGTAGCACAGCTTGGGGTTGATACGACAACTGCGGGCGGGAGGTAAATAAGAAGGTCCTGAAGGAAGGAGACGTGGAGTCTTCTATTGTTGTTATTTCCAAAACCCCAGAAAATAGGTGGCAGATATGAATTAAGTGGACTGGAAGCTGCAGCAGTGGGGTGTGTGTCGTGATTTTGTTTGTACAAGAGTATTACCTAGACTTCACCTGAATGGTCTGTACATTAATAACAAATAACCCGTTTAAGGGTGTCGCAACTGCGGTTGGGCCAGCCGTTGTGGGAGGCCTGCAGATAACCGAGCCGTCGCTGAAAAATTGATGTATTTTGTATCATGCAACACAAAAACTCTATAGGCATATATACATATAAACATATAGACTTATAAACATATAGACATACAGACATATAGACGTACAGACATTTATACGCTCGTATATACACGGAAGTATAGACATATAGGCACACAGACAAATAGACGTATAGGCACACAGACACACAGGCGTATAGACACATAGGCATATGGACATATAGACACATAGGCATATAGACAGAAAGACGTATAGACTTATGCAGACGTATAGACTTATAGACATATACAAATATAGACGTACAGAGACATATATAAACCCTGTGCCGTGTGCGGTCTAAAAAATCCCAGCTCAACTGGGGATCGAACCATGGACCACCGAGTTAGGAAGCCAGTGCACTAACCACTGCACTACCGCGGCTCCTATATATATATATATATATATATATATATATATATATATATATATATATATATATATATATACACACACACACACACACACATCTGAATCAATAAATTTATTTCAATATTTTCACTAGCAACTTATATATTTGACATAATTTTTTTGTCCCCACACGTGTGTGCTTTTTTTTTTTTTTCGCATTCTACGGATGCCGGTTTAAGGTTTGTCCGCTTAGGAAAACTACAAAATAAAAAACCGAAAACACAAACCCAGTCCTTACGAAAAGACCACATTTACAGTGGGTTATCTCAGCAACTAGAAGAATAAACGCTCGCCAGACAGTCGAGATCTAGACAAATGGCCCATTGTGTCGGGGGGCTCGGCTTGAAGTGGATTCTCATGTTTCGATTTCCGTAAGTAACACAGATACAAGTCTGGCAAGATCCAGGGATCTATGGAGAGAACAGAATACCTCTAGAAAAAAATATGAACGATTTCGTGTTAAGTTCCAGGGCGATCCTGAATCGATTGTTACCTGGCAGAAATACGATTTTACTATATAACTACACGATTTCGTATTATTCCTCCATGCGAGAGAGAGTGAGAGAGAGAGAGAGAGTGAGAGAGAGAGAGAGAGAGAGATATATAGAGACTAAACGTCACTGAGATATTCGTTGCTCTATGCGTATACCAGACTTGACGGTGTTTTGTATTTTATACATGCGCCCTAATATAACGGAAGGACCTTAGGATGAAAGAGAGGAACATTGCGGAGAAAAAGCGAAATTTCCATGAAGCACGATTAAAAAGGTAAAAGTAACCTTTAGCACTGTCGTCGGGGACTGAAGTGTTACGAGAAGGAAATAAAACCACGGTGTTCAAACAACCATATCGTAAAAGTCCCTTCGGGAAGGTTGTGCATGCGACAAGCAACCTCACCGCACAACCGATTACTGTAGAAAGCATAACTCATTTGAAGTGCCTCGCTGTGGGGTCTCCAGGCTAGAAGGCATGGAATATAACCGGAAAACAATACAGTTCTTCAGTCAAAGGATTATATTTGAAGCCGTGTATTATTAAAACGAGAGACCAAAAGGTCCTGTATATTTGGAAATGTCTCATAATATAACCGATCGACCTTGAATTACGGTGAATTAGGCGGGACTTTACAAAGTTTTTTTTTTTAAATTAAATGGAACGCGGTGTTTGGAAATTAGTTTTTAAATACAGTTTTCAGTAAGTGTTTATACGTTTTCTTAATAAGTCTTGAATACAGAAACAAAAACAAAACAAAAACATAATGAGTGACACTTTCAATGCAAAACTGAGAAGACCCGATGACAGAGAGAAATACTTGAATGAACTGACTACATGGCTGGGGGTTAAAACACAAAAATAAATACATTAATTAATTAAAAAAACAGAACGAATTCAATTGAGAAAAGCACCTGAATTTATTAAAAACACCGAAACGTGAGCAAAACCCTGTCGGTAAGCAATATCTAACATAGCAAAATTAAATATTACAGTTTGGAACGTAACTCAGTGGATTAGTGTTTGAAACACTTCAGACGTGAACCTGGTATCTTTAATGATTCAAACAGTATAATAAATAAAATAAAAATATAACAATAACAATTTATTAAATAAATAAGCCCTAACAAGTTCCCGGGGGTCTCTGATGTGACAAAAGAAAGAATAGAACCCATGCTTCTTCAGGCATCCGTACAAGGTGACTAACATGAGGTTATACAAACGGGTGGCAACCTCAACATTAAGAACACATTGCTACAAAAACTATACCTGCAAGAGCATGAAATGTTTGGCACAGGCTTCCTGCATAGAGACCATGTGCGGACGAGGCTCCACAAGGAGCGGAAAAGAAAATTGATTAATTAAATAAATAAATGAAAAAAAGTATAATTTCATAAAAAGAATGAAAGAATATCCATCCAAAGCCTACAAATATAAATAAGAACAGATGTACACACATTGGCTGCTAAAAATATTTACACATCTTGTAAACCATATTTTATACTCTTGACGTCATTAATTAGGCCAGATCGCCCTAGGTACACATCCGGTGCTGCGTGTGGTAAATCGCGCTCATGACCCCTATCCACGAAGCACTAATTTTTCTTCATTTCTCACGACTGCCTGAAACATACCTTTATGTCTGTAATATTTATTTGTTTACTGTGAAGGTGTGTTGTTTACGATGTTTCTTTATTTATTTATCATGCTGTGCTTTAATCGTCAGGTTTTGTTTTTTGAACCAGTTGTCACACGAGAATACCGAGATATTATATTCTATCATAAACAAATTTAAGAAATTCAGGACATTTTATGTTTGACGCTTGGTTATTTTTATAAGAAGACTAGGATGGTTGTATACCGCTCCATCTATACTCCAGTTATGACTTGCTGATGTGAGAGGTGGATAATTACTACAACCCACAAGAGCCAGCTTCAAATCTCATTAAAACAAAGGGTAGTCCCATAGTAAATACTACCGGAGGGGACAGTACACTATACCAAATCCAGCAACGATAGGTAGTGGCCAGTTCCCTTCCTCCCTGACTTTTCCTTCCCAAACTCAAGAGCAAAGTCATATACCCGTTAGAGCGATGATCTCTCGCGGCAAAGATGCGGGGTTCGATGTATTCTACCCAGCTGTAAATGGGTACCTGACATGAAAAACACTTTTTAAAAAAAGGACTCATAGAAAAAAAAACTGTAGGATTAGAGCGTTTTCCTCTCATGACACAGTCACCGGGTTCCGTGATTGAAATATGATAGCATCACGATCCTGTGTACCCAGCTGTAAATGGGTACCTGACTCTGTTCTTGAGTTAGGGAAGGTAATGGCAGCCAGTAATAAAACCAGTCACCTCCACCTCAAAAAAGCTGGACCTAGTATTGTGTGGTCTCCAACACTTCATGCCTCTACGGCATTATCTCTATGAGACTAACTTTACCGTTACCTTTTATTGATGGTATAACTTACTGCTTGAGCCACCCGCGTACAGCTCAAATCTTGTGTAAGAGGAAGTCCTGACGACGTATTTATTCTACGCAACAATACTGAGTATTTCTTGTGTTATCAGCCACCTGTTTAGAAAAACAAACTGGATACGTGCGCATATACACGTAGAATTTGGTTATACGACCATTGACCAAAATGCACCGTGGTCAAAGTCTGCTTCCTAATTTTTCCACCCTGCAGATTCTTCACCGCTACTCGTACACGTTTATAGGTGAACTGTCTTTATCCTTTCCTATCTTATATTTTTCTTCTTTGCGCTAAACACTTCAGAACTGTACGTCTTCAACTATCAGTAAGTGTTTGATACAAAACCGCTTTCCAGGTGATTAAAAAAAAAAGTGCAAGCCAGATCCACCATCTGAACAACGGACGCACGCGATTGCAACATATTCAGGTCGGATAAACTGTGAAACTTGAAACATGAGAAGCCGGAAAATACAAATAATCCGGGCTCTTGAACAGTAAGTTAACTGATAGAAGAAACAGATTAGGTAATTTGAGGGGGATATGATTCATGCATTGATAAAACAAGGCAGGTATTTTATTTGTGGAGAATTTCTTTTACACGCTTAAGTTTGCAGGTGTCAGCTGAGAATGGTGGGGTATTTATTTCGTTGTTCTATCCAGCTATTGTTAGAAGCAGGGTTGTGGAGTCGGCCAAAACATTTTCCGAATGCGACTTCAGAAATTTCAGAAGTCCGACTCCCAGGACAGTTTTTTGTAACTAGTCGTAAGGCATCCAATTCGGAATCGCAGTCCGGATTTTGTTACCGACTCCCAGGACAGTTTTTTGTAACTAGTCGTAAGGCATCCAATTCAGAATCGCAGTCCGGATTTTGTTACCGACTCCGAGGACAGTTTTTTGTAACTATTTTTTTTTTAATTTAAATAAAGTTTTGCCTCGTTTTGGCGAGGCGCGTCCCGTTCAACCTCGTTCAACCTAGTCGGTTATATTAGGGCGCATATCCAAACACAAAAGACCCTTAGGTCTGAGATTTTTGATGATTAAACTAGTATGGCATACAATTCGGAATCGCAGTACGGATTTTGTTACCGACTCCATAGCCCTAGTTAGAAGGATTTTTTTTTTTTTTCCCTTAACCAGCGGCACTTGGGCTTTCAGCCCTTCGGCCCAATGACTTTCCTTCCAACCCGGTCAGGAGCTTCGCTCCTTCCCATCCACAGAGGGTTTATCACAGGAGCCGTTCAGGTTATTCAGTCAAATTTCCGGCCGTAAACATTTCTTAGAAGGATAAAAGTGGTATGACAAGATCACCAATGTGGAACCGATGACAAGAACCTGACAAATACCACAGGAACATGGAGTGGGGATAAAACTCTGTATATATATATATATATATATATATATATCTAAATATATATATATATATATATATATATATATATATAAAATATATATATATATACATAGTCTGAGATATTTAACGATTAATTTAATCGACTAATAGGTGAAATTTTTAAAAATCGATTAATTGATAAAACAAATTTTAATTGTTTATTCAAGTTTTATCAATGTTTAAGTTTTTTTTGCATAAATGCGAGAGAACTTGCTATGTTAGAAGTTTGTGATATGGAAGTTGGCAAGTATGGTCAATAATAATAAATTGTTCGGTTGTAACTTTTCAATATATGTTCAGGACGATGTTGCCTTATAACAAATAAAGTCCTCAGTTATTTAAAAAAATGGTATTGATATTTTTTTCTTCTAATTTTTTAAATTGGTTGAAATTGATCGATTAAAGAAATTCGATTAATCTATTAAGATTTTTAAAATCAATCCCAGCCCTTATATATATATATATATATATATATATATATATATATATATATATATATATATATATATATATATATATATATATATATATATATATATATATATATATATATATATATATATATATATGTGCATATGGCAAAAAAATTAACAGACAATAAATCGCAGGAGAAATTAAAATATGTCATTTAACGAAAATGTCTCGGACCTACATGTATAAGCACATATTTCTTATTTACTCTCTTTCTCTTCGTTTGGCACGAAAAATGATATATTACTGCTACATCTGTGAGAGAACCACCGAAGAATCTCAGCATTTATTACACATTTCTCTTCACAAACACACAACACCCCAGTGTAAACACACACGGTTTCCGTGAAAGACGTAACACGACACGCAACTCCTGCCCTCACTGTATATACGAGTAAATTTTATCTCCAGTGATTCTCAAAGTCCGTCTTGATGTCAAGGACTTGAATATTCAAAGGGGACCTGAGACGCGTCAACAGTGAGGAATGCAGTTAGCGACCCACAGCTAGACTGCTTGCGTCAGTGAACCAGAGCTGACCAAGACCCTACTCCACCTCAGTTGGTGGTCCTGGAAACAGGCTGCATCACTCCAGTGGCTGAGTGAGTAGGGATCGAAGAGGGAAGGCTAACCCGGTCCCAAAAATGCCGTGCTGAAGTCGGATGTTTCGGCCGAAAGGCGCAGATGTCGCAGCCCCGTTGTAAACGGACACAACGCAACCAACATCCTTTTCAGAACGAACGAACGAACTTTATTTTCAAAGGGTTAAGAATTGGGCACGCAGGCCCGTCTGACATTCTGCCCTTCCTCTCATCATGTATACTGCATCCTTTCATCCTCACGTTTACTTTAAGCATTATTAAAGAAGAAGCAGAAGAATCTTCAAAGCACTTCCGGCAGAACAAACATTTTACAAAATTGCATTTATTCATTAGTCTACTAAATTAAATATCTTTGAAAAAAATTTTATAATAAAATATAACACCTGGTTAGGTAATATGTAAGATGTGTTAAGAACCACGACATTTTAATTTTAAAAAATGGGTGTGGGGGTTACACATTAAAAAAAAATTTTTTTACCTCGTTTTGGCGAGGCGCGTCCCGATCAACCTAGTCGGTTATATTAGGGCGCATGTCCAAATATTAAAGAACAGCAGTCGAAAGTGAAAATTTACTACTGACCTCTAAGAAAATTAATTACTCAGCCCTAAAGAATCCTTTACATGGAACCAGCCGGATAAAGAGAAAACAGAAGGTCAAATGACATTTGAATTAATGCTGGCGTCTCAAATACAGATAATAACAATTACATGACTCACAGAAACAGCGCCAAGGAGTGGCACGCTGAAATACTACTGAGAATGGAAGTAAACCGCTCACGTTTCAATAACAACTAAGTGAAACATGTAAGTCCACCAGGGACAGAACCATCACTCTTTGGAAATATACGATGGAAAGTGCTGAATTATCCACAGATTAATGCATATTTTCTCCCTTCCTCTTGTGTATTCTTATTATTCCCCTTTATGAAACTGTGTCATCTAGCGATATCAGCTAGTGATGATGTGTCTTTCTTCACTAGCTAAGCGGAGATAAACGTGTCACATTTAGGAAGGGGTAAGGGTACTTGAAAAGGCCGATAACAAGATTCTTCAGTCAAATAAGCCTAGGCTACACCTTGTTTTGAAGTGCCTGGCTTTTTTTTTGGTTTTTTTTTTTGGCTGCCTGCGAAGTGCAGAGCTCGAATCCGTGGACGCAAACAGTTCTCTAAGACTGTAATAGCGTTGGTTAGTTTATTTTATTTTGTTATGAAAGTGCACTTAGTGGTGTAATAAAGTGAGTGATTATGAGAAATGAGGAAGGTCTCATAACTGTCGTTGTGCTGTGGTGGTTGTGCAATTTTCCAACTGTGTGTACTAAAGATAAACACACGGCGATAGATGGATAATTGGAGAGAGAGAGAGAGAGAGAGAGAGAGAGAGACTGGGGGGGGGGGGGGAGGGGAAAGAAGAATTATATTAACAGAAACAGAGACAAGATAGATAAACCAGGAAGCTGATTGATAGACAGAGACACAGAGAGAGAGAGACAGAGAGAGTGAGAGAGAATAAGGTGGGTGGATATATACAGACAGACATACAGACAGCGATGTGCAAATGGTGTTCTTGTAATGCGAAGGTGTCTTTCCTACATCCAAACTACCAACCTACCTACCTACCTACTTTCTTTTATTATTTTAAAAGAATAATATATACATATAGGAAAACGATCTGTTTCATTTAAGCTAATAATTTGTTACTTTGATATTTTCTGTTTCATTTTTCATGCTCTTCTAAAATTTTAATGGTCTTATATTTAAAAAAAAAAAAAAAAAAAACCCCTTCTTTAGAAAATGTCGACGCTTCTCCCAAGTCGGGAGACTCGCGCGGTTCAAGTGCTGGTCACTTGTGTAGGTATCAGGGTTGTGGATTCGCCCAACACATCTTTCGACCCCGACTCCCGAAATTGTAGATGTCCAACTCCCAACTTCGACCAGAGCTTTTTTTTAAATAGTCATACGGCATAAAATGATGCACTTTATGGAGTTATATGTATAAAAATGGTATTTGTGTTAATAAATTAACACGTGGCTTTCGTAGATTACATGTTTAACTATTCAAGCATTCATACAATAATACAAAACAAAAATTCAAAACGTATTTAACAATATGATTTTTTAAAAAATTCAGTTGAACTGGTTGTAAAGAAAGAAGATTTGCCTGGGCTTAAGTCTCGTAAAATTCACAGTCGGGACATTTTTTTTTACCAACTCCCCTAAAAAAAAACTACCGACTCACGACTCCTGACTCCACAGCCCTGGTAAGTGTAGTTATGCGGGATGCGTCCTTTATACATGCATGTGAATATTCAGGGGTGATGAGATATGGGAGAAACGGAGAAAGAAGAGAAGGGAAGAAATGAGTGATAAACATCGCCAAGACGCATATAAGGCCGCTTCAATCTCAGCCTCTCAAACTGGACCAGATAAGCGGACTTGACAGTAATGGCTGAATTTTCGGTCACGTGACCCGGAACTGCTAGACGTCGCCGCTGACTTTTAATGACATCATCAATGGCCGTCCGTGTGACATCATGAAGAGACCTTAATGACATCATGAAAGCACGTAAATGCCAAAGGAACGGTCTGGAAAAACGACGTTAATGACTTCCAGGCCCTCAAGGACATGTCGGGCTAAGGGTTCCGTGAATTTCAAGTTGCAAAAGACCACTTATTTAACATCTTCTGTTTCTAGTTCCAACCCGTCGTTCGCATTCACACACACACACACACACACACACACACACAGAGTTTGCAGTGAGTGTTTTAAGAAGGCATGTGCAATATCCGGCTGGCGAAAACAGTCAAAGCACTTGATAACAAATGAGTTTTGCCTCAACTTTATTTATTTTGTTTCCTCTTTAGGTTGTTGTGTTATAGTATAACAATTTTTTTTATAACATCTTAGAAATGTGTACGGCTTTACATGTCAAACACTAAGTAGGCCTATATCCAAAAGTAGTAATGTGAAAAAGTTATGAGCATTAAAATATGTTGCCCCAAATTGCTTTCTCGACATAAGCAGAACTCTCATTTTAAACAAAATGAGAACAACTTTATTTAAAACATACAAACGACCAATAATATTTTCTGAACGTTTGAACCAATTTGAGCCACGGTAACGCCGTGGTTAGTGCACTGGCTTCCTAGCTCAGTGATCCATGGTTCGATACCCAGTTGAGGTGTGATTTTTTTTTAAACCACAAAAGGCTATGGGGTCGACCCAGCCTCATGAATTGGGTACCAGAGCAACTCTGGGAAGTTTAAGGCGGCCGGAGTGATGCTGACCACATCACCCCTAGTGTGCCGTACGGTCAAGAAAATATGGGCTTAACACCATATTCCCAAGATGCCTCAATGGGCGTGTAACAGGATCGTTTACCATGACCCTACTCCACCTCCACGTGGTGGTCCTGGAAACAGGCTGCATCACTGCATTCTGGCTAAGAGAGTAGGGATCGAAGAGGGAAGGCAAACCCGGTCCCAAAAAAGTGCCGTGCTGAAGTCGGATGTGTCGGCCGAAAGGCGCAGATATCGCAGCTTCGGTGTAAACAGACACAACGCAACCAACGTCCTTTTCGGGACGAACGAGGAAGAAGGAACGAACGAACGAACTTTATTTTCAAAGGGTTGAGAATTGGGCATGCAGGCCCGTCTGACATTCTGCCCTTCCTTTCTCCCGTCTTTTATACTGATTTCATTTATTCTCACATACAATTTACCCATCAATTCAAGGAATTCAACGTTGTACAGGTAAAATAATAGCATACTCACATTCACAGTATCTAATTATAAACATGAAATAAAATATGTTGAAAAGTACAAACTAAGTATTACCATGAAACAAAATATGTTGAAAAGCACTAACATCATCATTAAACCTACACTCGATATTATACCATTTGTTCGGAAAAATAATCATATTAGGGGGGCAGATAATCAGAACTCATAAAGTATTCGAAAAGTTTACGATTGTATGAATAGGGACTGAGGTTGTTATGTTTTAGATAATGTGGAAGATAGTTCCAAAGATGAGCAGCAGAGTAAGCTAAGCTTTTCTTGAATAAGTCAAGCCTAGGCTTGGGCACTTGTATTTTGTTAAGGCGTTGACTGCGTCTTTCACTGTATTTGAACATTGGCCACAGATATGTTGGAGCATTCTGTGACAGGATTTTGTGAACAAATTTAGCTTTGTTGAACAGAAAGCGCTTTCTTAGAGGCAGTATTTTGAGATATTTATATAGATCTACACACTGTGTTTGGCAGTTGTCAGAAACTAGACGCACTGCACGCTTTTGTAGTGAATGGAGTCTTTTTGTGTTGGACATAGAACAACCATCCCAGATTGTGGAGCAATAGTCAAGGTTTGTTTGTATGTGAGATACATAGCTTCCTGCAAGGGTGGCAGCTGTTGTGCTGGCTTCATTTGCAATAAAGAATTAAAAGGACAATGAAATTTAACTGTTTACTATATTCACTTTCGCTTCATCCAGTGTAAGTACTTCATCTGGACGCGTGTATCTTAAAGCAGAGAACAAGCTAATGAGACCCGACTGAAGTTTACGATAAAATAACTGTAGACAAACATGTTTTTTTTTTTGCTTATTAAGTCTGTACATAATTTTCTGGCCGAAAACCATCACCAACCAAAAACTGCTAACTCGGAGCTACCAAGAGGACATGCGTACTACCATAGCAGGTAGACGCTGGAATTGGGTTGGCCACATCCTCAAGAGAGACTCTGACTACCATCACCAGAGCTGCCATGCTGTGACCTCCAGAAGAAACGAACGAACGAACTTTATTTTCAAAGGGTTGAGAACTGGGCACGCAGGCCTGACATTCTGCCCCTCCTTTCTCTCACCTTTCATACTGAATTCATTTATTCTCACACGTATTTTACATATCAATGTCAAGGAATTCAACGTTGTAAAGTAAAATAAAATAGCACACTCAAATTAACATTAACTACTTATAAACATGACATAAAATATATTGAAAAGTACAAACATCGTCTTTAGAACCTACAGGAAAGCAAAACAAGGCCTGCAAACAGCCACCTGGCGGAGAACTGTAGAGGCTGATATGCTAAGCATGAACCAGAGCTGGGACACGACACGAAGGAAGGCTGTCGACCGAGCAAAGTGGAGACAATTTGCTTTTGCCCTACAAGACGCAACCAGGCGTGATGGTCACTGATTGCTTTGTCAGCCAGCGGCCAAGGACCAAAGAAGAAGAAGATGAAGAAGTCTGAAGATGAAATTTGATCTTCCACTTGCTTTAAAAAAAAAAAAAAGCAAGATAGGATTTGTTGAAAAAGTTAGTAATGGTTTCAACAAGAGCAATCTGGTGATGGAGATTTCTGATGAAATGTTTCACAATAATTATTACTTACTCACTCAGAGGGAAGAAGACAATTAAACGTTATTTGAATTCAACTTAAAAAATAAATACAGAACAAGAGAGGACCGGACGAACTGTAACCAACACACCAGCTCAATTAGAAGTTAGTAAAAGTTTCCACTATGGCAATCTAATGGTGCGAATGTCTGAGAAAATTCTTTACAATTTAAAATTATTACAATGTACACACACAAGGGGAGCCGCGGTAGCATAGTGGTTAGTGCACTGGCTTCCTAGCTCAGTGGTCTATGGTTCGATCCCCGTATAAGGTGGGATTTTTTTTAGGCCGCAAACGGCTCCTGGGTCGACCCAGCCCCAACTGGGTACCAGAGCAACTTCTGGGAAGGTTAAGGCGGCCAGCGTGATGCTGACCACATCACCCCTAGTGTGCCGATGGTCAAGAAAATATGGGCATAACAGCATATTCCCAATCTGCCTCAATGGGCGTGTAACGGGATCCTTTACCTCCTTTTTTACACACTGAAGGGGGAGAAGACAATTAAAAGTTGGGCAGACATGAAGAGGAAGATTGCAAGAAAGATGTAAGATTGTGCAAAAACGAATATAAAGCGAAAGAGCGGTAAACCAAAACAAACTGTAGAAATAAAAGTATTAGAAATTTAAAAAAAAAAAAGAGGAAGAAGAAGATAGGGGAAAGAAATATGGGAAATTAGAAGAAAAAGCAAAAAAGGAAAGAAAGAAATACCTTAAGAGAGGAGAATCTTCTGGGTCCAAATTGAAAAGTGCGGAAGAGAGCTCACGAGTCTCTCAGATTAACTCGAGAGCGGAGGCACAGGAAAGCTGGGCTGCCAATCTTATTCGCTAATGGGCTGCATTTAATAAAGGAAGGAATAGAACTAAGACGGGAAAGAAATAAATGAAGAACATTAGAGATAGAACAGAAAATATCAATGAAGGGAGTCGGGGAAATAGAAGGTGAACTCAAATATTCTACACGGACGAAGATTTTGTAGGCAGGCGGACAGGGGACGAGACAAATAAGAAATCGAAAAGAGAAGATTATGAGAAATGCTACTGTAGTGGTCACATTCTTCGTTATTTCTAGTCTACGTTAGATTAGTTCAATTTTTTTCTCTCTGCTGTTTTTGGTTAGTTTATCCTTGACGAAGACCTTTTTGCCGTAACGTAATCCATTTAGTGGTAAGAGGTGAAAAGGGTTTTGGGAGGTAGATATAAGTATTAATGGAATGAAATAAAAGACACAGACTGTGCATATATTTGAGTTAAAAAAAAATATTGCTAACACAATAGACGAAGAGACATAACACGGTATGGTTGTGGAGTCCCACACAGTGAATTGGGGCGTATATAAAAAGTCCCCGGAAATCCCTCGTCAACTGGGGTCTGACAACGTTCTTGCTCCCTAGGACATAATATATGTGAGTTGTTTCAAACAGGGTTATATTCTTACCGCAAAAGTTTATATTCTGACAAAAAGTTTTAGTACTGACTACTGCAATATGTTGTCTATCGTATGTCTGATTTTGAAATTATCGCTGATTCATGTTCTGAGATATATAAATAACTTAGCGAATAATTATAGAAGTGTCCAATTATCGATGCTGGGAGGGGTTCCTCGACTTTGTTAACTACGGCGTTAGCCACAGAAATGTCACTGCACACACACAAGGACACACAAATACAATATGGGATCACACAGTGAGACGGACCAGAGGAGGAAAGGATCGACTCACCAATTGTTGACCTGTAGTATAGTGAGCCCGGTGTCTTGAGCAAGTTGTTTTTTCTGCTCCTCTGAAGGGTATGGATGCTGAAAGACAAAGGGAGATCATTTGTTATGTGCGTGCTCCTCATTAACGAGGCAACATTGTAAAACATAGTGACATTCATTAGTGAACAAGTACAGCTATTTTAAATAATAATATAGCAACTGTGGTGAGCGAAAAGTAGAAGAGGACAAAGAAGTAAGTGTACCCCAATGGGCCCCAGCGCTGGACTTTTTTGACGGCGAAATTAAAAACGCAGTGTCGGATTGATTGCGAAATAATAAATATTTTCATTTACTAATACTCTATAACTTTAATAATTGAAGTAATATTATTACTTTAATATTAGTAGTAACATGATGGTAAAGGTGATCCCATATCAGATACTGCCATAGAGAAGTGAAGTGTTCGAGACTTCCTATATTAGGTCCAGTTTTAAGATGAGGGGGTGAGCAGTTTCATCCCTCGCCGCCTTTGCCAGCCCTAACTCAAGTGCAGAGTCAGGTACCCATTTACAGCTGGGTAGACCGGACCATGACGCATTGAAGTATTGAACCCGATAACTGTGCAGGGGGAGGCGAATGCTCTAACCACACTGCTAATCAAACGAGCATGAGGAGACAGGTAATAACCGCGAAATGTAAGAACGGTCAGAAATAACGGATCTGAAGTCTTGCGATCAAATGAAGGAAAATGAACATGGGTCGGTATCGTACAATATCTTATGAAAAGAAATAGACAGGTCAAGACAAACCTATACTGGACACACATAGGAATAAGGAAGAATAAAGGTAGAACAGGAGCCACAAAGAGGCGAATCTGAGGCCGAACTCTTTATCTTTATTGTCCAGAAGATTTACAGTATTCTTTTGCCTACCTATATTTCTAAGGCTTACCGTAGTAAATTCATAGTTCTATTCTCTTCTCCCCCCCCCCCCCCTCCCCTCTTCCTTCCCCTAGGAAGCATGGCCTAGCAGTCAAAGATTTAAAAAAAACTGTTAACGAAATCCGCCTCGTCTGACCCCAAAATCTTCGTAGTCTGTTAATACACATGATGTCGAAGATGCCATGCCCATTAAAGCGACCAACCAATGAATCGTGAAATTGTATGATGTGACACCTATCAGACACATGGGTGGCCACCCAGAAATTAAGGAAATCCCGACAATGCTTTAACATAATAAGCTTCTAACGCCCATTTGTAAACGAGCTTAAAGTTTAAAATAGAAGTCCCTGTGGAAACCTATGAAGCACAGGGTGTGATGGAAGATTGTCCCTACTGTATAGGAAATGATACAGAAATTTTAAAACATGACCCCAAATGAAGAAGATATCCTTGATCAGTGGTTCTCAAAGTGGGCCATGCCATATTTCTAGAGGGCCACATTGAGCCGCGGTAGCACAGTGGTTAGTGCACTGGCTTCCTAGCTCGGTGGTCCATGGTTCGATCCCCAGTTGAGATGGGATTTTTAGATCGCAAACGGCTCCGGGGTCGATCCAGCCTCATGAATTGGGTACCAGAGCAACTCTGGGAAGGTTAAAGCGGCCGGAGTGATGCTGACCACATCACCCCTAGTGTGCCGATAGTCAAGAAAATATGGGCCTAACACCATATTCCCAATATGCCTCAATAGGGCGTGTAACGGGATCCTTTACCTTTACTTTACAGTAAGACGTAAAGTACTTTTTTCCCCACCTAACAGTGACTATGAGAGGGGTGGTGGGCATAAAGGTAAATAAGGCTCACTAGGGGGCCATGAGAGAGAAAACGTTAAGAACCCCTGACTTAGAAATACAATATGAAACTAGACACGTATTAACAACTGCTCACACACAATTTGGTATGGGATTAAATAGTCGGGCGATTAAAAAAAAATATATATATATATAAAACGTTATGTGTAATGATATGGTAGCCATGTATGGATTAGTGAGAACAAACACCATGGCTGTTAGGCCTGGCACAAGTAAACACAGGGCCGCTTCATCATAATGCTACTGTGCGCTTCTTACAGAGCATTCATTGAAGCTGGTCCTCTTGCAAGGTGCCTGCACCAAACAGCCACAATGGGTTGTACCTGTGGTTTCTGTGGCAATTTGTTTGACATGATGAGGTTGCCAGTCCCCCCCCCCCTCCCCCTCTCAAATTAATGGTCTTGAAAAACATGCCCGAGTGTCATAACCCTCCACTCCCAAAGGAGCATAGGCCTTCAACAAACACATGCCAAGTCCTCCTGTCACGTGCATCTCAAGTTCTTTCCACGTTCTCCTCATCATTTTCACCTGTTTCCAGCTCTCTTCTCCATGTGCTTCTTTGTCTACCTCTGCCTCTCTTGCCCTGGGGGTTCCAGAACAAGGACTGCCTTGTAATGCTATCAACAGGTTTCCTCAGTGTGTGTCCTAGCCATCGCCATCGTCTTCGTCTCATCTCTTGTTCCACTGGCACTTGTCTAGTTCTTGTCATCAGTTCCACGTTGGTAACCTTATCATACCATTTTAATCCCTCTATTCTATGCAAGCACCCATTTATGAAAGTCTGTAGCTTTTTGGTTGTTGTCTTTGTTGTTCTCCATGTCTCAGAGCCATACAATAGGACTGACTTGACATTTGAGTTGAAGATTCTTATTTTCGTGTTGGATTCAATTTCTCTTGATCTCCATATATTTCCCAATGCAATGAAAGCTCCTCTTGCTTTTTGTATTCTTATTTTGATATCGCTGTCTGTCCCTCCAACTTTGTCTATATTACTGCCAAGATATGTGTACGATTCTACATCTTGTATTGGTGTTTCTTCAAGTTCAACCCTGTTATCATTACCTGTATTTATTCTCATTACTTTTGTCTTTTCCCTGTGTATTTTCAGACCCAATTGCTGTGACTTCTCATCGAGTGTTTTCAATTTGTCCTGCATCTGATTACGGTTATGGGACAGAAGAGCCAAGTCATCAGCAAAATCCAGATCATCCAACTGCTTAGTCAGAGTCCACTGGATTCCATTTCTGTTGTGTGTTGTCGATGATCTCATAACCCAGTCTATAGCTAGTAAGAAAAGAAATGGAGACAAGAGGCATCCCTGTCGCACTCCTGTTCTTATCCCAAACGGTTCTGTAAGCTGTCCTTCGTGACGAACTCTGCATGTCATGTCTTCATATGTTTTCTTTATTAAATTAATGATCTTCAGGGGAACTCCATAATGCCTGAGTGTGCTGTAGGCTTATTCTGTTTTGTTTTAAAGTTTCTTAATTAAGAGACCCCCGAAACTACACAGAGAAACCTGCAGGTTAATTAGACCAGAGGTTATCAAGCTCTGAACGATGCCATTTTATCAAACGTGCGTGATTCGGCGAAACAAAGTTACTGGTATGTGGTTAGTGTCAACCTCATCATGAAAAACAGATTGCTACAGAATCCACTACGGCAAGAGCATGTGAATGCTTGGTGCAGGTCTCCACAAGGAGCCAAAAAGGAGAACGGTGATGAATATTGGTAGGGCATTTCTTAAGGTGGGAAATGAAAATGTCTCGACACGGAGATTCGTCCACGTCGTGCCTTTAAAGTCTTGTTCCTTGACGGGACTACTCCCTCAGGCATATCGTAAGAATTGACTAGTACGAAGATGCCCATAGGGCCGCAAACTTCACTATGTAACGCGCATTATTACGGAAACCATAAGTGCAAGAACACATAAATGCTTTGATGTTAATTATCTATATGAGGTGGCAGCCGCGCTAGCGTAGTGGTTACCACACTGCGAGTGCATTTGGAGCAGTGTCTTCAGCCGGGACTTCGACTGGATTAACTCGAGGCCTGGCGAAGAAATTTGAGGGAGTGCCTTCGACCAGGGATTGGAGTAACCTGAGCGGCTCCTCAGCACAAACCCTCTGTGGGTAGGAAGAAGCGGAGATGGCACGGACATCTGGCTCCTGACCGGGTGGGAAGGAAAGTCCGCAGGCTCCCCAGCTTCCCAAGCTTCATTGGGCCGAAGGGCTGAAGCCCAAGTGGCCCTGGATTTAAAAAAAAAAAATCTATATGAGGACCGCATGGAAGATGGTCGCATCCCAAAAGATATCTTCTACGGACGACTGGCAGATGGCAAAAGAACAGTTGGGCGACCGCAGCTGAGGTTCAAAGATGTGCCTCGGAGAGATATGAAGGCACTGGACATAAATACAGCAACCTATTACTACTACTGCTACAACAACAACAATAACAACAACAACTACTACTACAACTACTACTACTACGGGTAAGGAGAGAAAAGAAAAATGATGATGATGAATACTTATGATAATTTTACTTCAGGGTGTCGTAGTGGCTAAGAGGCATGGCGTCCGCCTCGAGTTCTAGAGGTACCGGGTTCCATTCCCACTTGAAGGGAATATAATTTGTGGAAAATTTTTTTTCAGAAAAAGTGGTCCTAATGATGTCATACTCCCCCCTGGTCTCCTGGGTAGTGAGATCGGATGCCTAGCCTTCTCGGATAAGGGCGAAAAAATAGGAGGTCCCGGTGCAAGTTGCGCACGTTAAAAATCGCATGGCAGTTGGAAATCGTAAAGAGTAGGCCATAAGGCCGCTGCCCTGGCAAAATTTTAAAAAAGTAGAAACCTACCCACAACAAAAATATTTACACACATTGGGATTCTCGCCGGTGCTACGGAGTTCGTGCACTGTGCTGAGATCCTCCTTGTGTGATCTAAAGGAGGAGATCGGAGCACGATAGGGTAGACCGTGTGCAATGAGGATAGTCCTTAAAACCAAACCAAAACAAAACCTATTTTACTTCACAAACTTCATCAGCCCAACACTCAGTTCAATGGCAAGAACACGTGACATTTTATTTTTATTTTATTTCCCTACCATTCAGAAATCGCACAGAATCACCACCGCATGCCACACTCAGTATCATTCATATGATTTTTCTGCCTGCGTTCACTCAATCCTCCCCACCCTTCTCCAAATTCTCCCTTGCTTCACAGACTACACCAGCAGCTCACCACCAGCTGACACCGGAGAACGCTGAAGTGACAGGCGACCATTGTGGAGCGGTGCACTGCCGTGACAGATGAGACGGCTGATGATGCGGGTTGGCGTGAGACAGGTTTTGACACGTAGGGTGGGAAATATGAGGATATATATCTTCTGAATATGACCCGTGATTGCAGAGTCATTACGGAAAACCCTCTCTAGAAATGGCCAGGTTTAGACCAATTTTCGGGGAAAAGCCGCGAGAGTTAGCCAACAATTTGTCGGCAAAGTGGCACATTTTCCATATCAATCCGGCCAGGCAAAAAATAAACAAAAATGGACCGTTTCCGGGGTAGGAACACATTTTTGAGTACAGGCACGCTGCGAGGGGTCCTAACTATCATTGTAGGTACTTCCTCAACATTAGCCTCATGATTTCCTTAAATACCGGCCGTTGGTGATTAGATAAATGTCAGTAACCAACTCAGGGAAGCTTGGATGGAGATCCGAAGTTTTGTTTTCTAAGCAGTCCAGAGTACAGTGCCAAACGTGGGTGATTTACAGAATGGTGAGAGCTACCAAATAAAGTCCACGATTGCAGCCAATGCCGATTACACGGGTTGTATTATTGTTATGTATTTATTTACTTCTATAATTTAACTCTCGCTTTCTGTCCATTCTGTTGTTGTTTGTTTGTCTCTGATGAAGGCTGTGTGGCCACAACGTAGACAATTTTGATTTTTCTTTGTCCTAGTATGATGTTTTATTTATTAACTTCCTTAGACCCATCAGTGTCGTACATAGTCTCTGATCAAAGCACAGGAGAAGAAAATCCCATCCTGTGAGATGAGATGGTTAAGAAAAGCCATTAATATTACCAGAAGAGACATCTTAAGAAATGATGACATCTGAAAAATTATATGAACTACTTTCTGCACCAAGTATGTAGAGATACAGAAAATTTAAGGGTTTGGCCACCTCATGAAAATGGAACCCGATAAATTACTACTACATGCTTACAAAAGTAAACTATGTGGTTTCATGGCACAGAGAAGAACATGAGGCAGATGGATAGACAACATCACAGAAATCCTACAACAGTAAACTATGTGGTTTCATGGCACAGAGAAGAACATGAAGCAGATGGATAGACAACATGACAGAAATCCTACAACAATACGGGCTCAAAGTAGCCAATGCGTCACACTAGGATCAAGAGGACAAACTTCAGCTCCACTACTACCTTTACGACAACAGTGGAGTGAAGACTCCACCAATATCTTAACGACAACAGTGGAGTGAAGACTCCACTACTACCTTTACGACAACAGTGGAGTGAAGAAGTAAGTAATATGTACCACTCATAATAGTGTTAACGACAGTTTACCCCTCTCTTATTGTAGAGAAATACCGAACATGTACAGTTAAACTGGCGATAGCTGACATTAATCTTATATAATAAGAACTGCGCAATCAAAACTTGCAAACTGTCTTCCATGTAACATAATAGAATCAGGCGCTTTTAAAAAAAATAAAGGGTGTGGACGGAGAAAGAAGGTTCAACCTAAAAATTGGTACGGGCGTCATCATCAGGTGTCATCTTCACATCGAAGGTCGGCTGCAACGTATCTCCAACGTCTTCTGTCTCTTGTCTTGATGGTGCACTCTGATAGGCTCTTTTCTGTCCCTCTCTTGATGTTATCTTCTCGCTTATAGCGCTGTCTTCCTCGTGCATGTTTGCCTTCAATTCTGCTTTCTATTATGGTCTTCAGAAAGGTGTTATGTCCTTTTTACATGGCCAAAATATTTTAGCTGTCTAATATTGATCTCCTTCATTAATTCTCTTGTCATTCCTAGGTTTTCTAGGACCTCTTTGTTTGTTTTCTTGTCTTTCTATGTGACCTACCCCATTCTTCTATATATCCACATCTCAAAGGCAATCAGTTAATGGGAACGTAAATATACTGGAAAATGCAAGGAAGAATTGTGAAATCAAGTGCTGTCAACATAAATTTTTGCGAAGTAAACTTTCTATTATACTCTATATAATTTCGACTGTCTCCCATGCTGAATATAAGTCTGAACGTATTAGCACAGAGCAGTCTGAACGTATTAACAAAGCCAAACGCTACATTCAACCCAAAACCTGGTTAGGCGGAATAACTTGGCCGAGAATGGGGCAAAGGCCCACCTTATTAACTGGTTTGTAGTGGAAGGTAGAAAAGGTCACAATGTCATTTAGCAGACGAAACCATCATTACGGAATTTCCGGTATACGACAGGAAACTTGCGCGCCACGTTTTAAACTGTGAGGAATTTTTCTCTATCCCCAAGTAGCAACTTCTAGTTCAATGTAGGGGCCACAGATGAAGTTAGCAGAAAGGCTGTGTCCATCATTTATATCCAATAAACAGGCTTTGTCGTTAAAATACCCCCTCCCCCATCCCCCCTCCCGATTCTCCCAGAGCATGGTTCTGAATTAGTTGAATGGGTAGGTAAATGTCAGCGGAGGGCTCAAAATAACAAAGAGCATGCGTTAGTCATAATTAGAGATGGAGGTGTCATTAGGAGAGTCGGACAAATATTGGGAGATGTCTGTTGTCATGGGGCACGTTGTTAGCGGGGAAAAACTTACCGGATAATTAGTTCTATGATCGAAAGGGACATCGTGGGTACTGTAGTGGGGGAAGCCACAATTATGCAGGACATGAGACCGCAAGAATGCTGGGCAGCAAACCAAGTCTATAGAAATTAGAAAAAAATTGGTGGTTGTATTTGCTCGATAAGCCTCGTGTGGTTGCCGGGGTTTCCGCAGAGGCAAAGAAAGTATAGACCTACTGATCCCTCAGGCATGTCGTACAAGGCTACTAATATGAGGTTGCGCGTGGGACATCTGGGGTTCGGTTCTTTGGCGTACGGTTTATATTTTTATCTATTTTTAGCTAGTAGAACGGGTCGAGTGAAAACAACAAAACTAGAATGCGTAGATGGGACTGAAGACGCACCAACAGTGATAAATGCAGTCAGCGACCCATAGCTTGACTGCTTGCGTCAGGGTCAACGAACCAGAGCTGACCAAGACCCTACTCCACCTCCAAGTGGTGGTCCTCGAAACAGGCTGCATCACTGCAGTCTGGCTGAGAGAGTAGGGATCGAAGAGGGAAGGCAAACCCGGTACCAAAATATGCTGTGCTGAAGTAGGATGTGTCGGCCGAAAGGCGCAAATATCGCTGCTTCGCTGTAAACGGACACAACGCAACCAACGTCCTTTTCAGGACGAACGAAGAAGAAGAATGCATAGATAATTATAATACTCGGTTTATTGTAAAGGAAGACAGAGGCAGATAAAAATGTTCACGAAATAATGAGATTTACAACAGATAGACTAATACAAACAAATTGTAACACTAAGGTAGAAGACAGCAAATTGTGAATGATAAAACAGGCAATATCTACAATCCTACTGCTGTTAAATGAGGAGTAATTAGCTGCATTACATGGGCAACACAATTTTATGAAGTGGTTACACGGAAAATTTTTTTTATAAATAAAATAAAAATTAATTAATTAATTTAATTTCTATTCAAGAATCCAAGCTGCATGTAAAGACATGATCGACAAACTTCCAAATTGGAAATGTGATGACAAGAAGATAAAGAGAAGAAATAAATATTACGTAATCATTATTCTTTTTCTTTTTCTTTGTACACTTTCAGACATCAACTTTAATACGTTTAAAGAATGAAGTGGTCAGTTTGAGGTTGTTGCACTCTCATCATTGAAAATCATCATCAGCGTGAAAGAAATATTCATCATTTCAGCAAGTACTGAAACATCTACTAATACCGACACAACAGCTATTAAAATTTCTATATATCTACCCCCATGTAGCTCCCACGAGGGGAGGGTCAGGGATGTCTCTAATGAGACAAATAAAGAACAATATCACAAAAATAGAATTGTCAATATGACTGGCAACCTCATCATATAACACAAGGTGCTGCAGAAACCACAACTGTGAGAGCACATGAATGTTTAATGCAGGTTTCCTGCAAAGGGTCCAGCTGCCGTGGTGGCTCCATGCTCCATAAGGAGCGAAAAGAGAAAGACAAGAGCTCCGTCCGGCAAGAGACAGCTAATATAAGACTCTGTGTGGGGCTAGCAACATCATCATGTAAAATAACTGCTTTAGAACCACTGCTGCAACAACTCGAGAATGGTTTGGTGCTGGCTTCCTGATAGTGGGCCATCTACAGTTATGGATAGTATATATCAATAAATAAAGAGGCTGATGTAAAACTGGTAAGAAAATATAAATATGTACAAAATCCCAGCTTTTTCTATCAGTAACGCTAAGGGATGCAACTTTGGTTGAAAGTTAGACATTAATTGTATTGTTTCCCTTATATGTACTCTCCCGAAATTAGTAACATTACGGTCTGCACTAAAATATTTATAGAACCTGCTACGTAGTTCGTGTACTGTGGTGATGCACAGTGGTTTTTTTTTTTTTAAATACTTTTGAATAAGTAAAATTGCCGTTAGGTATTTGTGCTTTTAAATTTAATTCCCGTCTTATGACGGGCTTTTACACTAGTAAAGGGAGGAAAGGATCCCGTTACACGCCCATTGAGGCATATTGGGAATATAGTGTTAGGCCCATATTTTCTCGACCATCGGCACACTAGGGGTGATGTGGTCAGCATCACGCCTGCCGCCTTAACCTTCCCAGAAGTGCTCTGGTACCCAACTAGGGCTGGGTCGACCCAGGAGCCGTTTGCGGCCTAAAAAAATCCCACCTCAACTGGGGATCGAACCATAGACCACTGAGCTAGGAAGCCAGTGTTTTACACTAGTAAATATATAAATTTAAAAATAAAATGGAATGAAATCAGTCTTACAAATTAACGGTACACGGAAAACAACAGTGTTTCCCATGTACCGTTAATTTGTAAAACTTATTCAATATCATTTTATTTTTTAATGTATATATTTACAGTTATGGATCCATGCTCCACGTGGAACAAAAATGGAAATAATGACGTTCTACAATAGCTACTCAAAACTTCGGAATTCTAACAAATAGTCGCCACTTAAACTACTCTTGGCCAACAGGCCGGAAGAGCGTCATCTGTCATCAGAACGTCACGTGAAAATCAATGGACCCGGGTGAATTTAAATAGTCTCATTTAGACACATCCACCAAATCCTAGACTACTCCTCGTGCAGCCGCGGTATCTCTCGATGGAATCATAACATACCATCACCCACTTCTTCCAGTCTTTTAGTCTGCTAACAACATCTTCGTACCAACGAAATTTCTAAGAATCTTCATCAATGTTTGACGTACATTATTTCAATGTCGGAGTGGCTAAGAGGTATGGCGCCCGCCTCTAATTCTAAAGGTACCGGGTTCGGTTCCCAGTACAGTGAATGTGTTTGATAAAAATTTTTTTTACTGAACCAGTGTGTCCTAATGATGTCATACTCCTCCCCCACCCCGATCTCCTGGGTGGTGAGATCGGATGCCTAGCCTTCTCGGATAAGGGCGACAAAATAGTTATTTTCTTTCTGTGTCTCTTCTGAGATCCCCGGGAAGGAAGAAGGGGGGGGGGGGGGGGGGTCTCTGATGAGAAAAGAAAGTACATGACCACTGCTTCCTCAGGCATGTTGTACTAGGCGACTAATATGAGATTTTGTATGGACCTGGCAACCTCATCACGTAAAACAAACTGTTACAGAACATGCTGCAAGAACATGCTGCAAGAACATGCTGCAAGAACATGCGAACGCTTTGTGTAGGCTCCCTTGCAAGGGAGCCAGATGCAGTGGTGGCTCCTTGCTCCAAAAGGGAGCGGACATGAAAAATTAAATAAACGTCGCGCAGTGTGCAGACGTGAGGAAATCTGATTATAACCTAAGTGGTGTTCCATACAGCCATTGGCGTCGAAAAGAGTTAAAATTCTCAAAACGCCAAGTCATTTATTGTTTATCTTACCATTTTAGTCCATACATAAGTATGATAGAATAGTTTACTTGATCTGGTTAATATCCCATTCCTTTAAAAGCCTCATCTGATAGTGAATGATGTTCACTACTGGGTATTTGCTACGACTTTTATTATCCGGGAATTTCGTCCAATCCAAGATTATCTTTCGCTAATTTTGTTCTACTTGTGTATAGCTAATTGTAAATCATTTCTATGCCTGCTTTACAATTTGTAAGTTTCTCCTTTCATCGTGTTTGCTCTGTAAATTTCTTCTTCTGATCTTGTATTTTCTGTAAATTTCTTCTTCTGATCTTGTATGTTCTGTACGTTTCTTATTCTCATCCTGTATGTTCTGTAAATTTCTTCTACTCCTCTTATGTGTTCTGTAAATTTCTTTTGCTCCTGCTTTGTCCCAAATTACCATCCACTCACTGTGTTCAATTACTGGTATGTTTATTTCACTTCTGCCCTGCTCTATTATTGGTATGTTCCTTTAGCTTCCGATTTGTTCTATTACTGGTATGTTCATTTCACTTCTGCCCTGTTCTATTATTGATATGTTCCTTTCGCTTCCGATTTGCTCTATTATTGGTATGTTCATTTCACTTCTGCTCTATTCTATTATTCATATGTTCCTTTAACTTCCACTCTATCATACGCGCACATTTCACCAGCACATTTGTTCCACTCTTGTTTTATTATTAGCCATTTTTTTCCCCTCTGCTGTCTATGATCGATAAATTATTCCTTACCACTTGTTGAGAATATACTCATACGACTGAAATCGTATGACAATATAGAACGTATATGGAACTGATGACGAACCAAACAAATACCAGTGGAAGAAAGAGTTGAGGAGAAGAAGAGGACGCTACCGTTGGATAGGACACATATTGGGGAAACATGATGCATTTCAGGGCATTCTGGAATTTCTCATGGTAATAACGACAGAGCGAAATCGAAAACACAAGAAGAAGGTAACTGGAGATGGACATGAAAGTGATGAATAAGAAATGAAAAGACCTTGAACGGATGGCACATGACAATAGGGATCTGCATTAACGTGTTGAAAACGTGTGTTACTTAATGAAGCTGATTATAATGAAATAATGAATGAATCAATAATGAATGAATTACCGTACCCATGTGATGAAAATAAGCAGTATAGAAATGACGACCATTGCTACATCTCTGAAGATGTAGGTTTTTTTTCTGGTTTGTCAGATATACCGCTGGAGTCGTTAAGAGATGGCATGCGGCCCTACAGAGGTAAATTTAATCTAACGCATTACGAGCCAGAAACAATGGCCGACGGTTTTAGAGAAGGACCAAATGAAGTCAAATGACTCCCAAATCAGGCCAGTTTGTCATCGAAATTTCGTTACCGGCTAACACCACGCCCTTAAAAGCTTTCCATGGGCTTCGTTAAATATAGTTTGGAGACTCACAAGCAACCCTGGCCATCTTAGCCCATCATTTTAATACCGGTGGTCGCCCTTGTGCCAGACAAATGAGTTATCTCCCACGGCAAGATCTCTTAAAAAGTAACCCTTCCGCTATAAACGAAGAGAAATGAAGCGAAAAATGTTCATGGTAAGTAGGGGAAAAAATAGATGGAAGAAAAAACAAATGCCAGAAATGAGAACGGTTAATACTCTCATAAAATACATCAACTGTCTATTTTGTGTGCCCCTAAAAATGTCTTTGTTGTGGGCGGGAGAAAGTAATATAAAAGAAAGATTAGCAGAAGTATCCAATGAGCGTTGTCAGCAACAACAGGTGCTCTGAACAAATTAAATTAAAAAAACTGAATTCTAGAGACCAGGAGAAGAAAACGAAGGAGGAGTTGTTTCGTCTCTTTGTCTTTTAAAATTTATATTCTCTGCCTCAAGTCTCCCGTTGACAGGCGCTTCTTTAGAAGAGTCGTTAAAAATCAGGACAGGGGGGTTGGAATATAGCGAAACAAATAAAAATAAAATGAGTATTCCATGGTGTAACAAAAGCAGGAGCCCAAGAGAATTGTTGGTATGACAGATTTAAAAAAAAATACATGACAGTTACTTAGGTGGGAGACACCCGTAAGAAACTTTGAGAACAACAACAACAACCAAAAATGATAGCGTTTTTAATTGCTTTGAGGAATCCTTTAGGTTCGAGTAAGGGGAGGTAAACACGGGAATTACCTGCCGAGCTGGAGTCATGTTGTCTGGATCGTTGCAATAATTATTGACATGCCCGGCATTATGGCTGCGATTGTGTTTTCACATCAGCCAGAACTAGGTAGATTTCGTTATCCGCTTGGTGAATGATAATAATGTCACGGCCCATACATAATATGGTAATAATTAGGCAGTAAATACAGAAAGGCATTATATATATATATATATATATATATATATATATATATATATATATATATATATATATATATATATATATATATATATATATAATATATATATATATATATATATATGTATGTGAGAAAACGCTGGCAATGAACAAGACCCGTGTTGCGAACATCGGTCCATAGCATTACAAGGAAGTCCTTGTTCTAGAATTACCAAGGCTAAAAGAAGCGGAGTTAGACCGAACAATACATGGGAAGGAAGAGACTTGGAGACATAAATGATATGGACAGACATGGAGACATAAATGATGAGAAAGACATGGAGACATAAATGATGAGGAAGACACGGACAGACATGGAGACATAAATGATGAGGAAGACATGGACAGACATGGAGACATAAATGATGAGGAAGACATGGACAGACATGGAGACATAAATGACGAGGAAGACATGGAGACATAAATGATGAGGAAGACATGGAGACATAAATGATGAGGAAGACATGGAGACATAAATGATGAGGAAGACATGGAGACATAAATGATGAGGAAGACATGGACAGACATGGAGACATAAATGATGAGGAAGACATGGACAGACATGGAGACATAAATGATGAGAAAGACATGGAGACATAAATGATGAGGAAGACATGGAGACATAAATGATGAGGAAGACATGGAGACATAAATGATGAGGAAGACATGGAGACATAAATGATGAGGAAGACATGGACAGACATGGAGACATAAATGATGAGGAAGACATGGACAGACATGGAGACATAAATGATGAGGAAGACATGGAGACATAAATGATGAGGAAGACATGGACAGACATGAGACATAAATGATGAGGGAGACATAAATGATGAGGAAGACATGGAAACATAAATGATGAGGAAGACATGGAGACATAAATGATGAGGAAGACATGGAGACATAAATGATGAGGAAGACATGGAGACATAAATGATGAGGAAGACATGGAAACATAAATGATGAGGAAGACATGGAGACATAAATGATGAGGAAGACATGGAGACATAAATGATGAGGAAGACATGGAGACATAAATGATGAGGAAGACATGGAGACATAAATGATGAGGAAGACATGGAGACATAAATGATGAGGAAGACATGGAGAGACATGGAGACATAAATGATGAGGAAGACTTGGAGACATAAATGATGATGAAGACATGGAGACATAAATGATGAGGAAGACATGGGCAGACATGGAGACATAAATGATGAGGAAGACATGGAGACATAAATGATGAGGAAGACATGGAGACATAAATGATGAGGAAGACATGGACAGACATGGAGACATAAATGATGAGGAAGACATGGAAACATAAATGATGAGGAAGACATGGACAGACATGGAGACATAAATGATGAGGAAGACATGGACAGACATAAATGATGAGGAAGACATGGACAGACATAAATGATGAGGAAGACATGGAGACATAAATGATGAGGAAGACATGGAAAGACCTGGAGCTGATGACGCGGGACAGGAAGACTTGGCGTAAGTTCGTTGAAGGCCTATACTCCACGGGGAGCTGAAGCAGGGTGATAATGATAAATATGATAAAGATACAGACTGTCTTAAATGGATACTGCTGCAGAATATAAGGGTTGAAGTGGTGTGATTAGACCACTACTGTGGAACTGATAGAAAGAACCAGACACATACCCGTGGAATAATATGTGAGGAGATTACGATGGCTTTGGGTTGGACACATACACACACGCTGAGAACACACTTGGATAGCAACACAAGGCGGTCCCTACTCTGGAACCACCAGGGAAAGAGAAATAGAGGCAGACCCCAAAAACATGGAGAAGACAATCGACGACAGGATTGGCTTCAATCAGGTAAATATAGAAAGACAAGACCTACAACTTGCTCCGATGGATTGCAGGAAAACTCCACTCCCAAGAAGGCTAGGTAGAGATAGTATTTCTAAAAAACTTGAAAAAAACACTTCCTGCTCCCGAGAAAACTAAAACAATGAATTAATAAATGAAATGAGGATCATAAAAGCAGAATACAGAAGTTGGTAGAAATGCAGAGAAAGTGTAGTTTCTCTTCATATTTAAAAAAAAAAATCTCTCTGGCGTTGTCCACTTGTCTACTCCCAGAGCGCCATGAGTGGAACCGATGCGAAACCTTAATGCTTAAAAAAAAAAAAAAAATGCTGGCATTTATTTGCAAGATGGCATGAACGACTGCGCCGATATGATAAGTGCTTATTCTTTTTCTCCACTCGTCCCAGGTGTGTCTTTCGAGAGCTTAGTTCCTCTCCCCCCCCCCCACCCCTTCCCCCCCCCCCCCCCCCCCCCCCCCCCCCCCTCCCCCCCCCCCCCCCCCCCCCCGTGAAGCAAAACTGGCAAGGAAACAAATGTACATAAGTGGAACAAGTTACTGACAGATGGTCGTGTCTTGCACGGCCTGTAGACCAAAGACAAGTGGTTTCTTTTTTATCGTACAGGAAAAATACCGATTTGGGGCACATATGATGACATTTACATGAATAAAGAAACAGACAACGGTAGAAGACATTAACTGATTCTTATAAGGATCTCTATAAATATGTCAGGGTACCCTTGGTGATACACCAGCGTTGGTAAACCCCGTAGACTTCAATTTTTAAAATGCTGCTGAGTTCTATCACTTGTGCTCGTATATATTTCATGACTTTGGCCACATGCGTTCTTATCCATTTGTCAACTCTGATCACGTGTTTTCTTATGCGTCAATATACTTTGAAAACTTGTGTCCTTGTTTGTTTGACGACTTAAATCATGTGTGTCATTGTTTGTCAACATTGTCTATATGTGTTCTTGGCCGTTTTTCGGCTTTGACTATTGTGCTTGCTTATACGCTTGACTTTCATCACGTGTATTCTTATCCGTTTTCGACTTCAATCGTGTGCGCTGTTGTCCGTTTCTCCACAGTGGCCATGAGAGTTATTATCCGTTAGTCGACTTTGACCGATGTTGTCTTGTCTCATTATCAATCGGATGAACATAGATGTGTGTGTGTTCGAGTTCAGATACATTCTCAAAAGTACACATGAATTCTTATAAATTCTTTCCCCACATAGAAGTATATAATACTTCCACACACACACACAAAAAAGAAGAAAAAGAGATTGATGTGGTGAGCTTCTAAATACAATATCTAAATTAGAATATAACAGTATAGTGCATAAAGTCAAAGATAAGATAGTACTAAAAAGTTTCGGCGAGAATCGTAAGTTGTCGCCTACGCCTTCAGCTTATTATTTGCTAACGCATAAGCCGAACAAAACGGTACCCTATTTTTCAAATTCGTCCTTGACATAAACGAACCACTTTTCCTAGTTCTAAGAAATATTTGCCTAACTGCATTTGGGGAAAGGAGGGGCAAGGCTGGATAACACACGCAAATCACGTTTCAAATTGGTTCTAACTCTACAACTGACTTGCACGCTATGCCCTAGGCGGGTTTCCCCAATACGATGAAAAAGTTAGAAATGTGGACACTACGGTCATGGAAACACGCTTAGCTCTTATTGCGAATGACATAAGCTCTCGTAGGTAGTTTAAAAATAAACAACTAACATAGAAAAAAAGATAGAATTTTGAACCAAGCCATTTAGCCCCATAAAAATGTATATTCGTGTACCTGAAGACTTGCTGACCAAGAATATGTTGTTAGTTATCTAAATAGTCCATTAAATAATCAAATATTGATAAAACAATACATAAAGAATCAGAGATACTGTCAGGTCAAGTCATATCTGCTTAGATTGGATCGCATATTTTTTTGGAAAAAAATTAGGTGAAAGCTAGGCTAAGATGGTACGATGCAGGGGATTGGGTGGAATTTGAAGTGAGACGAAATATTATTGGCCGACTTTGTACTAAACATATATCACCTCAGTAACGTAGTAGAAAATTGAATTGTATTTTTGAAAGACTTTGTTTACAAGTGAAATAAGGGTAATCATTGGCCAGAGTAGTTGATATTGGGGAAAAAGCATTAGTTGGGGACGCCATTTTCTAACAAAATTTTGACTAGTATCAGGCTTGTGCTGTAAAAACCATATTTCTCAAAAGCCTGGACAGAACGGCAGATCGAAAGTGTGCCAGTCATCGTCACTTGTGTATTTCATTGAATAAATGTGGTAAGATTGACTTTATTAACATGTATCTAAAATAAAAATTGAATGTGAGATAATAATATATGTCTGTAAGTGAGTGGGTCTGTAGCAACCATTAGGCAAAGCCTAGAGATTGATCCACCATGTGATAGACTGTCAGAGAGGTGTTAGACTACAAGAAAATATGTATGATTGTCATCAAGGAGCATAACACCTATCCTATTATATGGAAAAGATGACAGCTGGAATTGCAGTGGCGTTGTAACTATTATGGGAGAGGAATACTGCTGTACATTGTCACATCAAAAGATAATGGTGGCATAGGTTGGTATAAAGCTATGACCCTTTTCGTTTGTTTGTAATGTACCTGTACTTAAATGTGGAATAGTATAGTATACTAAGTATAAAGAAAGATGCATAACCTTCACATTTCAGGGTCCTGGGTACTGACGTTAATGTAGTACCATACGCCTGAGAACTGCTCGATTCAGGACTCTATCTGTATACTTCGAGCCCATGCTAGTGGCCATTGCCTATCAGAAAGGCGGAAAAGATTGTCAAGCGAGCAGAGGAAACGTTCTACCTGTATTCTCCTGCCAAGATAAGTTCTTGTTCGGCACCTGGCAGCTCAACTTAAAAGAACTTGAAAGTGATAATAAAGAAAACTGTGCCTAGTATTAATATTTCCACAAGTGACAAACGAAAACAAGACATAACTTAAAGGGAGTGATTATAACCAACAACCTATCGTTTAATACTAGTATTACCTCAAAGTAGAAAAATACAACTACACACTTATATTAGAATAATATTGTATGTATGGACAGAAGATCTACTGTGTTATTTGAATGTTGTAAATGATTCTTTTGATTTCACTTTTGATTGTCAGTCCTGGTTCAAAATAAATTAGAATCAGGATAATAAATTGTACAAAATTGTATTTACACAAATTTCAACCACTGTCTTAAATAAGATAGCCTTTTATATGTCGTTTGTATGTTATTGTTGTAATACTGTTGGTGGTTGTGGATAATAAACTATTTGTTTGTATGTTTGTTGGTTATTACACATTACACCCTACATTCATAACCCTAGACACTACACGAAGTCATCTTAATAATAATAATATAGATTAATTTTGAATGAGATCAAAAGGGTGGTAGCGGAAAGGTACTCTGAAAGGTTAAAATACTATTGGTTAAATTCAGGGACCTTCATAGCTGATCTCATTCAATACATAATAAAAATACATAACATCAAAACCCACCACAATTGATCCAAAGGCAAGGAGAGCTTTCATTGCTCTATTAAACATATGAAAATACAAAGATATCAAGTGATACATAAAAATACGAATCTTCAACTGAAATGTCAAGTCTGTTCTATTGTATGGTTGCGAAACACGTACAACGCCTAAAATGGCAGCCATAAAGCTACAGCATTCATGAATGAATTCTAGCGCAGAATAGGATTGAAATGGTATGACAAGATCACTAATGTGAAATTGATTGACAGGGTCAGACAAACATCAGTAATCTGACACGTTTCAGTGTTATTTCACTGTGAGAATCGCTTGCTAAAGACACCCCCAGACTTGCCAATAGTTAGAATCAGGATTCTATCTTATCAGACCGGACACCTTTTATTGGAGTATTCATAAGGACTTACAAAACAGCTCAGGAAACTATCCATTTAATAAGGAAAGCCACTGTCTGAGGAAACTGAACACAAGGAGTCAGAGGGAATTATCTTATAAAAGTAAAGACCCCAAGAACACGTGTAAGAGGCCTAATCAAGTGCCTTAACTTCATTCATCTGAGCAAAAAGTCTGTGAACCAGGATTGGCGTAAGTTGTCATTTTACATTCTATATTTTTCATTACTAACATGTGAACTAATGTGTATATATTACCATGTGAATATTAATATGTGAAAATCGCCAGTGGATGTCCAAGTCATTTGAGGCTGGCAACCTCAGTGTATAGAATAAGGATTTCATGAACCACCACTGCAAGGGCTGGTGACTGCTTTATCGCTAGTTTCATAAAGAGAACTAAAAGCATAAGGTAGTCCAAAGTTCCATATGGAGCAGGGAGGGAGAGATGAAATAAATGATGCACATTCTAAGTATAATAGTTACATTTTCAAACTAGTGTGTAGTGAAGTGAATCCGTATGACAACACGCTCAAATTCCCCGCTCAAAACAAACTAGCTATCGTATTTTTAAATCCATAAATAACTACAGTATTTGAAATTTTTCTGAGGGGCAAGTCAAATTTACCGCCAACAATTTATCTAGTGTATTTGAATTTTTATAAGAAACAAGTAAAAAGTTAACCCCCCCCCCCCCCCCACCCCCCCCCCCCCCCCCCCCAAAAAAAAAAAAAAAAATTATCGAAGAGCATAGTACAAAATTAAACAACCAATCAAATCGTTTCCATATTTTGTAGTGGTAAGAAAATTTTGGTTGACGAGAAATAAATGCCTATTTTGTGTTTTTGACCGAACGTAGATAATTTATTTCTTAATAATTAAAGATACTTAAAATGAAAGGAATATCTCAAATTATAGCGCTGATATTGCTTAACATATACACATAAAGATTCCCTCATAAAAAATTTTTTATGGTAGTAGAAAATTTAATTTAGTGAGATTTTCACATCAAGGTAAGGCCCAATTTAATCACACAATAATTACCCAGATGGAAATGCAAAGGAATAACTAAAGGAAAACTATATAGAACGATAGTGAAAAATTGGCCGTTTAATTATCACTTTTGATAATTAAAATCGGTCTACAAATAACTATGATATAAAATGTTCAAATTTTGTCAGATCATACAGACACACTTCACAGTGGGCTGATCACCCGCTTGCCAGCCAATCTGATTACGGAAACAACAATTAATTTTTGTTGTACCAATAAACGCCGCTCGGCGTAACGGAACAACAACTAATTTCTTGTTGCCCTAAGACGCCACTAGGCGTATTGGCCACATACTGCTTTGTCGGTCAGCGGCTAAGGATGTAAGAAGAAGAAGAAGAATACAGACACACTTAGAATCGCATAAATACTAGAATCTGATTAGCCGGATGTATTGCTATAAATAGTAACAGACTTCTGTAGTTTTCCGCCATTGAAATCATAAAAATCACACTGAGCTGACGTATACAATAAGACTGTAGACCAAGCCTTTGCCGGTTGGACTGGTAGAGCGGACTAAGAACCCTTTTACAGCCAGTCAGCTTCAGTGTGTGTGAACTTATTTACCTGAGGGTAAGAGTGATAATTTTATTTGCATACTTTGTTAAAGAATGGACCTGTAAAGTAAACAGGCTATGTGTGCCATATTTGTTCGAAAGTGTAAATGACGAGGAGATGTGTTGTGTCACGCTGACCTACGTAGGAATGTGTGTAGTAGCAGACTTGTTTGACTTGAAAAATTGGTGTATAGTGTTTGCAAATTTACGACAGTGAGTGTTAGAAGCGATTTAATGTAGTATTTTCTTCTGGAGTGACACACTGTTCATAGAACATGTAATAAACATCTAGGGAAGGTTAGAATGAAGTAATCAACGGGTCACATGCTGTATTGTACTTGCCATGGTTATTGCATGGAAGCCAAACATGGACGAGGTACCCAAGCCTTGATGAACCCAGAGAAAGAGTTATGGCATGAAAACTGATGATAGACAACGGTATTCAAGGTCTTGTGCAACTTGTTAGCACAAATGCCTGACCATGGTAAGTTTTAATATTGTTAGGGGTGAATTAATTGAGGCAGATCTCTACAAGGAATGGATTGTCCTTCTATTCCAGGTTATATCACGATTTTACCTCGTGGCTGCAGTTACTTGAGAAGAAAAGCGTGTGGGAGTTGAGAGCTCCATCTAAAGACTGGAGATAGACCCCATCTTCTCAGCCAGGAGTCACAGAGTTGGTGATCCTGACTAATATTCCAAGAACTGAAGCAGCAACATTCTGAAGATAAGTCCTTTAGAAAGGCAATGGCGATTCATCCTACCTCATTCACCCAATAAAACTTAACCACTGTGGGATGATGAAAATAGTAGACCTTGCAGTGTAAGACTGGTAGCAGTATAAATATTAAGAACAAGAACAGTACGTGTAGTCATTCCAGTGACCCTTTAAAAGACATGGACCAGAGTTTCCAAATTATTTATTTCATTATGTAAATAACCTTTCTTGATTTTAATAATTCCTGACCCAAAAAATTGAGGTTCAGGAAAATTAAATTGTACATAAACTTTCATACAGCCTTGCTTAATTAACTTTTATTAAGTTGAAGTTCTGTTTGAAATTAATCATTGAATAAAGTAAATACATTTCCCCTAGACCCGCAGCTAAATCATTTGGGATCAGTAGAGGTAGCGGTTAGGGACTCAGAGATCATCATCATCTACTCTGAGAACTTACATAGCTTGACCCCATCTTGATTGTCTATACACCCTTGCTCTTTTCAGAGAAGGGGGTATTATTTATAAGACTAGTCTCTTATCTGGCACTATCCTGGTATCCTCTGATAAACTTATTTGTCCAAGATAGTCTATACATTTAGTATCATCAAAACCTTTTATGACATAGTGTAACTATCTGTATAAACAAATTCACTTTAAAATTAATGAAAGTTTCAAACTTTTCAATCAGTGTAAATGTAAATATATTCAATTTATATTGTGAACACTTTTCAATCACTGAATATGTAAATGTACACATATTCTATCTGTATTATTAACCTTTTCCTTTAAATGTAAAGTAAATGGAAAAGCTATTCAATTTAAATGTAAAGAAAGTTTTCTCTCGAGTGATTAAGTTTAATTCTCATCGACGGTAAATTCTGAGTTAAATGGGATGGTGGAATAGGAAGATGGGTATGTGTCGAGAAACGCAATACTCAGGAGAGCGTTTCGTTTCTATTCTTTTACCATAGTTTTTGGTGGTACCAGGAGGGTACTAATCTCTCGAACAAAGTGAGGGTAGAAGTGTACTGACGTAGATACGCAGGACCAGCTTGGCAGTTACTCCTCGACATTTCTGGGAACGTGCTGTGCCTTTAATCTTCACCAGAAACGCGAGAACATACCATTGGAAGTTAAGTAGCCCTATATGCTACCAAGTGACCTCCTTTAAAACTAACTTCCCATCACAACCGTGATGAACCTTTTTGCTTATAACTCATTATTCAAATTTTCAAAAACCTTGTTAAACTTAAATGATTATTAAATGTTATTTGTACTTACTTACTTAGTCGTTCCCCTTCTACCGTGAGGTGTAGAGGTTTGGAAGAGAGAGCGCCAGACTATCCTATCGGCTGTCTTCCTCCTGGCCTGGTTCCATTCTAGTCCTCGATCCTTCAAAGATTGTCTAATGTTGTCCTCCCAGCGGACTCTGGGTCGTCCTCGGGGTCTGGATCCTTGGCTCTTTGTTTCCCATGCTTGTCGTGGTATCTGATCTTCTCCCATTCTGCAGACATGGCCAAACCATCTTAATTGGGACTGTTCTACTTGGGTCTGCAGGGGGTAGGATTTAAGGCCTTGACGTATCGTCTGGTTGCGTACCATGTCTCTTCTTGTTACTTCAACCACCTTCCTCGGATACCTCATTTCTGAGGTTTGGATCTGGCTTTTATGGGTTGTAGTCATTGTCCATGACTCGCATCCGTATGTCAAGACTGGGACATAGGTGGAGCGGTATACAGCCATCTTCGTTTTCTTAACAACCTCTCTCTTGCTGAGGAATCCTCGATTTATGGCCTGAACAAGTCTCCCAGGTGCTGCTTTTCGAGTGGCCAACTCTTCTTTGATGCCTCCCTTTCGGTCTATAATAGCTCCGAGGTATTTAAAGTGGTCGACCTGCTCCAGGACCTGTTCTCCCAGCTTAATCTGATGTTTTCTTTCTTCTCGTGATATCACCATGGATTTTGTTTTAGAGCTGCTTATGACCATCCCTCTCTTCTCCAGCTCTTCCTTCCAGACTTGCAGGTTGGATTGGAGATGTGCCTCTGATTTAGCAATCAGGGCAACATCATCAGCAAATGCCAGCTCCGAAATATAGACCTGTGTCATCTTCCAGTACCCCACTGAATACTTTCTTGTTCTCTCCTTACATGCCTTGATGACATCGTCCATAAGGAGTATGAAGAGGTAAGGTGATAGGATATCACCTTGTCTTACACCAGTGGTGGTCCTGAACTCTTCTGACTTATGGTTTGCTGTCCTCACATAATTTCTGCAAGACTTGTAGAAGCTCTGTATAGCATGAATCAGAGGTGCTGGAATATTCTTCCTTGCCAAACAGTCCCAAAGTTTGCTCCAGGGGACCCTGTCAAACGCCTTTTCCAGATCTATGAAACAAAGATGCATCTCACTCTTATACTCAAGGGCCTTTTCACTCTGTTATTTGTAATTATACAAATTTAACTTCGATTCAATCATTTTAAATGCACTGCATGTTTGTCTCAGTCAATTTACTAAACACACTCTAAACAGGGCTATACCAGAATAATAATAATTCCACTGAGTAAATCAGAGCTAAAAATAATAATTGCTTTATCCTTCATAAAAGTTGTCGGCATATCATAGAATTAACGTGTCCAGCCAATGCAGCACCGTTTTCACTTTTCTGAATAGGAAATGGGAGTGAAAACTCCCTTGGGATAGAAGCGTCATTACCCTTCCATCTACATCTCTGCCAAGAGTAATCTTGTGCGAAGGTAGACACCTTTGACGACCCACTTTAGATACTCTTGAGTTTTGGCCACTGTTGGACCACTACTGCAAAGTAGGGGAGGCAACCATTGACAATATTAATGACCTCTTACAATATGCCTGACGTAACAGTAGTCCCATTCGTTCTTTGTCTTTTCAGAGACCTGCCGTCAGTCACACGTGACAAACAATGACTGTAGGCACGAACAATGACTGTAGGCACGAACAATGACTGTAGGCACGAACAATGACTGTAGGCACGAACAATGCACGGCGAAAAGAAAAGTCGCCATTTTGTTAAACAACCCCTGCTGTGAATTTGTAACACATAATTTGAACTCCCGTTTTATAAATAAATTTTTAAAATATTTAAAAAGAAAAACAAGATAACATAATGTTATTTCCGTGGGCAAATTTACCCGGTCTATCTTTTAACACCACTCGTAACATTTTGGGACGGGATGCGACGTCAAAGTTTATGATTTCACATTAAAATCATATTACGCACAATACATAGTCTGTCATTTATTAACAATTCATGATAACGGGCATCCATATTTGTTATTTTACACTGGTCATGCGGCCAATGCTGCTCTGGGGGTTCCCCCTAAAATTTTAACCTATCGGAAAACCATTGGCGGCACTTGAATGTTTGCTCTGAACATTAATCATTTACAAAAAGCAGACGCGAAACACGATCTCTTCTGCGGATCTAACTTTTAACAGTTCCCTCTGGCGGGAGAAGAGCTCTCTGCAAATTACTCAGTCAACGGTAAAACTTGGACTCCACTGCTCGCTTGTTAATATCGATGAGGACTATTTTGGTGTAAATTAATATGAAATTAATATGAAACAAATATAAAGGTATGTTATCAGGCACTCGCAGGAAATAAAGAAGTAGAACACCAGACAACAGAAAAACAACAGACATGAGTGGCTTACCCAGGATTTGAACACTGGACCTTCCGTGCGACAACCCCGCCTAGCCATGCAAGCGAATCACACTATCCGCTCTGCCATCTACGCATCCTCAAAAAATGATGTTTCAATGGCAGGTCAATAGTGCGAACCACAATAACCGACACCAGAAGTCCTCCATGGGCAGTTCAGCCTATTAATGACGCAATCACTTCTGTTGTATTTCTATCAAGCAGTATAGGCCGAATCCAACAAGACCCTTAGGACCTTAATACTGTGTCCAGTAAATGATAGTAGACTAGAACAGTGAGAACAGGATAGTGGGTAGGTTTGTATTGTACAAACATTTATTACAAATAAGGGAGGGAAACCTGAGGCCTGTAAACAGTAAATTAATATGAAATTAATATGAAACAAATATAAAGGTATGTTATCAGGCACTCGCAGGAAATAAAGAAGTAGAACACCAGACAACAGAAAAACAACAGACATGAGTGGCTTACCCAGGATTTGAACACTGGACCTTCCGTGCGACAACCCCGCCTAGCCATGCAAGCGAATCACACTATCCGCTCTGCCAGCTACGCATCATCAAAAAATGATGTTTCAATGGCAGGTCAATAGTGCGAACCACAATACACGACACCAGAAGTCCTCCATGGGCAGTTCAGCCTATTAATGACGCAATCACTTCTGTTGTATTTCTATCAAGCAGTATAGGCCGAATCCAACAAGACCCTTAGGACCTTAATACTGTGTCCAGTAAATGATAGTAGACTAGAACAGTGAGAACAGGATAGTGGGTAGGTTTGGTATTGTACAAACATTTATTACAAATAAGGGAGGGAAACCTGAGGCCTGTAAACAGTAAATTAATATGAAATTAATATGAAACAAATATAAAGGTATGTTATCAGGCACTCGCAGGAAATAAAGAAGTAGAACACCAGACAACAGAAAAACAACAGACATGAGTGGCTTACCCAGGATTTGAACACTGGACCTTCCGTGCGACAACCCCGCCTAGCCATGCAAGCGAATCACACTATCCGCTCTGCCATCTACGCATCATCAAAAAATGATGTTTCAATGGCAGGTCAATAGTGCGAACCACAATACACGACACCAGAAGTCCTCCATGGGCAGTTCAGCCTATTAATGACGCAATCACTTCTGTTGTATTTCTATCAAGCAGTATAGGCGGAATCCAACAAGACCCTTAGGACCTTAATACTGTGTCCAGTAAATGATAGTAGACTAGAACAGTGAGAACAGGATAGTGGGTAGGTTTGGTATTGTACAAACATTTATTACAAATGTAGTGAAATTGACAGAGATACAACGGTAAAATACCTCCAAAGATAACATGTAAGGATAAAAACATAATGCGTAGGCTGCTGATAGTACATGATCGCCCAGACCGCGGGTCATCACCCTCCATAAAAATTGACTTGCTAGACAGGAGGGGAACGGCGGATAAAAAGGAAAAAATATGACTGGAAAGATTGCGTGAGACTAGAAAGGCTAAGGAGACGCAATTGGGGGGGAAACGGAGAAAAGTCACGTTTCCCAAGTTGACATAAAGTAAGGAACTCGACAGAAGGGACCTTGGATATGTTACGCCACAGTCATTTATTGGTCGCTTTTGCGATACCAAGCCTTTGATTTGAATTCAGCGGCAGAACGCAGATGTTTGGAATATTACAAAAATTAAAAAGTAACTTTTTCATAATATTAATGTTAGGAATATAAAAATTAGCTGGCCGGATGGCCCATTCTGAGCAGTGAACTAATATGTTCTTAATTTTACAGACGGATAGATAATATTGAAGATAATGACAAAAGACAGTGTTGTTCACATCAGCGACAGACTGTATGGAATAAAAAGTGTCGCTATTTGCACAAAAAAACACGCCCTCGAGACGCAGGTGTTCAAATCTACTTAGTAGGGAAGCGAAGGGACATTGGTGGGAGCTGTGTCTAAATATAACTTTTAACGACAAAATTTTGGAGGGGAGAGAAAGGTTGGTTCAAAAATCAAGTACGTTTTTGAAAAAAAAAACAAGTAGAGACGGACAGACTAACAGATAAACATCCATACTTGACTGAAGCATGACTGAAATGACTTTAGGGTAGGAAATTTAAATTTGAAATAAACCTAGGCAGTGATTGGCCACAGACAATCATTTTATCGGCGCTCAGACGCGCAAGTGGGGCCATTCCTCAATAGTTGTTCGATGATAGACACAGTATTTTAAAGTGTGGTGATTTCCAAATGAAAGAAAGTGAAATAAGTTCAGGGACGCCATACTATAGCCAGCAGCTCAGCTGAATTTTGCTAGCATTTCTGTGTTCTTTATTCATAATCTGGTAAGATTGAAATTATTTCTTTGTATATTTTGAATATTGTTTAATGTTCGAGTGATTTGATACTGCCATATCATAATCTAGCCTTACAAACAAGTAGGGATTTGCTCTAGACCCCCCGCCCAAGTCAGGGTCTAGGGACCAACAATATACATAAACTCCAGCAAGGGTTAGGAAAGACAGATCAAGTGTTGAGAATAATGAAACATATTACCTATCCACTTTTAGGGAAGGAAACTAATAAATATTTTTCAGAATCTATAGTCTGGGAGGACCTATCTGATGTAAAACCACCATGGTAAATGTGCTGTTTGGTCAGAGAGATCTGACCTGTCTGTATGATGTGGTTGTTGTGTCCGTGTTGTGTCCAGACGTGGGTAGAGAATAGAATTTTGACACATAGCCAATACTTTGATTGCAGAGCTGTGAGTTTCAGTTGTCAACAAGGCGGTGTCCATTCAGTTGGTGATTTTACTCGAGTGTATCTGTGCAGTACGTTGTGACAGAGACCACTATTATTGCCCGCCAGCACGGAGAGGTGGGACCACCAGATTTCAGCACCAGAGCTACATATGCAAGTTGAGTGAGCCTCTGGTCTGCTGGAAGTTCACCAACGCCTTTTAGTTGCTAATACCCCATAAAATTCCTGCAATTTACTGGACACTGTGTAGTCAATATAGACAGGTGTGATGAGGCCACCCCAACAGCACAAGCATTAACTATCCTCCCAAGTAGATGACTACTAGAACATTTTAATAAAACTAACTAGTCTAGTACTTATATATGTACACTCTTGCATTTATTATGTAACATTCCATGCATTTCTTTCATAAATTTTAAATCCTTTTTTTAAAAAAAGTTCTGGTCAACATAAAACTTGATCCAGAACAAATAAATGTAATATAATTCTATCAAAAATTTTACACTCTTGAGTTAGTTCAGTGTATTATAATATTTGTTAAATATTATTAGTCTGCTTAAATATCTGTGGGTGTATCTATAACTATCACACCACATTACATATCATTACCCTAGACATTTTACATAGCTACATTCATTAAGAAAAAAAATTGAGTGTGAGGTCGTAGTGGTAGCAAGAAAGGCCTTCTGACAATTCACAACTACATTTTATCTCAGGAGCCTTCACAGCTGGCCTCATACATTACATTTAGTAATATCACCATCATACAATACCATCAAACCCACTACATACATTGGGGTCTTGTCCAGGGATAATTAGCCCAACAGTAATATTAGGATCTCCTGGTTGGAGAAATAAAATTAGAAAAAAAAAAAAAAAATTGTGAAATTCCCTTTAAAATTAAAAGTGTCCCTGCAGATAAAAGTTGGTGAATCTTCACAGCCAGTGATAATTAATTAGTTAACTGGTTAGTTAGACTATAGTCATAAGAAGTACTTAGTGTATTTACTGGTAAGATTTAGCTTGTATATTATTATATTGTCTGAAAAGTATGGCGGAGCTAGCAAAATTCCGATCAGCTGCTGTGCTGACCGCAAAGGAGATGGGAATGGATGGTCAGATTTTAATTCAATATGTAACGGCTGAATGTGATAAATATATTGAAAGGAAGATAGAAAGGTAGCTGAAGAGAAGAGGTTACAAATTGAGGCTGATAGAGAAATTAAGAGGCTGCAGATTGAGGCAGAAGAAAAACGACAGCAAAGGGAGGCAGAAGAAAAACGACAGCAAAGGGAGGCAGAAGAAAAAAGGTTGACTGCCGAAAGGGAGGCAGAAGAAAAAAGGTTGACTGCCGAAAGGGAGGCAGAAGATAGAAGGTTGCAAAGGGAGCACGAATTACGACTAAGGGAGCTGGAATTACAAGGCCCGGCTCCTGAAAATGGTGCCAGCCCTTTTGCCTCAGATGCTACGCCCAGTCTGGGAGCCTCAAACTCAGCTATGGGGTTTCATTTAGACCATTTTGTTGAAAAAGACGATGACATAGAGGGGTACCTAGGACGTTTTGAGTTATTAGCTACTACATATGGGTTAGAGAGAGAGAGGTGGAGTTTAAAGCTATCACAGGGATTGAGAGGTACTTCTTATGAAGTATTTGCCAAAATGAACAGGGAAGACCAAGACAATTATGACATGTTAAAGCAGGCTTTGTTATTAAGGTACGAGAAGAATGGTGAATTTTATCGTAAGAAATTTAGAAATGCCAAACTGTTGTCTGGGGAGACATACCACCAATTCTCTGCTAGACTAGAAACCTATTTGGAGAAATGGACGGCTCTGAGGAAGACCCAAGATCTTAAAGAAATGATCATGATTGAGCAATTGAGAGAGTCCATGGCTCCAGACATGAGAAAATTTCTCATGGAACAAGGTGCAGAGAAGTTGGGGGAAATTTTAAATGTTGCTGAGAGGTATCAGGCAGCTCAGGCAGAGGTAAGTGGTGCTAAAAAGAAGCACATAGACAATTTTAAAGCTCCACAGCAATTTAATAAATTTGATAATAGAGAGCAGGGAAATAAAGGTAGGACAAACTTTGAGCGGCCAAGAAATGACTATCGCGACAGAAACTCACAGTTCAATGACCAAAAGTTCAATGAAAGAAAATCGTTGAACCAAGGAAAAAGATGGTGTAAATGGTGCAAGAAGGATAACCATAACAGCGAATTTTGTAGAAGGAAACCTTCAAACATTGCTGCAATGAAGTCGGGGACGCGAAGATTAAAGGTTAATCCTAATGGACAACAGGAACCTTATCACCCCCCAGTTTGTGAGGATGTTATTTGTAATGGGGTCACCATAAGGTGCCTTTATGATACAGGTTTGGATTATGATTCAGTTGTGAAGTCTAGCCTAGTGGACCCAAGTCAGTATACCACAGAAACAGTGGAAATACAAGGGGCGACTAAGGACATACCACTCATGACACTTCCCATCGCAAGGATAACGGTGAAAACTCGCTATGTGGAGGGAGAAATCAGAGCAGCAGTGATAGATGAACCAATCTACCCTCTGATATTGGGGTGTAGATACGTCTTCTTGGGGAATCCCGAGAAACCTGTGATCATGGCGACAGTGCAGACCAGGTCACAGAAGAAGGAGGAAGAAGGTGAACCTATAAATGCTCATCCAGAGAAGATGAGGAAGGCGCAGGCTGAGGATAGGACACTCAAGCCCTGTTTTAAAAAATTGCCCAAATGCCACACACCTCCGAGCAAGGGGGAATATTTCATGAAGAACAAACTCTTATACAGGAAGGCCGGAACTGGAACAAATGGTCACAACCAGCTGGTTCTTCCCACTTCATATAGAGATAAAGTGATGGAACTCGGGCATGCGATTCCCTTCAGTGGTCACATGGGGATCAGCGCCACAGGACAGCGTATAGCTTGTCATTACTTCTGGCCAGGGATAACGGAGGATATAAAAAGATATGTCAAATCCTGCCCAGAATGTCAAAGGGTAGCTCCAAAGCACTGGACTGCTCCTGCAACTCTAGGGGAAATGCCCATAGTGGGAACACCTTTTGAGAGGGTTGCAGTGGATATTGTGGGACTTCTCACTCGGACCAAGAGGAGGAACAGTTACATCCTTACTCTGGTGGACACTTGTTCTATGTGGGGAGAGGCGGTAGCCCTGCCATCAATTGATTCAAAACATGTAGCAGAGGCACTACTTACAATATTTACCCGATTAGGATTCCCGCATCAAATCTTGACGGATAATGGTTCTCAGTTCAAGGGGAAACTAACGGAAGAAGTTTTTAAGCTATTTCAAGCCAGACACTTTCATTGTAGTCCGTACCATCCACAAGGGAACGGCCAGGTAGAGAGGTTCAACGGGACTCTCATTTCTATCCTGAGAAAGCTGGCACACGAAAAACCGGATCTGTGGGATCAATTCCTGCCCGCCGCATTGTTTGCGTACCGGGAGGTACCACATAGTTCAACCGGGATGGCTCCGCAACTCTGCTATTTGGGAGGCCAATAAAAGGTCCATTAGAAGCTCTATTAAGGACCTGGACAGATGAGAAGGCGGAAGAGACTGTTACCTCATCGTATCAATACGTGAACGAACTGACCACTCGTTTGAAAGCTGGATGGAAACTGGCAAATGATAATTTGAAGCAAGCCAGGAAGAAACATGCAGCATATTTTAATAGGAAGGCAAAGGACAGGGAACTGGCAGTCGGAGAGAAGGTGCTGCTTCTACTACCCGGAAGCCAGAATAAATTACAAATTGGTTGGCAAGGTCCATATACGGTTCTAGAGAAGGTGTCTAGAACAAACTATAAAATTGACAAAAAGGGGAAGGAGAAAGTTTATCATGTAAACCTGTTAAAGAAGTATCTGGACAGACCACTCCAGGAAAGCACCCCCTTATTGACCTTGGCTATTGCAACCCAGATGCAAAAAGAACCACTCACCTCACATGAATACCCATTACATCCTTGTGAAACCGCAGCACAGGTAAAAGTCAGTAAGCACCTGACTAAAAACCAGAGGGAGAGAGTTCAACAGGTTCTGGAGGAGCATACAGATGTATTAACAGATAAACCAGGCCATACAAATTTGCTACAGTATGACATGAAACTGGTAGACTCAAACCCAATCTGTATGAGAGCCTATTCTATTCCGTTCGCGAAGGAGACGGACCATCAGCCTCTCGTATTCTTATCTCAGGCTAAGCATGAAAACGCAAGATTGCTGAGGTGGTCTTTATTGCTTCAACCTTATCAGTTCAGTATCCAATATATCCCAGGCAAATTGAATGTCGGTGCAGATTTCCTCAGTCGGCACCCCTGTGATCAAAATTAGAGTAGTGGCAGACGTGAGGAGTAATTTTACCTATGTGTATCGCTGGTTTTGGAACTTGCCATAGGCATGTTTTCAAGTGGGGAGATGTGTAGTGAAATTGACAGAGATACAACGGTAAAATACCTCCAAAGATAACATGTAAGGATAAAAACATAATGCGTAGGCTGCTGATAGTACATGATCGCCCAGACCGCGGGTCATCACCCTCCATAAAAATTGACTTGCTAGACAGGAGGGGAACGGCGGATAAAAAGGAAAAAATATGACTGGAAAGATTGCGTGAGACTAGAAAGGCTAAGGAGACGCAATTGGGGGGGGGGGGGGGGAAACGGAGAAAAGTCACGTTTCCCAAGTTGACAAAAAGCAAGGAACTCGAAAGAGGGGCCTTTGGATATGTTACGCCACAGTCATTTATTGGTCGCTTTTGCGATACCAAGCCTTTGATTTGAATTCAGCGGCAGAACGCAGATGTTTGGAATATTACAAAAATTAAAAAGTAACTTTTTTCGTAATATTAATGTTAGGAATATAAAAATTAGCTGGCCGGATGGCCCATTCTGAGCAGTGAACTAATATGTTCTTAATTTTACAGACGGATAGATAATATTGAAGATAATGACAAAAGACAGTGTTGTTCACATCAGCGACAGACTGTATGGAATAAAAAGTGTCGCTATTTGCACAAAAAAACACGACCTCGAGACGCAGGTGTTCAAATCTACTTAGTAGGGAAGCGAAGGGACATTGGTGGGAGCTGTGTCTAAATATAACTTTTAACGACAAAATTTTGGAGGGGAGAGAAAGGTTGGTTCAAAAATCAAGTACGTTTTTGAAAAAAAAAAAAAAGTAGAGACGGACAGACTAACAGATAAACATCCATACTTGACTGAAGCATGACTGAAATGACTTTAGGGTAGGAAATTTGAATTTGAAATAAACCTAGGCAGTGATTGGCCACAGACAATCATTTTATCGGCGCTCAGACGCGCAAGTGGGGCCATTCCTCAATAGTTGTTCGATGATAGACACAGTATTTTAAAGTGTGGTGATTTCCAAATGAAAGAAAGTGAAATAAGTTCAGGGACGCCATACTATAGCCAGCAGCTCAGCTGAGTTTTGCTAGCATTTCTGTGTTCTTTATTCATAATCTGGTAAGATTGAAATTATTTCTTTGTATATTTTGAATATTGTTTAATGTTCGAGTGATTTGATACTGCCATATCATAATCTAGCCTTACAAACAAGTAGGGATTTGCTCTAGACCCCCCGCCCAAGTCAGGGTCTAGGGACCAACAATATACATAAACTCCAGCAAGGGTTAGGAAAGACAGATCAAGTGTTGAGAATAATGAAACATATTACCTATCCACTTTTAGGGAAGGAAACTAATAAATATTTTTCAGAATCTATAGTCTGGGAGGACCTATCTGATGTAAAACCACCATGGTAAATGTGCTGTTTGGTCAGAGAGATCTGACCTGTCTGTATGATGTGGTTGTTGTGTCCGTGGTGTGTCCAGACGTGGGTAGAGAATAGAATTTTGACACATAGCCAATACTTTGATTGCAGAGCTGTGAGTTTCAGTTGTCAACAAGGCGGTGTCCATTCAGTTGGTGATTTTACTCGAGTGTATCTGTGCAGTACGTTGTGACAGAGACCACTATTATTGCCCGCCAGCACGGAGAGGTGGGACCACCAGATTTCAGCACCAGAGCTACATATGCAAGTTGAGTGAGCCTCTGGTCTGCTGGAAGTTCACCAACGCCTTTTAGTTGCTAATACCCCATAAAATTCCTGCAATTTACTGGACACTGTGTAGTCAATATAGACAGGTGTGATGAGGCCACCCCAACAGCACAAGCATTAACTATCCTCCCAAGTAGATGACTACTAGAACATTTTAATAAAACTAACTAGTCTAGTACTTATATATGTACACTCTTGCATTTATTATGTAACATTCCATGCATTTCTTTCATAAATTTTAAATCCTTTTTTTAAAAAAAGTTCTGGTCAACATAAAACTTGATCCAGAACAAATAAATGTAATATAATTCTATCAAAAATTTTACACTCTTGAGTTAGTTCAGTGTATTATAATATTTGTTAAATATTATTAGTCTGCTTAAATATCTGTGGGTGTATCTATAACTATCACACCACATTACATATCATTACCCTAGACATTTTACATAGCTACATTCATTAAGAAAAAAATTGAGTGTGAGGTCGTAGTGGTAGCAAGAAAGGCCTTCTGACAATTCACAACTACATTTTATCTCAGGAGCCTTCACAGCTGGCCTCATACATTACATTTAGTAATATCACCATCATACAATACCATCAAACCCACTACAACAAATAAGGGAGGGAAACCTGAGGCCTGTAAACAGTAAATTAATATGAAATTAATATGAAACAAATATAAAGGTATGTTATCAGGCACTCGCAGGAAATAAAGAAGTAGAACACCAGACAACAGAAAAACAACAGACATGAGTGGCTTACCCAGGATTTGAACACTGGACCTTCCGTGCGACAAACCCGCCTAGCCATGCAAGCGAATCACACTATCCGCTCTGCCATCTACGCATCATCAAAAAATGATGTTTCAATGGCAGGTCAATAGTGCGAACCACAATACACGACACCAGAAGTCCTCCATGGGCAGTTCAGCCTATTAATGACGCAATCACTTCTGTTGTATTTCTATCAAGCAGTATAGGCCGAATCCAACAAGACCCTTAGGACCTTAATACTGTGTCCAGTAAATGATAGTAGACTAGAACAGTGAGAACAGGATAGTGGGTAGGTTTGGTATTGTACAAACATTTTATTACAAATAAGGGAGGGAAACCTGAGGCCTGTAAACAGTAAATTAATATGAAATTAATATGAAACAAATATAAAGGTATGTTATCAGGCACTCGCAGGAAATAAAGAAGTAGAACACCAGACAACAGAAAAAACAACAGACATGAGTGGCTTACCCAGGATTTGAACACTGGACCTTCCGTGCGACAACCCCGCCTAGCCATGCAAGCGAATCACACTATCCGCTCTGCCATCTACGCATCATCAAAAAAATGATGTTTCAATGGCAGGTCAATAGTGCGAACCACAATACACGACACCAGAAGTCCTCCATGGGCAGTTCAGCCTATTAATGACGCAATCACTTCTGTTGTATTTCTATCAAGCAGAATAGGCCGAATCCAACAAGACCCTTAGGACCTTAATACTGTTTCCAGTAAATGATAGTAGACTAGAACAGTGAGAACAGGATAGTGGGTAGGTTTGGTATTGTACAAACATTTATTACAAATAAGGGAGGGAAACCTGAGGCCTGTAAACAGTAAATTAATATGAAATTAATATGAAACAAATATAAAGGTATGTAATCAGGCACTCGCAGGAAATAAAGAAGTAGAACACCAGACAACAGAAAAACAACAGACATGAGTGGCTTACCCAGGATTTGAACACTGGACCTTCCGTGCGACAACCCCGCCTAGCCATGCAAGTGAATCACACTATCCGCTCTGCCATCTACGCATCATCAAAAAATGATGTTTCAATGGCAGGTCAATAGTGCGAACCACAATACACGACACCAGAAGTCCTCCATGGGCAGTTCAGCCTATTAATGGACCGCAATCACTTCTGTTTGTATTTCTATCAAGCAGTAAAAGGCCGAATCCAACAAGACCCTTAGGACCTTAATACTGTGTCCAGTAAATGATAGTAGACTAGAACAGTGAGAACAGGATAGTGGGTAGGTTTGGTATTGTACAAACATTTATTACAAATAAGGGAGGGAAACCTGAGGCCTGTAAACAGTAAATTAATATGAAATTAATATGAAACAAATATAAAGGTATGTTATCAGGCACTCGCAGGAAATAAAGAAGTAGAACACCAGACAACAGAAAAACAACAGACATGAGTGGCTTACCCAGGATTTGAACACTGGACCTAATAAATATTTGTACAATACCAAACCTACCCACTATCCTGTTCTCACTGTTCTAGTCTACTATCATTTACTGGACACAGTATTAAGGTCCTAAGGGTCTTGTTGGATTCGGCCTATACTGCTTGATAGAAATACAACAGAAGTGATTGCGTCATTAATAGGCTGAACTGCCCATGGAGGACTTCTGGTGTCGTGTATTGTGGTTCGCACTAATGACCTGCCATTGAAACATCATTTTTTGATGATGCGTAGATGGCAGAGCGGATAGTGTGATTCGCTTGCATGGCTAGGCGGGGTTGTCGCACGGAAGGTCCAGTGTTCAAATCCTGGGTAAGCCACTCATGTCTGTTGTTTTTCTGTTGTCTGGTGTTCTACTTCTTTATTTCCTGCGAGTGCCTGATAACATACATTTATATTTGTTTCATATTAATTTCATATTAATTTACTGTTTACAGGCCTCAGGTTTCCCTCCCTTATTTGTAATAAATGTTTGTACAATACCAAACCTACCCACTATCCTGTTCTCACTGTTCTAGTCTACTATCATTTACTGGACACAGTATTAAGGTCCTAAGGGTCTTGTTGGATTTCGGCCCTATACTGCTTGATAGAAATGCAACAGAAGTGATTGCGTCATTAATAGGCTGAACTGCCCATGGAGGACTTCTGGTGTCGTGTATTGTGGTTCGCACTATTGACCTGCCATTGAAACATCATTTTTTGATGATGCGTAGATGGCAGAGCGGATAGTGTGATTCGCTTGCATGGCTAGGCGGGGTTTGTCGCACGGAAGGTCCAGTGTTCAAATCCTGGGTAAGCCACTCATGTCTGTTGTTTTTCTGTTGTCTGGTGTTCTACTTCTTTATTTCCTGCGAGTGCCTGATAACATACCTTTATATTTGTTTCATATTAATTTACTGTTTACAGGCCTCAGGTTTCCCTCCCTTATTTGTAATAACTATTTTGGTGTGGGTGCTTTCACGGAATGATCATAGAATAGAAATACACGGAGAGTCTTCAAATGTAAACGTTATTGTTTTTGTTTTTTTCTTATACATCATCACACTTTAGCTCCCCAAGGAGCACCAGGCCTTCAACAAACGTCTGCCAAGTTTGACTATCCTGTGCCATCCGCTCAAGGCCTTCCCATGTCTTCTTCATGCTTTTTATTTCTGTCTCCCAAATCTCTTTGTTTTCATTAAGTCTTTACTTTAAATACATTCGCAATTGGAATTTCAGTTTTTATGATAAATAATCTTATCTAATCAGACCAAAAGGTCTTTTATATTTGGGCATGCGCCCTAATATAAACGAGTAGATTGAACAAGACGCGCCTCGCCAAAACGAGGGAAAAATTTATTTTTTTTTAAAAATAGTTTTTGTTTTTATTTACATTTTTATATCTTATTCAGATCAAGTTTCAATAGCCAATACAACATATCTACATTCACACGGACACAGGCGCAGTCATAATCCAGATTGCTTCATGAGGACTAGCATAAAGGCAGACACTCCCCCCCCCCCCCCCCCCCCCCCTCCCTTTCACAGTCTGCAGTGTGGATGAGATGTTCAAAGCATAACAGTTACGTATTCTGCCGCGTTTCCATTTCGAAACATGTATCATAACATGCTATTCTTGTCATTTTTATCTCAAAGTGTCGAATGCTGGTGCCAGACCACGGAAATCCGACGCCATCTTGGCGTCACTGGATACCTTGTCTGCCACTGAGATGATGCTCCAACTTAGTGCCGTAGTAGTGGTGGAATTCTGCGCGCGCATATAATGCAGACGAGAGCGTTTAAACTTTGCAGAAAGATAAAGCTGGAGGAACTTTCAGGGAAAGTGCGGAGAAAGGTGGATTTAAGATAACATTCAATATGCGGTATTCAGTGATCTCTGAACAGGAGCTTCATTTCCACAAGGAAGCAGGCTGGTTGTCAACGCCCTTATTGGATAATTTTACTGCTTGCCTTAGGAACGGGACTAATTTAAAGCTGTCTTAGTTTTAATATTCTGTTTAGAGACGGGCAAACTAATTAACTGTCGTCGTTATCAAAACTTTGTGGTAGTAAATGTAAGATCGTTATAAATGACCTCGCTGAACCGTGATTAAAGACAAACAAATAGTTTAAGACAAGTCGTGTGTGTTGGATGTTTCGCTGAGTGAGAAAATAAACTAATAGCGTTACAGGGCAGGTGGTATTCTAGAATTTATAATGTTCAAGTAAAGGGAAAACACACGTTTCAGGGATCCACTTGTATTACTGTTGCCAAATCCACTGAAAAATCTTTAATTTGATTTTTACTGCCAACGTTACGAAACGCAACACAGTTATAACAATTGTCAAAATTTTAGTGCATAACAACACTAAGTTCTGTGACCCTGTGCACAATTTTGTGCACGTCATCAAGTTCTGTGATCCTTGTCACAGATTTAATCTAGTAAACATTCTTTGAGTTTTTGTTTTTTTGTTTTTTTCGGCTTAAATTTATTGAACGGCGGCCACAGGAAAGGTCACTTGAGGTTCTGTCAAATGTTTATAGTTCAAAACCTACCCCAAAAAGGTCGTTTGCAACATTTCAGATCATTATATCGTCTGAAACTTAGGGGCCCAAGGGCTCAAAGATTTGAAACATCCAAACACCATTCGTATCATATTAAATAAAAATGTTTAACAATTGGTCTAATATTAATTCGCTTATTCCAGGTCGCAGCTTCACGAGGTAGGGTGCCTAGTTCCCTTCCTCACTGTCTTTACTTTCCCTAACTCATGAAAAAAGTGAGGTACCCGTTTATTGCTGGGTAGACTAGAGGGTGACGCCACCAGGTTTCGAACCCAGTAACTTTGCGGCGAGGAAAAGGGCGCTCTAACCACTCGGCCACCTTACCGCAATTAAAATAATCAACAACAATATTTTGTCTGTTCTTAAAATTACTTCATATATAAAACTGACATGTTTTGTTTGCAGCATACGTGAGGAAAATACAATTTTCGGGGATCAAAATACACAAGAATCACAATCCAAAATTTTCAGCAAACTTAAACCACATGTGCCAAATTAGTGTCCCGCTTTAGGCCATTATGTCTTCACAGCCAATATCTATACTTTGTGATATTTTTCCTTCAAAATCGATGAATATCGCTAGTTACAATAATAGCGATGCCGGGACTGGATTTAGATTGCAAGTTAAATGTAGAAAGTGAGCAACGGGCGGATCCATCAATCAAATAGTATCTTTGCCGCGGGAGGGGGGGGGGGTGGCGGGAGGGTGAGAGAGAGAGAGAAATGGGCTGTGCCAAATTGAATTGAAGCAGACCCCGCGTCGCCAGTACTGGAAACCTCTTATCGTTTGTAGGGAAGTGGGGGGAAAAAAAAAGATTACGTCGAGCTTTCGTCAAAAAACACTATTACGCAGGTTGCAAAGAAGCGTAGAAAACATTCCGCTGTGTTTATTGGGAGCAGTTTACTGAGGCACATCTTGACGCGTTATGGCCGCCGGTTCATTCAGAAGATGGCGGAAGAGTGTATTGGAAATTACATTAGCGGTGATTACGGTTTTCAAACTGACGTTCCGGCTAGGGTAACCTCTGCCAAACTAGTTCCCCTGAAAAAAGCCGGCTAACTAGATTAGTCCTATTCCCAACGTCTAAATTGCTCCAATTTTCTCTGACCCTTTTGTCTGGCCAAGCGAAATGTTCGGAATCCAAAATGTATTTATTTTCAAATTACGATTAATGGATAAAAAAAGAACGGACGAACACACCCCAATCAGTTTGAACCAGTCATTTTATGAACCCCCATATCAGGGGGGATTTACTTTCTATCTAGAAACCAGAAACCACCCCCACTTGCGGTACCATTATAAACTGAGCAACCAGGATCAACCCTGCACGGTAAATTCTCGAATGAACCTAATGGGAACTATACATCTCACCTCCATCATATCTACTCCAATCATGTTCTGCATTGTACCCCTCACGGCCACATCTAATTCAATCATGTCCACCTTACCTCCACGCATATCTACTCCAATCATGTCCTAAACCATACCTCTCACCTTCAGCACATCTACTCCAATCATATCTTCCACCATACCTTTCACCTCTAACGCATCTACTCCAATCATGTTCTCCACAATACCTCTCACTTCTAGCACACCTACTCCAATTATGCCCTCCATTGTCCCTCTTAGTGCCAGCACATGTACTCCAGCCATGTCCTCCACTGTACCTCCCAAATCCAGCACTCTACTCCAATCATGTCCTTCACTACCTCTCACTCCCATGACATCTACCCCAATCATGTCCTCCCTTATATCTCTCACTCCGAGCACAGCTATTCCAATCATTTCCTTCACTGTACCTTTCACCCCCAGCACATCTAATTCAATCATGTCCTCAACCATAACTCTCACCGCCAACATATCTACTCCAGTCACGTCCTCCACCATACCTTTTACCTCTAGCACATCTGCTCCAATCGTTTCCTCCACTGTACCTGCTTCAGTTCGGTTAGTTTGAGGTAGACCAAGAGTATGCAGTTCCTCCCCTTCCATAGAAATAACCATATCTTCCGTGACAATTAAATCTGTATTGTAAATTACATCACTGTAACCAATTTCAATTTCAGGGTATATTAACTGAGCCTGATGTTTAAAATCTTCTGTAAGATCATCTCTGTATTTCATCCTTAGTGCTAGTGGGTCACCAACTTCACAGGTTCTAAGTAGAATGTCATCTGATGTTTCTTGCTGTGTGTGATAATGAAGACTCTAAAAGTAGACGAACTAAAAATATTGCGAGCCCTGACTTTGTTGAATCCTTTTTTTTTTTTTTTAAATGGGAAATCCATTGATAAATTGACCCAAAATTAATGTTAAGGGAAACAATAGAATTAATGTCTAACTTTCATTACAAAAAAAACAAAAAAAAAATTGCGTCCCTTGTTTCTGTAGGGTACAAACCAACAGACGTTTAAAAATATAGATTAGATATACATATTCATGTTTCTCCACTTCATGCGCCAATGAACCGCGTACTGATAACATAGAAAACAAAGAAACTAAGTCTAAGATAGGACTGTTTTTTTTTCCTAGCCCACTTTCAGACCTCAATTTGAATATGTTTGAAGAAAGCAGCGTACAGGTAAACCTCAGAAATGAGGTATCTGAGGAAGGTGGTTGAAGTAACAAGAAGAGACATGGTCCGCAACTAAACGATACGCCAAGGCCTAAAAACCCAACCCCTGCAGACCCCAAGTAGAACAGTCCCAACTGAGATGGTTTGGCCATGTCTGCAGAATGGGAGAAGATCGGCTACCACGGCAAGCATGGGAAACTAAGAGCCAGGGATCCAGACCTCCAGGACGACCCAAAGTCCGCTGGGAGGACAACATTTGACAATCTTTGAAGGACCGAGGACTAGAATGGAACCAAGCCAGGAGGAAGGCAGCCGATAGAATAGTATGGCGCTCTCTCTCTCACAAACCTCGACACCTCACGGTAGAAGAAGAACGATTAAGTAAGTAAGTAAGTGTACAGGTTGTGGTTTTTCTATTCGCCACAGATTTTGTCCAGGAATGGTACTGGTGACGACCAAAGATTCTTTTCTATGTGCCTCATATGTTGAACACTTTTTTATTGGTTCATTTGTTTCGATAAGCAATAATCAAGAGTTAGCTACACACGGTCTCTTCTGCCTACACAAAGTAATCAGTTTCTCGCACTGTGTGAAAGGTTTTTACATCGCTACATCTCTTCCTTTGTTGTCGTTACATATCTGTTAGATGCGCATAGGTCCAGTAAACGTTATACCAAACCACGAGATCTTTTATATTTTGATATGCGCCCTAATATAACCTACGGACCCTGTGTCTAGGTTGAATGAGGCGAGCTTCCCGTAAACGAGGCAAAACTCATTTTAAAAAAATTCAAACGCTTTCAACGTTTTTCTTTCTTTCTCTCTCTTATTTCCAATCTCCTCTTAATCTCTTCTCGTCCTTAAGCTAGCAAACCAAAGATGCCTGGATACCTTTTCTCTTAATTTGAATGCAGATCAACACGGCGTGATCTGGACGCGAGACTTGGGCGGTAAGCGTTTCATCAACCCTCGATCATGCAACATCGAGCATTGTACCACGTAATGAAGCCCATCAAGCGAGGCGTCATGCACTGGCTTCTCGTTCATTCTCGAACCCCGTTTTCTGGGACGTGGCTTTCTAATATCGTCTTGGAGTGTGTCTCTTGCAGTGAGTGTCTTGGGCAGGGAAATGGCTTTTAATTATTTTTTCCCTTTCGCAGACGAAATGGATAACAGTCTGAGAAGATTGGGATGAAGGAAAAATGAGTTTGACAGTGAGACCGGAATAAAGGAAAAAAATGAGGTAGGCCTACTTGGGGGGAGAGACAACCAAATAAGTTAGTTGTGTCTACATTGTGAATGATCAACAGTAACAACGACCTACACATTTAGCGTTGTACTTCGAGACTCATTTTAAATATGCCGATTAATTACTTACGCCCGTAAATTAACATCAAGTTGGGGTGAGCTAGAAGTGGAGGGGTAAGACAGTGCAAGGGCAAAGATCACCATGATTTTCCTACTCTCTCCATGAGCTGCATCAAAGTCCAATCACGTGCTATCCAAAGCGCGTGCGCCGAGCTATCTGGCCAACGAGAACAGCTTCTGACTGTCAACTTGATCCAAGTCGAAGGCCCGAGACCTGAGCACTAAAGCCCCAAAACTAACACCCTATCGCGTTCTGAGGAACCAGACCTGTCAATCTAGCCGACATTTCTCATTAGACGGTAGAGAGCTTTTTAAGACCGAGGACTGATGACGTCCCGCATCTACTTGGGTCTGAAGGATTACAGTAGAACCACAGTCATCATTGTCTGCAAAGAGAGTATGTATTGTCATGCTTCTTGTGCGAAGACGTGTCTATGGTAGTGTTCTCAGATTTGTTCTTCTAGAAAGGCCTTGTTGTATCCAAATGATAAGCTCCGGGATGTCTTCTCATTTATTAGGCTATATTCCGTTGTTTCGACGCGTATCATAGCATGCGTGATTGGGAACAGAGGGGCTTTATAAATTCTAAAGGTAAAGGTAATCCCATAGTGGATATTGCCGTAGGGGAGTGAAGTGTTAGAGACTTCACTACACCATGTCTCAGCTTTATGAGACGGAGGTGAACGGTTCTCTTCCTCATTGCTTTTGCCTTCTTAACTCAACAGCAGAGTCAAGTACTAATTTACAACTGGGTAGACTGGACAGCTGGTTTCAAACCCGGTCCCTTTGCGAAGAGAAGCAAGCGCTCTATCCACTCTGCCACTCAACGCCTTAATAAATTAAATTACTGTGAAATACATTGGATAGCTAACATGAAGTATAAGAATGGCACAGTATTGTTCGATCACGCTAGATGATAGAAACTGGAACAATAACTCGTAGCGATGAAGACAGGAGTAAGACACAGTATATAATAGTAATTAATACACTATTTACAGAAAATAAAAGATTAGAAACAAAATACCAGAAAAGGGACATTGTTGTAAAACAGTAATTAATATACTATTCACAAAACATTAAAGATTGGAGGGACGAGCCAGAAAAGTGACATTGTAAAACAGTAATCAGTATACTATACAGAAAACACGAAAGATTGGAGGGGCGCGCCAAAAAAGTGACATTGTAAAACAGTAATGAGTATACTATACAGAAAACATGAAAGATTGGAGGGGCACGCCAGAAAAGTGACATTGTAAAACAGTAATGAGTATACTATACAGAAAACATGAAAGATTGGAGGGGCGCGCCAAAAAAGTGACATTGTAAAACAGTAATGAGTATACTATACACAAGACACGAAAGATTGGAGGGACGCGCAAGAAAAGTGACATCATTGTAAAACAGTAACGCATATACCATCAAGACAACATGAAAGATTGGAGCGAAGCGCTAGAGAAGTGACAGCACTGTAAAACAGTAATGAGTATATTACATAGATAACATAAAACATTGGAGCGATAACACCAAGAAAAATAACATTATTGTAAAACAGTGTAGAATATACTATATTAGGGTGGCCATATTGTTCAACACAAAAAGGAGGACAAATGCCATTTTTTTGGTCAGAAAAAGGAGGACAGGGAGGACAATATTTTTAAAAAGTAGGACGAAAAGTAGGACACCTTTGTTCAATAACTACAAGACGCTGAAACATATTTTTTTTTTTACATCCAAACAATAAGCTAATAAAGTCACGTTGATGTTGTGCCTACTTATATTTTTCTGATGATAAAATCGTCAACAAAGTTGGGCTACGTTTTAAACATGCATAGATATCAGAGCATGAAAGCTCCTTGAAATTGTACTGCACAAGTAGAGTGCCTTTAATGGAATCTTTCCTTCAGTGCTTCCAAAGCTGCTTCAGTAGAATGCTGTGCAATCACAGAAATGATAATAGCAGCTGTTTTGGTTTTGGCACATGAGAATTTGGAGGCAATTTCTGAATCTTGGAAAGCATTCTTGAGTAACACTGAAGTTCAATCCATTGATCTGAAAGAGTTGTGATGTTTTACAGTATGAAAAGCTAAAGCACACTCGGCCGCGGCAACTTCAAACCTTTCCTCGCTTATTTCTTTATTAAAAAATGTCAGTTTTTATTGCAAACATTCAGACGCAAGTGCTTTCTTGTGCTTTTCTGTTTCTATATGCTTTTTTTAAAAATCAGCTGCACCTTTATTTGCTACTGATACAAATGTGCCGCCTCTGCATACAAGACATTCTGCTTCATACTCTTGTCGACCATTGGAAAATCACTGACATTTTTTTTTTTTCAATTCATCCGTGAACACACACTTCCGTTTTGACATTTTGAGCGGGTATCTGTAACATAAATATAATATAATGCCCATAATCAATGGTACATTCGATGTTAAAGTTAAAATTATTTGTAAAATGCAACAGACGAGGTTTTAATTTGAACAAACCCATTACTATACTAGTAACTACTCGTGTATTTTTTCATAATAAACAAATTGCAATAAATATAAAAGCAGTACGAACTAAGGTTAATATTATTTGTAATTTGCAATAGACAACGAAGTTATAAGTTATCCAGCCCCAAGTTCTTATTCATGCCGTTTTGTCTGTTATATTTTCCCTTAACAAATGCCAATAAACCTAAACAGCGTTTAACCTGGGTTAAAATGTGATAGTAATCTATTATAAACTATTGAACAACATGACAACCTACTGTAGTGTTGTTGGCAATATGCGCGATCCGTCGATTTTGCGGAGATAAAAATTCTTAAGTCTGACAGAATTTCTGTACTCAGAAATTGGATTCCAGTAAAGATTTTTCAAAATGGTGTCTTTCACGTTAGTAATTTAGCTAATCACATAAAAGCCGGATATTTCAACATTTTAAAAAAATCCGGCCGGACGATCAGTTTTGTCGCTAAAGGCCGGACAAATCCGGACGTCTGGCCACCCTATACTATATAGACAGCATGAAAGACTGAAGCGAAACGCCATAAAAGTGATTCAATTCTACAATCATCTATGACTACTTCACTATAAACAAGAAAAGGATAAAGCAACGATATCTTAAGCAGATAAACAATGTTAATAGTCGAAAAACAGTTAATACACAATATGAACTTATCAAGAAGCTACAGACTTTCATAAATGGGTGCTTGCGTAGCATAGAAGGATTAAACTGGTATGACAAGATGACTAATGTGGAGCTAATGACAAGATGACTAATGTGGAGCTAATGACAAGATGACTAATGTGGAGCTAATGACAAGATGACTAATGTGGAGCTAATGACAAGATGACTAATGTGGAGCTAATGACAAGATGACTAATGTGGAGCTAATGACAAGATCACTAATGTGGAGCTAATGACAAGAACCAGACAATTGCCAGCTGAAGAAGAGATGAGAAGAAGACGATGGATAGGACATACATAGAGGAAACATGTGGATGACAATGCAAGGCAGTCCTTTTTCTGGAACGCCCAGGGCAAGAGAGGCAGAGGTAGACAGAGAAACACATGGAGAAGAGAATTGGAGACAGAAGAGATAATGGTGAGGAAAATGTGGAAAGAACTTGAGCTGACGGCTCGTGACAGTAGGACTTGGCATGTCTTTATTGAAGGCCTATGCTGGAAAAAAAACGGGGGGGGGGGAGGGGAGGGGTCGCGGGAGCTCCAGGGCATTCATTTATTGATGAATTTATCAGTGAGTGCCTGGGTCTACGGGAGATGAAAACTGGTAAACTCAACTTGAAATCATTGAGCATGAAGATTTCAATTAAAAAAAAAAGAAAAATGAAACAACTAAATTATTCTTGACGAGAACTGAAGAGAAATAGGAAAGTGTATCGACGTTGTCTAAGGACTGAATAATACCACTTCGGTATATCCTTAAAAAAAAAAAAAAAAAAAGCGGTTAATATGAAATTATGCACGGGTCTGGCAAAGGATCCCGTTACACGCCCATTGAGGCATATTGGGAATATGGTGCCATCAGGAGCAACACGGTGAAATGATGATAACCAAAGTTGTGGACTGTCTGTGTTCCAAAGGATGCACGGGATTTAAAAGAAAGGAGGTTGGAGAGCTATCATATATTAACGCGGACTTTCTTAACCTGTGGAGAAAAAGGCCTTCATCAAACAAACAAAAGGGTCAATAGCCTTCATCAGACAAACAAAGGGGTCCATAGCCTTCAGACAAACAAAGGGGTCCCTAGCCTTCATCGTAAAATCACATATACTTCATCGGGCAATCAAAAGAGTCCACGGCCTTCATTGTGCAATCAAAGGGGTATATGGCACACAAAATAAGGTGAAGAAACCCTGTATTAAAGTATTTTTATTATTTCAGACCCCCCCCCCACCCCCCCCCCCCCCCCCCCCCCCCCCCTCCCCCAGAAAACATCTAGTCCTTAGCTACAGAGAATTACATCTACTAGGTAATTGTAAATGTAGCCGTCTGGAAAGTTTCTCCAGGGAAAACCAGCCCGAAAATTTCCACCTGTCCGGTAACATTTGGACTCCCAGATTGATATGCGTGCATTCTCCCGTCTAGATCCGGATGTCTTGCAGAGATAATTCCTGATGATGTCAATGAGAAAATGCCTATAAATGGCAGTAGGTCAGGACAGCAGACAGAAAGAGAAGTAGAAGATGATGATAAGAAAGGGATTTTTGTTTTTTAACTGCCGAGGTTGGATAAAGTGCAAAAGGAAAGAATGGAGAGACATGTAAAAAAAATGAAAGAATGAGATAGCACAGAGAGACAAGATAAAATAAGCCGAAAGAATAAAGTGTTGAAGGGTTTCGTGTTATGAGGATTTGACTGAAAAAGGGTGCAGTGAGTGAAAGAAAAGAGGAATAGTCAATTAGGCGAATGGAAAGTACTGAATTACAGATAGGTTTCTAACAGCAATCACATTTATAGATGATACGAGAAAAGTGACAATCCAGGAAAACATAAAACGCCAAACATACTGCTAGGTGAATACCACAGTCAAAGACAACATGTCAAACATAAGAGATGATACTCACAGTCAGAGACAAAACGTCAAACACACTGGTAGACAAAAACCACAGTCAAAGACAACATGTCAAACATACCAGATGATAAACACAGTCAAAGACAAAACGTCAAACATACTAGATGATGAACACAGTCAAAAACAAAACGTCAAACAAACTGATAGACAAAAACTACAGCCAAAGACAAAACGTCAAACATACTGATAGATGAAAACTACAGTCAAAACGTCAAACATACTAGATAATAAATACAGTCAAAGGCATAACGTCAAACCAACTTAAAGACGAAAACTAGTCAAAGTCACAACGTCAAACATACATACTAGATGATAAACCCAGTCAAAGACATAACGTCAAATCAACTGATAGACGAAAACTACAGTCAAAGACAAAACGTCAAACATACTAGGTGATAAACACAGTCGGAGACAAAACGTCCAGCAAACTGATAGACAAAAACGAGTCAAAGTCAAAACGTCAAACATATTAGATGATAAACACAAAGACAAAACGTCAAACCAACGTATAGACGAAAACTGCAGTTACAGACAAAACGTCAAACATACAGATAATAAACAATCAAAGACAAAACATCAAAGAAACTGATAGACGAAAACAACAGTCAAAGACAAAAAGTCAAACATACTAGATGATAAACACAAAGTCAAAACGTCAAACATACTAGATGATAGTCAAAAACAAAACGTCAAAGAAACTGATAGACGAAAACTACAGTCAAAGACAAAACGTCAAACGTACTAGATGATAAACACAGTCAAAGTCAAAACGTCAAACAAACTGAGAGATGACAACCATAGGCGCCAAATACACCAGAAGATGATAACCACAGTCAGACACTAAACTTCAAACAAACTGATAGATGACACCATAAACGTCAAACAAACTGATAGATGTCACCATAAACGTCAAACAAACTGATAGATGTTACACCATAAACGTCAAACAAACTGATAGATGACACCATAAACGTCAAACAAACTGATAGATGACACCATAAACGTCAAACAAACTGATAGATGACACCATAACCGTCAAACAAACTGACATATGACATCGTAAACTTCAAACAAATTGATAGATGACACCATAAACGTCAAACAAACTGATAGATGACACCATAAACGTCAATTATACCAATAGATGATAACTACAGCCAGAGACAAAACGTCAAACATGGACGATAACAACAGATTAAAGACAATACGTCAAACATACCGATAGATGCTGAAACAACCACGCTCTCATAATGTTTGTGGCTACTTTCGGAAATATGCCACGTTTTTTATTCCTCTTTGAGCCTCTGTCGTCGTCTTCATCTGCTGTTCCCTCGCCAGAACCAACACTGTTATCTAACCCCCATATAATACTCTCAAACTGCCTCAAAAGTTGCCGTTCGTTAGACTTGGAGCCGGAGGCCAAGACTCTGCTTGCCAGCGAGCAATGAAACGCTGGACCAAAGAAAGCCCTTATGCAGCGCAGCTGAATGTTGAAACTGAAACCGAGGACACACGGAGGGGACGAGACGAGCGAGGTCTAATGATGCTTTTCCTTCTATTTTTCTATCGCGGAAGACAATGTCCTGCCAGTGTTTACTTAGCCCTGCTTTGCACACTGCAGAGTAGCGAAGTCAAGTGTTGCCGCGAACTATCTCAATAAGGGTTAAATTGGTGCGATTTCCTGGGAAGTCCAGCCTGGTCGACGTCAAAAAGTCATGTTTATTTAACGGAGATTGGGTGTGTCGTGAAAATGGAATTTCTCAAACAGGAGCTAAGTGTCGGTGATGCGAGGTGGGACCAAAAATTGCGACAGAGATCGTGTGTCGGGGGCACAGAAGGCTTTATTTTTGTCACGAACAAAACGCATTTAGGCACGCCGAAATTTGTTTGGATTATCCCTCACCTACTTTCAACCCTTAGTGTTGAAGCATCATGATACTGCCAGTTGATACAAGTTGGGAATGTTTTGAGGAAAATACAGGCCACGATGATAGCAGATGTTGTTGATTCGGGTTTTACCTCGTTCTGGCTTGACTGATGTTGAATCGCCAGCAGGTGTTTTCCAAGAGTTTATCAAGACAAAATTAGCATGTATGATGATAGAAGACACTGGCATGTATAATGCGCCTCAAAGACACTGGCATGTATAATGCGCCTCAAAGACACTGGCATGTATAATGCGCCTCAAAGACACTGGCATGTATAATGCGCCTCAAAGACACTGGCATGTATAATGCGCCTCAAAGACACTGGCATGTATAATGCGCCTCAAAGACACTGGCATGTATAATGCGCCTCAAAGACACTGGCATGTATAGTGCACCTCAAAGACACTGGCATGTATAGTGCGCCTCAAAGACACTGGCATGTATAATGCGCCTCAAAGACACTGGCATGTATAATGCGCCTCAAAGACTACTTTTATAATGTGACAGTAAAGGTAATCCCATTGATGACAATGCCGTAGGTGAGTGAATTGTTAGAAACGTTACTACACTAGGTCCAGCTTTATTAGGCGATGGACCAGTTTATTTCTTTGCAGCCTCTGCCTAACCCTAATTTAATAACAGAGCCAGGTACCCACTTACATTTGGGCAGACGGGAGCGTGACGGTACCAGATTTCACTTCTAGATATAGGCTAATTTTTCTCTATACAGTATATATAGCTTCGCTGCAACTACTATGTCAAAGCAAATAATACGATAGAGACTGTAATAATAATAGCAGTAGCTCTGGTGGTGCAACAATAGCAGAGGTAGTTGTTCTTGTAGACGACTGAGGAAAGAAAATTTGAGCAAGAATACGTATAGACTGACAGGCCAGACAATGAAATGCGTACTGTAGAATAGCAGAAAGAAATGATGACAAAACTGCACTTGGAAAACCATCTCTACAAAATGTGGATTCAATACGTATGTCTTAGCAACAACATAGACTATGTTAGACACAGATAGTGGTAACATAATAAGAATACAATAGGAAAGAGGAGTTTAAATGTATTGGGAAGTATATGGAAATCAGAAGAAATCACGTCCAACACAAACATCAGAATCTTTCATTCTTATGTGGAGGCAAGTCCTACTCACCTACTTTATGGCTGAGATCTCTGATAACAACAAAAAAAACAACAACCAAGCAGTTACGAACTTGTAAACATGGGTATTCGCATAGAAAACAAAGATTAAAAAGGTATGATAAGATCACCACAGTGGAACTGATGACAGAAAAGCAAGATTAGCACCAGTGGAACAAGAGGAGAAAAAGAGCTGCTATTAAATAGAACACTCTTTGAGGAAACCTGTCAATAGCTTAACAACACAGTCCTTATCCCCAGGGTAAGAGAGGTAGCAGAAGACCTAAGACACGCGGAGAAGGGGACTGGAGACAGACATAAAAGTTATAAAGAAATGGAAATACCTTGAACGGACGGCACTGGACATGAAGCCTTGGCGTGAATATGTTGAACGTCTATTCTTCTTGGGAAGCCAAAGGACAACGACATTGATCACGATGGTGAGCAAGCAACGTTGGAGAGCATTAGTCATTGTAATATAGACCCTTCCAAATTTTTATTGCACTTGTAATTATCACTATTCCATCCCACCGTTTTTATTAGTCATTGTGATTTTCGCTCAATTTAAACCCAGGATTTTAGCAACAGATTAAAACATCCCCAAAACATCATAACGACTCCTCTGGGCACTGGAGACATGCAGTTATAACGACGTCGATTTCACGCATGTTGTCTACGTCCAGTTTTTCTGGCACTATGCTCATCGGGACACTGTGGGGACAAGAGCAAAGAACTGCGAGGCCATTACTTTAAACCAGCGGCCGGGAAGCGAAAGCGCGACCATTGTATCCCGTCCATTATTAAAGGTGTCACTTGCTTCAAATTAGATGCCAGGGACCATAACTGAAGATCAAAGGGGGTTCGGTAATTAATGTCCGCTTTAACGGCTTAGATGAACTAAGGTAATGCCCGTAATAATTAGCGAACATGTGCAGGCAGGTCCAACGGTGCCCTGGTGGCATTAGCATTCGACTGATTGACTGGCAGGGAGATATTACCAAAGTCAAGGTGGTTTTATGTGTATTATTGTTTATGCCTTTTGGTATAGTTTGGAAACACATCAAAGACGAGCAAACAACCAGCAATTTTCCACACATGGACAGGTACACATTTGTCATTTTAAACGGTCGTATCTGTTCTTATCATTATTAAAGTTTGCTGCGCCTTAGTTCGTATTGTGCATTTTAACATCATGTTAAAGGACAGCTAGTAGGCAAAAAGGTAAAGGATCCCGTTCCACGCCCATTGAGGCAAATTGGGAATACGGTGTTAGGCCCGAATTTTCTTGACCATCGGCACACTAGGGGTGATGTGGTCAGCATCACGCCGGCCGCCTTAACCTTCCCAGAGTTGTTCTGGTACCCAATTCATGAGGCTGGGTCGACCCCGGAGCCGTTTGCGGTCTAAATAATCCCACCTCAACTGGGGATCAAACCATGGACCACCTAACTAGGAAGCCAGTGCACTAACTACTGCGCTACTGTGGCTCCATTGTAGCCAAAGTATGTAGATAAATACGTAGTCCGAGAGAATATTCAGGGAGGCTGATCAGACAGACAGACAGACAGACAGACAGACAGACAGACAGACAGACAGACAGACAGACAGACAGACAGACAGACAGACAGACAGACAGACAGACAGACAGACAGATAGATAGATAGATAGATAGATAGATAGATAGATAGATAGATAGATTCATAAACAAATGACATGGAAAAGCCTGGAGCCACACCTTTACTAGCTGCGAGGAAAACAAATACACAATATATATAAAACACTCATGAAAGTTGAACGAGGAATTACGTGGTTGTTTTTGCAATGGAAAACCGCACGACACGATAAACGTAGCCACGGAAAAGTCCACGTGTTGCTATTGACTTGTCTTTGAATCTACGACAGGTGGTCATTGCTAGAGGGAAGCTGCGACGAGAATAGAGGTTCTCAAAAATTTTATTAATCCAGGGTTCCTTTGTGACACATCGCATATTCCAGGGGCTCTTTCTGAAAATAACATCGCCAATAGGAGCTAGAATAGGTACAATACAAATACGAAAACGTAATGCACCAAGACATCATATACTCATATGTGATGCCATAGTCAATTTAACAACAGTTCTGACCAGTGGACGTCCGAGGACCATAACTTGAGAGGCACTGACGTAGGTAACATGGAGAAGCAAGCCATAAGTAAACAATTCAGATGTGGCCCCTATACAAACCAATGGCGTTCTGATCTAACCCTCCAACGCCAAAGCTAAAGATCCCTGGGGTTCCTTTGACCACTGGCTGAGAAGCACCGGAGAAAGACAGAGAGAATAGTACCTGAGCAACGTAAAATATGGACCGGAGAAAGACAGAGAGAATAGTACCTGAGCAACGTAAAATATGAACCGGAGAAAGACAGAGAGAATAGTACCTGAGCAACGTAAAATATGGACACAATCAAATTACAAAGAGTATTCCAGATAATGTCAGGGGAGCAGAAATGAAAGACAGAAATGAGGAGAGGGATAAAATAAGTGATATACTAATTCAAGAGTGGTTACAGCGCTTGCTTCAAAAAGCTACGAGGGTAGAAACCTGTTAGCGCTACTGTCCTCGTCTACCCAGCTGTATGTGGGTTCCTGACTTTACTCTTCAGTTTAGGGAGGTAAAGACATCGAGGAAGGGAACTGGTCACACCACCTTTTTTTTTCATGTAAAACCTTTGCCTCGTTTTGGCGAAGCACGTCCCGTTCAACCCAGTCGGTTATATTAGGGCGCATGTCCAGATATAAAAGACCGTTAGGTCTGGATTTGGGTCACGCCACCTCATGAAGCTGGACCGTTTATAGTGAAATCTCCCCTACGGCTGTACCTGGACCGTTTATAGTGAAATCTCCCCTACGGCTGTACCTGGCTATGGGACTATCTTTGCCGTTACCGGTAAAAAAAAAAAACTAATTCTTGACAAGGGACGAATGTAACATTACAAATATGATACGGATGTTATCTGCATTATCATCAACATCGAAATCAAATAATTACAGAACATTGCCACTGCCAGAGAGCGACATCAAGAAGGGATATTGGAAGAAGAGACAAGTAACAACAAAACATTTTCGAGCCAGTCACTGAACGGCAGTCGAGGAATTTTCTGGCAATGGGCAAATACCCCTTTAATGTCCATCAGCGTTTGGCCAGCCATCAATCAACTAGTCGCCCATGGCAGCGGGCTATAACTAGCCAATCTTCAAAACCGATACACCCATAATGTTAGAGAGAAAGTGATTGGATCTTTAGTGATGAACATCAACAAGCAAATAATAAACGGGGGAAACTAGATTAAAGGGCACGTGACTATGAAGGAGCATGTAACCCGCTCAAATATGACGTCCGTGGGAGAGAATAAGTATGTTGTGTTCTTTCTGTTTGCATGTCCTGATGAAGGCACTAATTCTCCTGTAGTCACTTCATTTCTATCCGTTCTATTTCAACTTCTTCATGTCTTTGTAATCAACCTTATCATGACTAATATTCACTATTTCAACTTCTTCATGTCTTTGTAATCAACCTTATCATGACTAATATTCACTATTTCAACTTCTTCATGTCTTTGTAATCAACCTTATCATGACTAATATTCACTATTTCAACTTCTTCATGTCTTTGTAATCAACCTTATCATGACTAATATTCACTATTTCAACTTCTTCATGTCTTTGTAATCAACCTTATCATGACTAATATTCACTATTTCAACTTCTTCATGTCTTTGTAATCAACCTTATCATGACTAATATTCCACAGCACCATGGAAAAAAAATGAAATGCCTGCGTGCTCTTGTGTTCAATGTAGCTTTCGCGGTGCAATGCGCGACTTGTCCGTACTTTCCTCAAAAGGTGGTGAGTCTGGTTCATTGCTCATTTCCAGGCGTTTCACGTAGACAGTTAGTAATATTAGGATATATAACAATTGGAAGGAGCAGGCGCCACTATGTCTCTAGTTTCAACAGGCTCATTAACAGGATCACTGTCGTGCCAGTTGTGTGCTAGCAGATTTTTTTCAGGATTGGCTCTTTTAGTAGCTTTATCACAACAGCTGATAGATACTAGTAGTTCTTTTTCACTGTTTTTATCAACAGCTCTTACAGGTTTTACTTATTTTCTCATGTCTCCTCCTCCTTAGCTCTCTCGCTTTCTTTCCTTTCACAAGGAGGAAAAAGTCACGTTCCCCAAGTTGACATAAAGTAAAGAAATCGACAAAAGGGACCTTGGATATTATACGCCACAGTCATTTATTGGACGCTTTTGCGATAACTTAGCCCGTTTATTTGAATGCAGTGATGAGAAGATTCTAGAAAATATTTGAAAAGTAACTTTTCTTAATAATAATGTTAGGAATATAAAACCTAGCTGGCCGGATGGCCCATCTTGAGCAGTGAAATAATATGCTTTCATTTATACAGACGGACAGATAATAAGAAAGATATTGACAAAAGACTGTGTTGTTCATATCAGCGAACGTCTGCATTGAAATAAAACATGTCACTAATTTTCAAAAAATTGTGGCCTTGAAGACGCAAGTGCTAAAATCTAGTTGGAATGAAGAGACGGGGTGGGATGGTGAATTGTGGCTAAAAATAACTTTAACGGCAAAATTGTATAGGGGAAGGCAGGGTTGGTTCAAAAAACAAGTGTGTTTTTTTGTGAAACGCAAGTAGAGACGGACGGACCAACAGACAATAAGGCGAAAAAAGAAAAGGCAGTGATTGGCCATAGATGAAGATATTATCGGCGCTCAGACGCGCATTTTGTGCCATTCATAATAAGTTGTCCTAGTAGACACAATGAATTATTAAGTGGTGTAATTCCCAGAAGCTATTGAAATATTTAGAGGGACGCCATCCTAAAGCCAGCAGCTCAGCTGAGTTTTGCTAGCATTTAACTGTGTTCTATATTCATAATTCTGGTACGACTGAAATTATTTCTTTGTACATTTTAATATTTGTGTAAGGTTTCGAGTGATTTGATACTGCAATAGCATAATCTGTCCCTTACAACAAGTAAGGATTCGCTCTAGACCCCCCGCCCCAGTTCAGGGTCTAGAGACAAATAAAATACATAAACTCCCGCAAGGATTATGAAGGACAGATCAAGTGTTGAGATCAGTGGAACATATCACCTATCCTATTCTATGGCAGGAAGCTAATGAACATATTTCAGAATCTGTAGTCTGGGAGAACTTATCCTATGTGAAACCAACTTGGTAAGATGTGTTGTTTGGTCAGAAAGATCTGACCCGTCTATGTGGTGTTGTTGTTGTGTAGTGTTGTGTCCAGAAATGGCTAGAGGATGGAATTCTGACACATGACTAATACTTTGATTGCAGAGCTGTGAGTTTCAGTTGGCACCACTGTGGTGTCAAATGAGTTGTTGATTATTACCAGAGTGGACCCGTGCAGTGACATTTTGTCAGAGCAGCCTATTATAGCCCCCAAGCACGGAGAGGTGGGGCCACCAGACTTCTGATATAGCCCCCAAGCACGGAGAGGTGGGGGCCACCAGATCTCAGCACCAGAGCTACACCTTCAAGCTACGTGAGCGCCTGGTCTGCTGAGAATTCACCAACTCAACTTATTTGCTAACACACCCTTAAAATTTCCATCAAATAAATGGACAATGTGTAGTCACCATAGACAGGGAGTGATGAGGCCACCCCAACAGCACATCCATTAAGTGTTCTCCCAAAATAGATTACACTATAAACAGTAATAATATTAACTAGTCTAGTAACATATATATGTACACACCTTGCATTTATTATGTAATATTCATGCATTTCTTTCATAATTGCTAAACCTTTCATATGTTCTGGCCAAAATAAAACCTTGGTTCAGAACAAATAAATGTAAGAAAATTACTATCCAATTTTTACACACTTGAGTTAGTTCAGTGTATTATAACATTTATTAATATTATTAGACTTAGTAAATATCTGTGTGTGTGTATGTAAACTACCACAACACATTACATATCATTACCCTAGACATTTAACGTAGCCACATTCATTAGTACAAAAAAGATAAGTGTGAGGTCGTAGTGGTAGCAAGAAGGGCCTTCTGACAATTCACAGCTACCTTTTATCTCAGGAGCCTTCACAGCTGACCTCATGCATCACACGTAGTAATATCACCATCATACAATACCATCAAACCCACTACATATATTGGGGTCTCTTTGTCCCGGGATAATTAGCCTATCAAATATATTAGGATCTCCTGGGGGGAGAATTAGATTAGGGGAACACATTATAAAAATTAAAAGTGTCCCTTATAATTAAAAGTGTCCCTGAAAATAAAAGTTGGTGAATCTTCACAGCCAGTGGTAGTTAATTAATTAATTAGAATTATTTTAGACTAGAGTAATTAGAAGTACTTTAGTGGTTGGAAATTTTATTTTGCACATTGCTAGATTTGTTTAAAAAGTATGGCGGAGCTGGCCAAATTCAGATCAGCTGCTGTGCTGACGGCAAAGGAGATGGGAATGGATGGTCAGATTTTAATTCAATATGTAACGGCTGAATGTGATAAATATATTGAAAGGGAAGATAGAAAGGTAGCTGAAGAGAAGAGGTTACAAATTGAGGCTGATAGAGAAATTAAGAGGCTGCAGATTGAGGCTGACAAAGAGGCTAAAGCATTGGAGGCAGAAGAAAAACGACAGCAAAGGGAGGCAGAAGATAAAAAGGCCGAAAGGGAGGCAGAAGATAAAAAGGCCGAAAGGGAGGCAGAAGATAGAAGGTTGCAGAGGGAGCACGAATTACGACTCAGGGAGCTGGAGCTACAAGGCCAGGCTCCTGAAAATGGTGCCAGCCGTTTTGCCTCAGATGCTACGCCCAGTCTGGGAGCCTCAACATCAGCTATGGGGTTTCATTTAGACCATTTTGTTGAAAAAGACGATGACATAGAGGGGTACCTAGGACGTTTTGAGTTATTAGCTACTACATATGGGTTAGAGAGAGAGAAGTGGAGTTTAAAGCTATCACAGGGACTGAGAGGTACTTCTTACGAAGTCTTCGCAAAAATGAACAGAGAAGACCAGGAGAATTATGACATGTTAAAGCAGGCTTTGTTATTGAGGTACGAAAAAAATGGGGAATTTTATCGTAGGAAATTTAGAAATGCCAAACTGTTGTCTGGGGAGACATACCACCAATTCTCTGCCAGACTAGAAACCTATTTGGAGAAATGGACTGCTCTGGGGAAGACCCAAGATCTTAAAGAAATGATCATGATTGAGCAATTGAGAGAGTCCATGGCTCCAGACATGAGAAAATTTCTCATAGAACAAGGTGCAGAGAAATTGGGAGAGGTTTTAAATGTCGCTGAAAGGTATCAGGCAGCCCAGGCAGAGGTAAGTGGGGCTAAAAAGAAGCACATAGACACTTTTAAAGCTCCACAGCAATTTAAAAAATTTGATAATAGTGTAGCATAATGGATAAATACGCTTAGTTAGATTGTATTATGTATACACACTGCCTTCGCCAAAGAGTTAATCGCGAGTGCCAAAGAGTTGATCGCGAGCGACAATATTTACCAGCACACGCATGCGCAGTCTATACCTCGAAGGGAAGGAGAGAAACGGAAATATTCATAATGGCGAAGCAATTTGTGCATTGGGACGGATGGAATTTCTTAAAGGACGACTTTGGGAAGTGTCGTTATACAAGAATAATAACGGAGTTCGCTGGTGGGAATGTTCATACATGGAAATCTAAAAGGAAATTGGTAAGTAGGATGTATCTACTGAGATATCGTTTAGTTTGTGAGATGGCCACTTTCGAGGGTTAGGCCTAGTTTTTATCTAAATAAATTTATTTGGGACTGCATACCCACATGGAAAGCCAATCTCAAGGGATGGATTTGAAGCTTGTCACAGGGGATTTCGAATGATATTGACCAGACAGTGATAACCTAGGCCATTTAAAATATATGCCTTAATAAATTGCAAGGTTACACACAATGAGCCCAAAGAAGACATTTTCTATAATTATTTTGGGCCAATCAGATACGACTCCCTCTGACGTACGCTCCATTAGTATATAAGGGAGGCAGTTTCAAAATTCATTTATCACACACAACCTTGTTAAGCCCAGCCAGAAGAAGCAGAGTAGACCACTGTCATTGCCAAGCCAATTTTGACTATGCAGGGCAGGAATCCTCACTAAAAGTGTAATTCTGTGTTGGAGAAAGATTCTGAGAGGGATCCTAGTGCACCATCACAAGTGTGATCATGTTCTGAGGTCTGAGGTCCTTATATCCTGCTATATGTGAAGCCCAGAGATAGAAGGAGCCTATTACTGTCATTCCCCTTACTGTTTGGGAGTTTGTGCAGCACAGACTATCAGTGTGTTAGTACAGTGCAACCGACCTGTACCAGAGTTACTGACTTGGACCAGAGTTAAGTCCCATGTTCCTAGAAACCAATGTGAGACCAGCTACTACTGTCAATAGAATGTTTTAGATGATGAACTTGAGCTGTAAAGATAGGAGAGACAGATAAACTTTAATTATTCATTATTAAAATAAATACAGAAGGACGGTGAACATTCCTGGTGGACAAGATCTAGTGTAAAGGAACTTGTTAATTAATAGATCCAAAGTGGATCCTTGTTCTTTTGTATTTACTTACAAATAGATTGGAATGTACATACTCTACCATAATCACCATTGCCGCAACATTCACCCATCATTACAATAGTACATAGTGTAGATAATAAATTATTTGAATTGTAAGCCACTTGAGTTATTAATTACTTTTATTCAAAGGAGTTACAGTTCAATTTTCATAGTTACATAAGTACATCATAGGAGATCAAAAGTGAGAGGGCACCAGTATAATCTGCTTGTCTATATCTAATTCTTGCTACAGATTATTCACAGCATTGATCTTCTCGTGAGAGTGAGACCAGTGAACCCTAGACACTGGGACTTCACCTTTGTTCAGGAGAGAACCCTACTTCTGTCAATACTATCACTACATCTATATATATAAACCTCTCGCTACACTGGGGGCCGGTCCGGGATATTCCTGTGTCCACAGAGCCATATACTATTGTTGCGTGATAAATTCTCGCAACATCGTTTTATTTCAATATCTGTTTTATAACGCAAGGGCAACAACTGCTTGAAATCTATAGTCACTTTTCTCGGTAAGCATTTGTCTTCTCGCGTTAGTATCGAATGCAGTTAACTTTTGAGCTGTGGTCATTTTTGCGCTGGACTGCGCATGACTTGTCTTGTTTTTTTGGTCGATCGGTTTCCGCCCACCACTAGTGGGAGTGAGCGATTTGGAATGGCGAAAGAGATGCCTCGTTGAAGAGGGGATCTCCGCTTTTTTTTGTTCTGTCAGGGATGTGTAGTCCTCTTATGGATATTTCGTTTAGTCGAGATAATACCTCTAGTGTTTTCCCACATGTCGGGAGGCGTGATATTTCTGTGTATTTCATGAAAGCAAGGTAAATTGACTTTTTTTCATTAACTCTATCGATTTTGGGTCGTGAGCGATTTCGATTCATAGCCTGTCTCCGAAAGTCGTCGTCACGAGATGTTCTTTCCCAGCTCACATGTCGCTGCATTGTACTGCATCGGTTGATGCATGTACCAAGGACCATTACTTGCTACTTTGTTAAATGAACTAGGTTTAGAAAACCTTTATTATCTAGAGGATATTCTTGAGGACATTATTTATACTTCGGCAGACGTGTCTGTCTTGCTGAAGTCAAACTAAGGAGAGTGAACTGATCTCATACATCTGGTTATCTCCTGGCTGTTATAGAAAAGGATGGAGTTGTTCACCTGACTACATTTACAGCACTATGAAATATAACATGCATCTGACTCATCATTGTAATGCTGTCTACCGTTTATTGCTGTATTGAATGTTGCTGTGATAATGACTGTTTGATGTGCCTACACATTTGCGTAACCATTTTGTCACTGTGGCGTCCACAATAAATAATGAAGAAAAACGTCAACGGCTGTTTCAAGACTCATTGACTTTATACGTCGTGAGTTTACTGACGTCCTATGTGGATTGCCCTGTTATTGTTGCATGAACATTGTTTTGACTGAACACATCTACACACTACACAAAACCAGACATGCGGATGCCATCCATCATCATATGGCATCACGCATCATTTGGTGGCCATAAGCTGGTTTGATTCTGGTACTAGCAAACACGGGGTCCCTTACCCACTTCATTTTCAACAAGAATTCATCAGCATCCTTCAAGAAATTAACATTCTTCAATACAGTCAACATCTTCAAAATTTTCAAAGTACTCGGCGTTGCCCGGTAAAAGTCAAAATTTCAACTTTTTGACGGAAACAAGAATTTGACAGTACCCGGCGTTGTTACATGTTGCCGGATAACTCGGACTGCTGTTATCTTTTACGCAAGTCAAGCAAGTTGCTGCTGTCAAGGTTCCAGTGCTGTCGTTTTTTGAGAAGGTCAAGTGCCGGTTGAAACGGGTTGTTTTCTGAAGAAGGCCAAGTACCGATTTCCATCAACTTACTTTTGGATTAGAAGGTCAAGTGCCGAAACAACTCAACACACAGTATTTCAGAAGCTCTTGTACCATCGTGTTAGCAGTGGAAGCAGTTCAGATGTGCCATCATCGTTGGAGCTTCGCTCTTTAGGACGTTGATTGACATCCGTTTTTCTGCTGTTCTACGATTGGAAGCCTTTAAGTTAAGTGGCCTGTTTGTATGTAAACTGTGCCCTTATACTTCTGCTGAGTCTTCTGTGTATCATCTCATTCTATATGTTATATGTCTATATGTTATTTGTATATTTATATGTTTATATTTCAGCGGGTTCTCGGTTGGGTGGTGTCTCCGTTAGATTATGCCACGTCATAGAGGTCGTCTATTGTGAGCGTTTTCTGTAGGGTTTGCAAATTTCCGATACTGGAATTTGCTAAGCGACTTCTGTTGCTATTTATGTTAGCTGTGATGACATGTTTTAATATTGTTTTCGTTATTATTTCACATTCTTTAGTTTTGTTGTGATTTGTTTGTATTTGTTAGCCTACTCTTGTCTATAATTTAGTTTCATACAACATTTTTGTTTATACACTGTGGTGTCATGTATTTTGTTTAATTCTATCGCAGATATCGTCACATTTTTTGTGATATTTCATTAATTTCTGCTTTATTTTTAGTTGATTTCTGCGAAAGTTTTTGTATTGTTGCTGATCTTTGTTATTGTTTACATTGTTATTGTTTACATTGTTTGTATTGTTTACATTTTCAATGTTTACATTCTGCATGTGTTTACATAGTCATTGTTTACAGTTATAGTAATTAGTTAATGGGCTATGCTAATGCACTGTTACTACTATACTGATGATAAATGAATGATGAATAGTGTCGTGCACTATTGAATGAGAAGTGCACTTATGATCAAGATTTGAGTGCTGATATTTCATATACAAGTTCTTTGATTGGAGACTTGTTTCCCACAGAGACTGGGATAATATAATGTGATGTGAATATACAAGTGCTTAATTAAGACTTGTTACACTTAGGTTTGAAATAAATTAGTTAATTATTTCAGGTTTTGGACTCATATGTTAGACAACATGTCTACATTTGAGCACTTTATTGAGCAGGGTAAATTGCTTGGGAAGACTGGTGATAAGTTAGAAGAATTTGCAACTGCTCGATATGATAAAGCAATGGAAGCTGAACAAAAGAAACTGCATATGGAAGCTGAACAAAAGAAACTGCAGATGCAGGTGGATGAAAAGAGATTCCAAATGGAAATGGAAAAACAAAAAAGGGAATCAGAAGCTGAGGAAAGAAAGCTACAGCTAGAGGCTGAGAATAAAAGACTTGAAAAAGAAGCTGAGAATAAAAGACTTGAAAAAGAAGCTGAAAATAAAAGACTTGAAAAAGAAGCTGAAAATAAAAGACTTGAAAAAGAAGCTGAAAATGAAAGACTTCAAATGCAGGCTCAAGCTGAAGAAAGGAAGTTACAAAGAGAGTCTGATGAGAGGAAAGCAAAAATGGAACATGAAGAAAAACTCTTAGCTTTAGAGTTGGAGAAATTGAAATTGACGAGCATGAGTAATGGTAATGATTCAAACAAGGGTTCATCTTCTGGGAAGGCTAATAATGATACTTTTAAGATTAAGTTACCAACATTTAGTCCTTCCAGTGATGACATAATGTTCTATCTGGACAGATTTGAACAAGCATGTACAGCTCATAACATAGACAAAGCAAAATATGTTTATCAGTTATCAGGGATACTGACAGGTAAAGCTCTAAGTATATTAAATATGGTGGATGAACCTGACAAGAGCAATTATGAGGTTGTCAGGGCCGCTTTGTTAAAGAAATATCAGCTTAACGAAGACGGCTATCGTCTACAATTTAAAAACATGTTACCTGAAAATGGAGTTGAATTCTCCGAGTTTATTGCAAGAATACGCATTACTTTCTCACGATGGGTTGAACTATCTAAGACGGAAAAAACTTATGAAGGACTTATGGACTTAATACTTAGAGACAAAGTCATGTCGTCTGTCAATGAGTCTTTCCTTGCTTTCCTTCATGAACGTAAACCTAAAACAATAAAAGAAATGGAAGATTTCTGTTGCCAATACGTAACTGCGCACCCACACATAACCATGGGTAACTCTAAGGTGAAAGAAGGTTTACCAGTTGCTTCGGCAGCTCCGTATGGTCAAAACTTTGCTCGTAGATCCCAACAAAATTTTGATAGAAAGGGCAGCGGTAATTTCTGTCAAAATCATGGAAACCAATTTCATGGTGATTCTTCTTCGAAGAATTGGAGACAACCTGATAGTGGTCGTTACTATCACCCTAATAATTATAAGCATTTCAAAAGAGGATATGGTAATAGAGGTTATTCCTGCCGAAGACCTCAGAACCAAACAAATAGATGTTCGCAATGATGAATGTTGAATAAGTGTCGTTGCTCACTATTGATTGGAGAAGTGCACTTGCACACTTTTTGTAGGTTTTGCAATGCCAACCAAACTTTAACTTTATTGTACTGCATGGTGCACTTATTTTTCTGCATCTTTGTGGCACTTGTGCGATTGATGTGGTAGTTTGGCACTTATGTTGTGCAATGCGCTTTGCGCACAATTTTTTATGATGATGGGTGCAACAAGTAATAAACTGCAAAAGCAGTTGCACTTATATCTTAATGATAACAACCCATTTGGCACTTAAGAACTTTACCGGGTGCAAAGAGTGTTCTGGCACTGTCAGGGTCTACTTTGGGCTAAGTTTGCTGCACGTACCAACTTATGACTTGTGTGGAACCTGTGGTGTTGCACGTGTTTGTTGGCGATTGTCACGGGTATTACTTTATTGGTCGTGACGGGCAATTGCACTTTGTGACTTCGTTCTTTGATCTGAGGTTGATATACTTATGGGTCCTCTATAATGGCACACTTTATGCTGCGTGCACTTACTTGCAATGCACAACTGTCAGTGCCTTTCTCCGTATCTGGTATGCACGACTTGCCTGTGCACTGTATGCTTTAACTTACACAGTTGCAACACTTGTGCACACTTTTGTGCACTTTTGCTTGGAAGTGCATGCACTGCTTTAGAAGTGCACTTTAGCAAAGTGCATTGCATCACACTCTTATTGTTTTTCTTGGTTACCTTGTGCACATGCTGAAGATGCCACCTTTATCCCATGGCACCATACCTACTGTTCGTGCAGCTTATGCATGCTGGTGCTGCTTTATGATAGCTAGTGTTGCCGTGCACTTATTACTTAGTATTACATTTTTACTTTATGAAATCAAGATTTTGGAGTGTTTTGTAGATGAAGTTAGTTTTGAGCTGCTGCTGATATTTCATATACAAGTTTCTTTGATTGGAGACTTGTTTTTCCCACAGAGGACTGATGGGAATAATATAAATGGTGATGTGAATATACAGTGCTTAATTAAGACTTGTTGTTACACTTAGGTTTGAAATAAATTAGTTAATTATTTCAGGTTTTGGACTCATATGTTAGACAACATGTCTACATTTGAGCACTTTATTGAGCAGGGTAAATTGCTTGGGAAGACTGGTGATAAGTTAGAAGCATTTGCAACTGCTCGATATGATAAAGCAATGGAAGCTGAACAAAAGAAACTGCATATGGAAGCTGAACAAAAGAAACTGCAGATGCAGGTGGATGAAAAGAGATTCCAAATGGAAATGGAAAAACAAAAAAAGGGAATCAGAAGCTGAGGAAAGAAAGCTACAGCTAGAGGCTGAGAATAAAAGACTTGAAAAAGAAGCTGAAAATAAAAGACTTGAAAAAGAAGCTGAAAATGAAAGACTTCAAATGCAGACTCAAGCTGAAGAAAGGAAGTTACAAAGAGAGTCTGATGAGAGGAAAGCAAAAATGGAACATGAAGAAAAACTCTTAGATTTAGAGTTGGAGAAATTGAAATTGACGAGCATGAGTAATGGTAATGATTCAAACAAGGGTTCATCTTCTGGGAAGGCTAATAATGATACTTTTAAGATTAAGTTACCAACATTTAGTCCTTCCAGTGATGACATCATGTTCTATCTGGACAGATTTGAACAAGCATGTACAGCTCATAACATAGACAAAGCAAAATATGTTTATCAGTTATCAGGGATACTGACAGGTAAAGCTCTAAGTATATTAAATATGGTGGATGAACCTGACAAGAACAATTATGAGGTTGTCAGGGCCGCTTTGTTAAAGAAATATCAGCTTAACGAAGACGGCTAACGTCTACAATTTAAAAACATGTTACCTGAAAATGGAGTTGAATTCTCCGAGTTTATTGCAAGAATACGCATTACTTTCTCACGATGGGTTGAACTATCTAAGACGGAAAAAACTTATGAAGGACTTATGGACTTAATACTTAGAGACAAAGTCATGTCGTCTGTCAATGAGTCTTTCCTTGCTTTCCTTCATGAACGTAAACCTAAACAATAAAAGAAATGGAAGATTTCTGTTGCCAATACGTAACTGCGCACCCACACATAACCATGGGTAACTCTAAGGTGAAAGAAGGTTTACCAGTTGCTTACTGGCTCCGCTCCGTATGGTCAAAACTTTGCTCGTAGATCCCAACAAAATTTTGATAGAAAGGGCAGCGGTAATTTCTGTCAAAATCATGGAAACCAATTTCATGGTGATTCTTCTTCGAAGAATTGGAGACAACCTGATAGTGGTAGTTACTATCACCCTAATAATTCTAAGCATTTCAAAAGAGGATATGGTAATAGAGGTTATTCCTGCCGAAGACCTCAGAACCAAACAAATAGATGTTCGCATCAATGTGAACATGATAGTAATCGTGGAAACTGGAATTCGAACCAGTATAACAATTACAATAGAGACAATAATAACTGCAGAGATAATAATAACTCTGATAACTTCAGAGGTAATAATAGTCGGGGTAGATCTCAACACAAAAAAAAAGAGATATCAGCAGGCTAATGCTGTACAACAGGAAACTGAGGGAGCCTGTAATCATGTTGTTGATAGTAAAAACTTTGACGCTGTCACTAGTTTGCTTTTGACTTTGAATGAGGAGAGCAAAACAAATGCCAATGCAGTAAACTTTATTCGAACCGTAGGGGTACCATCAATGTGAACATGATAGTAATCGTGGAAACTGGAATTCGAACCAGGATAACAATTACAATAGAGACAATAATAACTGCAGAGATAATAATAACTCTGATAACTTCAGAGGTAATAATAGTCGGGGTAGATCTCAACACAAAAAAAAGAGATATCAGCAGGCTAATGCTGTACAACAGGAAACTGAGGGAGCCTGTAATCATGTTGTTGATAGTAAAAACTTTGACGCTGTCACTGGTTCTGCTTTTGACTTTGAGAGAGCAAACAAATGCCCCCAATGCAGTACTTTATTCGAACCGGGTACCATAACTACTTTGAGTTGTGGTCACCCACTTCCCGCTCTTCCTGCTGCTGTTGCGCATGACGGGAGGGGTTCTTTAATTCTACATAAGGGTCTTGTTAATGATACTCCGGTCTCACTACTTTTCGATTCCGGATGCACCACTATTGGTGTTAGACAATCGCTTGTAGATCCATCTTGTGCTACAGGAAGGGTTATTAAATGTGTCACATTTGGCGGCACTCTAGAAAAATATCCTACTGCTGTAATTCGCATTGCCACTCCTTTCTTTACTGGAGATGTGCATGCTTGTCTCTTACCTAATCCTATTGCGGACCTTATTATTGGTCGTATTCACGGAGTTAGGGAGTGTACCCCACAGCAGATTGCTGCTTGGGAAGATAATAACATGCAAGCTACAAATGCAGTAGTTACAAGAGCACAAGCTCTACAAACACCCGAAACTTCACTGAATAGTGATAATGAAGTTGATAGCCAAGATAGTCACTTAGTAATCACTCGTGACTCTTTCATAAAATTGCAAGAAGAAGATCCTTCTTTAAAAAAATTCTTCGTTCTTGCGAAGAAAGGTGATCCGAATCAGGATACAAATAGAAAATCTTGGATTGCAATGAGAAACGGCGTACTTGTACGTATGGTACAAGATTCGACTACGTCGGCACATTCGCAAATTCTTGTTCCCAAGAGCATGAGAGTCCAAATATTACAACATGCTCATGACTCGCAATGTGCTGGACATATGGGTTTTGCCCGTACGAAGTCGAGAGTCCTTGCGGCTTTCTTTTGGCCTTTTGTCAATAAGGACATTCGTATTTACTGCCGATCATGCAAGGTATGTCAGGAGGTCAAATCTAGAGGACCACGACATGCTGCGCCTATCCAGGCTGCTGACATTCCTATTCGGCCGTTTCAGAAAATGGCCATAGATATTATTGGCCCTTTTAAGGTCAAGTCGGCCAGAGGACATCAGTTTATCCTTACATGTGTCGATATGTGCACACGTTGGCCAGAGGCTATTCCTCTTAAGAGCATATCTACTACAGATATCGCAGATGCTCTTTGGTTGATATTTTCTCGCTTGGGGTTCCCCAGAGAAATATTGTCAGACCATGGCACTCAACTCATATCTGACACTATGTCACAGGTAATGTCTACCTTACATATTGAACGATCTCTCAGTAGTATCTACCATCCTATGTCTAATGGGTTAGTTGAGCGTCTGAATAGAACGCTCAAGACTTTGCTTGGTAAGATAACTGAAGATCATCCTCAAGATTGGGACAGGGTTTTACCCGCGGCTCTCTTTGCCTATAGAGAAGTCCCTAATGAACACACAGGATTTTCTCCCTTCGAACTTGTCTTTGGCGCGCGTCCACGCGGCCCTATGTCTTTATTACACGATCTCATCACTGCCGATGATATTAGCGATGAAACTCAATCCTCATATGAGTATGTCATTGCTCTTAGACAAAAGATCATTGAGGCATGTAAGCTAGCAACTGCTTCATCAGAAATTGCTAAAGAGAAGGCAAGGCAGTTTGCTAACAAGAATAGATGTCTACGACAACTTTGTCCAGGTGACAAAGCATTCGTCCTACTCCCCAGTAGGGAAAATAGACTTCTTATTGCATGGAAAGGTCCGTATGCAATAGTCTCTCGGATTTCCGATGTTGACTATGTGGTCGATATTGATGGAAAGCATAAAACTTTCCACATAAACATGCTTTCGGAATTTCACGAACGTCCGGACTATTTGCTGCCTATTTTCCAGGCAACGGATGATGCTCCTGCACCTCACGGTCATTATTCATCCCTGTCTGTCATTCAGGATGAGGAAGCTACCTTCTCTGATGTCAACCTTCCCCTTCCAGTGGTTCCATTACATTCCACGGAATCTTGGAAAAACGTTTCTGTTTCTCCTAATCTTTCTGGTGACGAACATCGACAAGTCTCGTCGATGTTACAAACATTTCAGGATGTTCTCACTGACATTCCTGGACACACAGATGTCATAGAACATGACATAATTCTTACCGACAATAATCCAATTAGGGTTAGGCCGTATCCTATTCCTATACACTTTCAGTCGCAAGTGGAAAAGGAATTGGATGAAATGATTCAATTAAATATAATTGAACCATCGACTTCACCATATTCTTCTTCCATGGTTATTGTCCGGAAGAAGGATAAGAACATACGAATTTGCGTTGATTATCGCAAATTGAATCAGGTCACAAAGTTCGACGCTGAACCGATGCCTTTGTTAGAAGATCTACTGATTAGACTTTCTAATTCTAGATTCTTCACTAAACTTGACTTGTCTAAAGGTTATTGGCAAGTGCCTTTAGCAGAGCATGCCAAACCTCTTACTGCTTTTTCTACACCTAGGGGTCTATTTCAATGGAATGTTATGCCTTTTGGTCTCATGAACGCCCCTGCCACTTTCGTTCGCATGATGCGTCGAATTCTGTCACATCGTTCGGATGTCATCGCATACTTAGATGACATCTGTCTCTTCAGTGATACCTGGGAAGATCACTATTTAGGGTTATATGACTTACTGTCCACTCTACGTGAGAATAATTTGACAGCAAAACCTTCTAAAGCTTTTGTTGGTTTTGGTGAAATCTCTTTCCTGGGTCATCGTGTTGGTCATGGTCTCTTGAAGACAGAAGACCACAATACTTCCAAAATACTGAACATCTCTGTTCCTAAAACGAAGAAACAAGTTAGGAGTCTCTTAGGTTTAATTCAATTTTATGGGAGATTTATTCCAAATTTATCTTCGATCATGGCACCTCTCTCAACATTGTTGAAGAAAGGTTCGCCTAATCTGGTCCGTTGGTCTGAAGAATGCCAATCTTCACTAGACCAAATCAAGAATATATTTTCTTCTCCTCCCATCTTAAGATTACCTACTCTTGATAGGACTTTTGTTCTTCGGAGTGATGCTTCATCCACTGGGATTGGAGCAGCACTGATGCAAGAATATGCAAATACTCTGCATCCTGTTATGTACATTTCTAGAAAACTAAATGCGGCAGAGAGGAACTACTCGGTTTTAGACCGTGAGTTGTTAGCGATGGTTTGGTCAATTCTAAAGCTACAAAGATTCCTCCTGGGCGCACATTTCATTCTAGAGACTGATCAGAAAGCTCTTACAGCTATTCAGACTAAGAATTTGAAGAGTTCGAGATCCACTCGATATGCTATAGCTCTTCAACCTTTTCACTTCACGGTACGAGCTATCCGTGGTGCGGATAATGTGATGGCTGACATTTTGTCTAGATGCCCACATGACTCCAACTAATACTTCTGTCCTATATTTCCATATATTACAGAGTCATAACACACCTATATTTCTACAATAGATTAGCACATCTGTACTTACTTTATATGTACACACTATCGTGCTTTGTTGTCATCTTCTTCTGTTCGTTTTTTAAGATGATAGAGGAGGACTGAGTAGTTAATATAAGGGCCGTTAGTTTACTAAACAGCCACAATTATTAATAATGTATTGTACCTTATGAAGCATATTAGTTATTAATTAGCATTATATTGCTTGTACTTTCTCAGAATGTCATTGTTGAGCTGAGGACTTACCTTACGAGTTCTAGATTGTGTACTTACCCTCGGAATACCAGAGCATATGTCCTGGATCGTCATGTAGTTTAACTTTACTATGTACTTATGTCATTACATGTCAAAGAATGTACTATTTAAATTTTCCTATCAGATTTGTACATCCATTTTTAAAGACAATATTAGAGTATGCTGTTTAATGATGATTATAGTAACTTGCATACGTATATTGTGTTTACATGCTAACGTGATGTGTGTTGGTGACACCTCCCCGATGTGAATATTTTTTGAGACATATTTATTTTTCTGTTGAGGTATATCCTCACCAGACACTCTATAATTAGCCTATTGTTTGGCAATTTAATTAATTATCAGCGCATAATTCGTGCGTTTTGAGCCGCTTATCGCTTGCTCTTTGATATTGAAAAAAAAAATATGTTCCACATTTTTTTTTATCGGGAGGAGGTGGTGATATGTTGCGTGATAAATTCTCGCAACATCGTTTTATTTCAATATCTGTTTTATAACGCAAGGGCAACAACTGCTTGAAATTTATAGTCACTTTTCTCGGTAAGCATTTGTCTTCTCGCGTTGGTATCGAATGCAGTTAACTTTTGAGCTGTGGTCATTTTTGCGCTGGACTGCGCATGACTTGTCTTGTTTTTTGGTCGATCGGTTTCCGCCCACCACTAGTGGGAGTGAGCGATTTGGAATGGCGAAAGAGATGCCTCGTTGAAGAGGGGATCTCCGCTTTTTTTTGTTCTGTCAGGGATGTGTAGTCCTCTTATGGATATTTCGTTTAGTCGAGATAATACCTCTAGTGTTTTCCCACATGTCGGGAGGCGTGATATTTCTGTGTATTTCATGAAAGCAAGGTAAATTGACTTTTTCATTAACTCTATCGATTTTGGGTCGTGAGCGATTTCGATTCATAGCCTGTCTCCGAAAGTCGTCGTCACGCGATGTTCTTTCCCAGCTCACATGTCGCTGCATTGTACTGCATCGGTTGATGCATGTACCAAGGACCATTACTTGCTACTTTGTTAAATGAACTAGGTTTAGAAAACCTTTATTATCTAGAGGATATTTTTGAGGACATTATTTATACTTCGGCAGACGTGTCTGTCTTGCTGAAGTCAAACTAAGGAGAGTGAACTGATCTCATACATCTGGTTATCTCCTGGCTGTTATAGAAAAGGATGGAGTTGTTCACCTGACTACATTTACAGCACTATGAAATATAACATGCATCTGACTCATCATTGTAATGCTGTCTACCGTTTATTGCTGTATTGAATGTTGCTGTGATAATGACTGTTTGATGTGCCTACACATTTGCGTAACCATTTTGTCACTGTGGCGTCCACAATAAATAATGAAGAAAAACGTCAACGGCTGTTTCAAGACTCATTGACTTTATACGTCGTGAGTTTACTGACGTCCTATGTGGATTGCCCTGTTATTGTTGCATGAACATTGTTTTGACTGAACACATCTACACACTACACAAAACCAGACATGCGGATGCCATCCATCATCATATGGCATCACGCATCAACTATCTACACTATCTATCTCTTGTCTGGCTAGAGCCACTAGTAGTGTGTAAAGTAATATTTTAATAATTGAATTTTAAATTAAATTTTCATTAGGAAGTACCATTGAGTACTAGAAAGACAGTAGAGGCTCACATCGGTTACTTGGATTGTATTGTTGTTAATTAATTAAGTAATTTAATTGGTTAATACTGTTGATAGAACTAGATACCCTCTTATTGGTAATACATCATGGCTGAATTGGTGAAGTTTAGAGCTGCGATTATGCAGGAAGGAAAAGACTTGGGTTTGACAGGAGATGCTCTAATTCGACATATCACAACTGAAGTAGATAAATATTTAGATAGAGAGAATAAAAGAATGGAAGCTGAAGCTGATAGAGAGACTAAAAGAATGGAGGCGGAGGCTCAAACTAAGAAATTAGAAGCTGAAAGAGAAGCCGAAGAACGAAGGTTGCAAAGAGCTCATGAGTTGAGTTTAAGGGAGCTTGAAATCCAGGGAACTGCTAGCAATCATGGTGGTAGCTCGCCTCAGTCTGAAAGTAACTCCAACCAAAGTACTTCTACGGGAGCCATGAACTTTCATTTGGATCCTTTTATTGAAAAGGACGAAGGAATAGAAGACTTCCTTGACAGGTATGAGCGGGTGGCTACCTCATATGGTTTGGAAAAAGAGAAGTGGAATTTGAAGTTGTCACAAGGATTGAAAGGAGTAGCTTATAATGTGTTCTTAAAACTTTTAAGAGAAGATCAGAACAATTATGAAGCCTTAAAACAAGCATTGTTGGTTATGTATGAACAGAATGCAGACTCTTACCGTAGAAAATTTAGAAGTGCTACACTTCTAACAGGAGAAACATATCAGCAGTTTGCCGCAAGGTTAGAGATGTATTTGCTGAGGTGGTGTCAATTAGGAAATTTTACTCCGGATTTTGAAGGGATCAAGGAGATGATCTTAATAGAACAACTCCTGGAGTCCATGTCGCCTGAGACAAAGACCTTCCTAATAGAGCACAAGAGAGAGAGACTTGAGGAAATAATCATCTATGCAGAGAGTCATAAACTGGCTCATCCCATGTCTCAAGTGAATAAGAGGAAACAAGGAGAAAGCTTTAAAACAGACCCAAACTCACATAAGTTTGAGCAAAAGGACAATACAACCAGATACAAAACCAGATATGAAACTAAAGACAAGGACCCTCTAGAATCAGATAATAAACCTTCAAGAAAGGAAGGAAAGTGGTGTAAATCTTGCCAAATGAGTAACCACTCTACTGCGCAATGCAGAAGAAAAAACCCTCCTCATTTTGCTGCATGTCTCCAGGTGAGGACTTCTGATAGGAAGGATCTGACAGTGAGTCAGAACAGCCTCCATCACCCACCAATACAGGAGGAAGTGACTGTAAATGGCAAACAAGTCACAGGGATATATGACACAGGTTTGTCGTATGATGCAGTCATTTGTGCATCTCTAGTGCGCCCTGAACAAATCACCACAGAAACAGTGGACATTCAAGGGCCACTTAAGGGAGCATTACCCCTAACTTTGCCCATAGCGAAGATTCTAGTCAGTTGTCGCTATGTGGAAGGGGAAATAAATGCAGCAGTAATAGAGAATCCCCTCTACCCCTTGATGTTGGGGCGTAAATATGTGTTCCTGGGAAATCCAATAAAACCTGTAGTTGTGGAACATAACCGGACCAGGTCAGGCTCCCAGAACCAAGAGAGGGACAATAAATTTAAATTTCATCCTATTGAGATGAAACAGGCTCAAGCAGCAGACAGCACCATGAAGCCTTGTTTTGGCAAATTGCCAAAGGCCCATAACCCTCCAGAGAAAGGAGACTACTATATAGAAAATGGCCTACTCTACCGACAAGCTGGAAAAGGACCTAAAGGGCATGGACAGCTGGTAGTGCCAAAATTCTACAGGGAGGAAATTATGGAGCAAGAGCATGCTACATCAGGCAGTGGTCACAGAGGAAAAGGGGCCACTGGTCAAAATATAGCATTGCGATATTACTGGCCAGGAATAATTGAAGACATAAGTCGGTATATTAAGTCCTGTTCAGAATGTAACCAGGTAACCTCATTCAGAAGCATAGACCAGTTACAGGACCTAGGGAAGCATTGCTGCGGACGTAGGCCCATTAAGAAAACTCAGAAGAGAAAACAACAGGTAGATGCGGTGATAAAGAGAAAACAAAATCACAAGTCTACTGTTACACCAGTACCCATGGCAACTCTCTGTATTGTACAGAGAGGGGACGAAAGAAATCCCACCCCGACTAAATATTGTTCGGAACACCATGGCCTTGATCATCTGGAAGAATTGGTTAGTCAGCAACCAGTATTAAATAAGCTGCGGAAACCAACCAGAATCATAGGAGGTAGGAACCAGGGCTGTACCAGACCATTGATGGATACAGGCCCCACTTCGGTATACTGCCCCTTAAAATAGAAATAGGTGTGGATCCGGCAACGCTGTTGTTTGGCCGTACCATACACAGTCCACTGGAAGCATTGTTGCGGACATGGACTGAACCATACAAAGCACTCAGGGAAGAGATTAATCACTTAGTAAAGGAGAAAATTATGTCCAAATCAGAATCTCCCTACAGTGGTGTTGTTAAGAAAACCTAGTGGAGTTTATTACTGGCAACTTACTCAGTTACAGTACAGTACATTCCTGGTAAGGAAAATGTTGGAGCAGACTTTTTAAGTCGTCATCCTACAGTTCTGGAAGGAAAGAATGAACAATCATAACTTCAGCATATGTTCCCACTAAATAGACTGTACGTAGTACAGTCTAAAAAAGATGGGGCCTATGTAGCATAATGGATAAATACGCTTAGTTAGATTGTATTAGTTATACACACTGCCTTCGCCAAAGAGTTAATCGCGAGTGCCAAAGAGTTAATCGCGAGCGACAATATTTACCAGCACACGCATGCGCAGTCTATACCTCGAAGGGAAGGAGAGAAACGGAAATATTCATAATGGCGAAGCAATTTATGCATTGGGACGGATGGAATTTCTTAAAGGACGACTTTGGGAAGTGTCGTTATACAAGAATAATAACGGAGTTCGCTGGTGGGAATGTTCATACATGGAAATCTAAAAGGAAATTGGTAAGTAGGATGTATCTACTGAGATATCGTTTAGTTTGTGAGATGGCCACTTTCGAGGGTTAGGCCTAGTTTTAATCTAAATAAATTTATTTGGACTGCATACCCACATGGAAAGCCAATATCAAGGAATGGATTTGAAGCTTGTCACAGGGGATTTCGAAGGATATTGACCAGACAGTGATAACCTAGGCCATTTAAGATATATATGCCTTAATAAATTGCAAGGTTACACACAATGAGCCCAAAGAAGACATTTTCTATAATTATTTTGGGCCAATCAGATACGACTCCCTCTGACGCACGCTCCATTAGTATATAAGGGAGGCAGTTTCAAAATTCATTTATCACACACAACCTTGTTAAGCCCAGCCAGAAGAAGCAGAGTAGACCACTGTCATTGCCAAGCCAATTTTGACTATGCAGGGCAGGAATCCTCACTAAAAGTGTAATTCTGTGTTGGAGAAAGATTCTGAGAGGGATCCTAGTGCACCATCACAAGTGTGATCATGTTCTGAGGTCTGAGGTCCTTATATCCTGCTATATGTGAAGCCCAGAGATAGAAGGAGCCTATTACTGTCATTCCCCTTACTGTTTGGGAGTTTGTGCAGCACAGACTATCAGTGTGTTAGTACAGTGCAACCGACCTGTACCAGAGTTACTGACTTGGACCAGAGTTAAGTCCCATGTTCCTAGAAACCAATGTGAGACCAGCTACTACTGTCAATAGAATGTTTTAAATGATGAACTTGAGCTGTAAAGATAGGAGAGACAGATAAACTTTAATTATTCATTATTAAAATAAATACAGAAGGACGGTGAACATTCCTGGTGGACAAGATCTAGTGTAAAGGAACTTGTTAATTAATAGATCCAAAGTGGATCCTTGTTCTTTTGTATTTACTTACAAATAGATTGGAATGTACATACTCTACCATAATCACCATTGCCGCAACATTCACCCATCATTACAATAGTACATAGTGTAGATAATAAATTATTTGAATTGTAAGCCACTTGAGTTATTAATTACTTTTATTCAAAGGAGTTACAGTTCAATTTTCATAGTTACATAAGTACATCATAGGAGATCAAAAGTGAGAGGGCACCAGTATAATCTGCTTGTCTATATCTAATTCTTGCTACAGATTATTCACAGCATTGATCTTCTCGTGAGAGTGAGACCAGTGAACCCTAGACACTGGGACTTCACCTTTGTTCAGGAGAGAACCTTACTTCTGTCAATACTATCACTACATCTATATATATAAACCTCTCGCTACAAATAGAGAGCAGGGAAATAAAGGTAGGACAAACTTTGAACGGCCAAGAAATGACTACCGAGACAGAAACTCACAGTTCAATGACCAAAAATCCAATGAAAGAAAACCGTTTAACCAAGGAAATAGATGGTGTAAATGGTGCAAGAAAGATAACCATAACACCGAATTTTGTAGAAGGAAACCTTCAAACATTGCTGCAATGAAGTCGGGGACTCAAAGATTAAAGTTTAATCCTAAGGGACAGCAGGAACCTTATCACCCCCCAGTTTGTGAGGATGTTATTTGTAATGGGGTCACCATAAGGTGCCTTTATGATACAGGTTTGGATTATGATTCAGTTGTGAAGTCTAGCCTAGTGGACCCAAGTCAGTATACCACAGAAACAGTGGAAATACAAGGGGCAACTAAGGACATACCACTCATGACACTTCCCATCGCAAGGATAACGGTGAAAACTCGCTATGTGGAAGGAGAAATCAGAGCAGCAGTGATAGATGAACCAATCTACCCTCTGATATTGGGGTGTAGATACGTCTTCTTGGGGAATCCCGAGAGACCTGTGATCATGGCGACAGTGCAGACCAGGTCACAGAAGAAGGAGGAAGAAGGTGAACCTATAAATGCTCATCCAGAGGAGATGAGGAAGGCGCAGGCTGAGGATAGGACACTCAAGCCATGTTTTAAAAAATTGCCCAAATGTCACACACCTCCGAGCAAGGGGGAATATTTTATGAAGAACAGATTGCTATATAGGAAGACAGGAACTAGATCCACTGGTCACGGACAGTTGGTTCTTCCCAAGATATATAGGGCAAATTTAATAAGGAGCTTACATGTTGGAAAAGATGGGGACCATGAAAAAGTCGGTACCATCTGCCAAAAAGTTGCTCGCAAATACTATTGGCCCGACGTAAATGTCGATATTGAAAACTTTGTAGAAGCATGTGGCATATTTCATGAGGGAACACCCACAAAGGGAAAATATGTGCAGGACCTAGAAACGCCATGGAGCAAAATTAGGCCTGGAAGGAAAACTAATGATACTCAAGGAGACAAAGTGCAATGGGAGCCCCCTTTTCACACCCAGTCTTAACTTGAATGGATTAACATGGCCACTATGCGAAGAGTACAAAGAAGAAATTTTACCCAGGATAAGATGACAATCCCTCGGTCAGACTTATATAAACTGGAAGAACAGAAAAGAGAGCGAAGATCTCTCATAAGCAATCTAAAGTGGGGAGACAAACCCAAGAGAAAAATTGGTAGTGGTCGATTTGTGAGTGATGATTCTAGGAAGAAAAGTCCTCACTATAGTGCTTCTAATGGACGGGACCAGACGGGTTCCATGAAAAATACGTATGATAAATTAAAAATCCAGATGTAACTATTAAGGACCTGGACAGATGAGAAGGCGGAAGAGACTGTTACCTCATCTTATCAATACGTGAACGAACTGACCACTCGTTTGAAAGCTGGATGGAAACTGGCAAATGATAATTTGAAACAAGCCAGGAAGAAACATGCAGCATATTTTAATAGGAAGGCAAAGGACAGAGAACTGGCAGTGGGAGAGAAGGTGCTGCTTCTACTACCCGGTAGCCAGAATAAATTACAAATTGGATGGCAAGGTCCATATACGGTTCTAGAGAAGGTGTCTAGAACAAACTATAAAATTGACAAAAAGGGGAAGGAGAAAGTTTATCATGTAAACCTGTTAAAGAAGTATCTGGACAGACCACTCCAGGAAAGCACCCCCTTACTGACCTTAGCTATCGCAACTCAAATGCAAAAGGAACCACTCACCTCACATGAATACCCATTACATCCTTGTGAAACAGCAGCACAGGTAAAAGTCAGTAAGCACCTGACTAAAAACCAGAGGGAGAGAGTTCAACAGGTTCTGGAGGAACATGCAGATGTATTAACAGATAAACCAGGCCATACAAATTTGCTACAGTATGACATGAAACTGGTAGACTCAAACCCAATCTGTATGAGAGCCTATTCTATTCCGTTCGCGAAGGAGAAGGCATTGAAGGAAGAAATAGATTATTTGTTGAAGGAGGGGATTATTTCACACAGTGAATCATCTTTTAGTTCTAGTGTCGTTTTGTTGAGAAAACCGTCTGGGGAACACAGACTGTGCATAGATTACAGGAAACTGAATGCTGTCACAGAAGGACAAGTGGATCCATTACCAGACACAAAACAGTTATTTGCCAGACTGAACAAGGCAAAATACTTTTCAAAGGTGGATCTTAGTAAAGGCTATTACCAGATCCCAGTGAAGCCTGAAGTGAGACCTTATTTGGCTTTTAGCACTTCGGATGGACATTATGAATTCAACATGCTACCATTCGGACTGAAAAATGCTCCGAGTGTATTTTCAAGGATGATGCGCAAATTGTTGGATCCCCTGAATAACCCATGTATCACGAATTTCATGGATGATATTCTCGTCGCCACAGAGACATTTGAAGAACACATTGAAGCTCTAGAAATGTTATTTAATAGGCTTAGGGAGGCGAACTTAACTGCTAGGCCAACAAAATGTTGTATTGGATGCAAAGAGTTGGAATTCTTGGGACACACTGTATATCAGGGTAGCATGACCCCTGATCCCAAGAACTTGGAAAAACTGCAGAGAGCACCTAGACCACAAACAAAAAAGGACGTGCGATCATTCGTGTCGTTATGCGGATTTTATCAAAAATATATCAAAGATTTTAACTCTATTTGTGCTCCTCTGACTGATCTGACTCGCAAGGGACTTCCAGATAAAATTAATTGGACTGCGCAAAGTGAATTAGCGTTCCAAGACTTAAAGGAAAAACTCACTAGCAAGCCTATTCTCAAACTGCCTGATTTGACACAGGACTTTGTCTTAAGAACCGATGCAAGTAATGTAGGACTCGGAGCGGCTTTGTTGCAAAGATCATCTTCACCTGATGGGGAACTGAAACCAGTCGCTTATGCAAGCCGCAAATTGAATAAGGCGGAACAAGGATACTCCACAAGCGAAAAAGAATGTTTAGCGTTAATCTGGGCAATAAAGAAGTTTCAAATCTATCTGTATGGTAGGACTTTTGTGGTCGAGACGGACCATCAGCCTCTCGTATTCTTATCTCAGGCTAAGCATGAAAACGCAAGATTGCTGAGGTGGTCTTTATTGCTTCAACCTTATCAGTTTAGTATCCAATATATCCCAGGCAAATTGAATGTCGGTGCAGATTTCCTCAGTCGGCACCCCTGTGATCAAAATTAGAGTAATGGCAGGCGTAAGGAGAGATTTTATCTATGTGTATCACTGGTTTTAGAACTTGCCGTAGGCATGTTTTCAAGTGGGGAGATGTGTCACAAAATTAACCGTGATACAACGTTAAAATATCTCCAATGATACAACGTAGGGATAAAAACTAATGCGTAAGCTGCTAGAATACATGATCGCCCACGCCGCGGGTCATCACCCGCCATGGAAATTAAATTGTTAGACTTGAAGGCAAAACGGAACGGGATGAGAACGGAGATCAAAAGGAAAAATCTGACTGAACGCGTGCTTGAAACTAGCAAGGCTAAAAGGACGCAAATTGGTGGGGAAAGGAGGAAAAAGTCACGTTCCCCAAGTTGACATAAAGTAAAGAAATCGACAAAAGGGACCTTGGATATTATACGCCACAGTCATTTATTGGACGCTTTTGCGATAACTTAGTCCGTTTATTTGAATGCAGTGATGAGAAGATTCTAGAAAATATTTGAAAAGTAACTTTTCTTAATAATAATGTTAGGAATATAAAACCTAGCTGGCCGGATGGCCCATCTTGAGCAGTGAAATAATATGCTTTCATTTATACAGACGGACAGATAATAAGAAAGATATTGACAAAAGACTGTGTTGTTCATATCAGCGAACGTCTGCATTGAAATAAAACATGTCACTAATTTTCAAAAAATTGTGGCCTTGAAGACGCAAGTGCTAAAATCTAGTTGGAATGAAGAGACGGGGTGGGATGGTGAATTGTGGCTAAAAATAACTTTAAAGGCAAAATTGTGTAGGGGAAGGCAGGGTTGGTTCAAAAAACAAGTGTGTTTTTTTGTGAAACGCAAGTAGAGACGGACGGACCAACAGACAATAAGGCATACTTGACTGAGGTATGACTGAAATGACTTTTTGGTAGGATATTTGAATTTGAAAAAAGAAAAGGCAGTGATTGGCCATAGATGAATATATTATCGGCGCTCAGACGCGCATTTTGTGCCATTCATTATAAGTTGTCCTAGTAGACACAGTGAATTATTAAGTGGTGTAATTCCCAGAAGCTATTGAAATATTTAGAGGGACGCCATCCTAAGGCCAGCAGCTCAGCTGAGTTTTGCTAGCATTTAACTGTGTTCTATATTCATAATTCTGGTAAGACTGAAATTATTTCTTTGTACATTTTAATATTTGTTTAAGGTTTCGAGTGATTTGATACTGCAATAGCATAATCTGTCCCTTACAACAAGTAAGGATTCGCTCTAGACCCCCCGCCCCAGTTCAGGGTCTAGAGACAAATAAAATACATAAACTCCAGCAAGGATTATGAAGGACAGATCAAGTGTTGAGATCAGTGGAACATATCACCTATCCTATTCTATGGCAGGAAGCTAATGAACATATTTCAGAATCTGTAGTCTGGGAGAACTTATCCTATGTGAAACCAACTTGGTAAGATGTGTTGTTTGGTCAGAAAGATCTGACCCGTCTATGTGGTGTTGTTGTTGTGTAGTGTTGTGTCCAGAAATGGTTAGAGGATGGAATTCTGACACATGACTAATACTTTGATTGCAGAGCTGTGAGTTTCAGTTGGCACCAATGTGGTGTCAAATGAGTTGTTGAATATTACCAGAGTGGACCCGTGCAGTAACATTTTGTCAGAGCAGCCTATTATAGCCCCCAAGCACGGAGAGGTGGGGCCACCAGACTTCTGATATTGCCCCCAAGCACGGAGAGGTGGGGCCACCAGACTTCTGATATTGCCCCCAAGCACGGAGAGGTGGGGCCACCAGATCTCAGCACCAGAGCTACACCTTCAAGCTACGTGAGCGCCTGGTCTGCTGAGAATTCACCAACTCAACTTATTTGCTAACACACCCATAAAATTTCCATCAAATAAATGGACAATGTGTAGTCACCATAGACAGGGAGTGATGAGGCCACCCCAACAGCACATCCATTAAATGTTCTCCCAAAATAGATTACAACTATAAACAGTAATAATATTAACTAGTCTAGTAACATATATATGTACACACCTTGCATTTATTATGTAATATTCATGCATTTCTTTCATAATTGCTAAACCTTTCATATGTTCTGGCCAAAATAAAACCTTGGTTCAGAACAAATAAATGTAAGAAAATTACTATCCAATTTTTACACACTTGAGTTAGTTCAGTGTATTATAACATTTATTAATATTATTAGACTTAGTAAATATCTGTGTGTGTGTATGTAAACTACCACAACACATTACATATCATTACCCTAGACATTTAACGTAGCCACATTCATTAGTACAAAAAAGATAAGTGTGAGGTCGTAGTGGTAGCAAGAAGGGCCTTCTGACAATTCACAGCTACCTTTTATCTCAGGAGCCTTCACAGCTGACCTCATGCATCACACGTAGTAATATCACCATCATACAATACCATCAATCCCACTACAGGCCCAGTGGCCGCAAACGTTGGCTATTTTCTTTGTCTTTTGTCCAAGCAAGAAGAATCACCTTTTATCGATTTTTATTATTTTCCATCAACCTTATTTATCAACACGCTGAACTTAAAAAAAAAAATGTTTTAAAACAAAAAGTTGAAGGAACAGGGGCCACCAGCTCTATAGAATAATTAAGGACATCTTTCTCGTCCCAGTGAATTTGTTAAAAGTACCATACTACGTTGGGAGCTGAAAGCTAGTGAGAGAATCATGATATTGCAAATCCGAGCAGCACCATTCATGGAAGCGCCCACAAAACGCTTTAGCACAAGCTACCTGCAGTAGCGGACCCTTATTCCTCTAAAAATAACCGATGACCTAATTTCGATACGCATGTTTTGTAAACTACACTAACCTTGCGGGGGGTGCATGTTGTCTATCATTCACCTCGCCGTTACGGATTTTTTGTCCTGAAGTTATTGTGTCTTTCATGGCAATCCAAACGCCATATAGCAGTCATAATTCGTTTTCTGTTTGCTTTGACTGACGCCGGACAATTTTTCTGTGCTTGGAGCTCTGCCATGTTCTCAAAGCAAGAAGGAAAATCTATGGAAAAACTTGCTACTCAAAACATGCTCAACGCTGCGAACTTTAAATCTATCGTCTACTTCAAAATGTGAAGGGGATAAAAAAATGTTTGACATGAAACGTGAGCCTAATAGACGGGACCGTTTCCTACAGACATTTGTTTAAACGCAAACTGGATTGTGAAAGGCGAACCCATGAACTGGGACGGTAATCCTATTGACTTTGAAACGAAAACCCACTTGTCAAACAAGCGTTAAGACGATAGCTGGACGTCTCGCATCCACAGGAACTCTGTTGAATAGATTGGAGTCGCCCTCTATCACCGGAAGGAAATGCAAGCCCATCGTCTGGAGTCTACAGACAAGAGGTCAGAAAGTCTGGTAGACGGCGGACAAACGGCGGGAATGGGTATTCCAGACAGCCTACTGTATAATCCTGCAGCGCTTTTTTGTGCTTGTATTATCTTGCAGCTGCTTCTCCTCACAATTCTAGAAGCAGAAGTGGACACGAAAACCTAAAAATTTCAAGACTCTATCCACTGCCTTTAACGTTCTCTAGAACACTTGAGCTCAGGATGTGCTTTCTGCCGGCTATAGAGCCTTTGCATTTAACATTCACTCGAAATTCCTCACTATATCTTGCGTTCATTGGACTTTAATTCAAAGGACCCCCTCTCCCACCTTAATTATAGCAGTGTTCATTTATTTCCTCTTTCGCTTCTTTTGGATCACTGACCCACTTCTGTAGTTAGTCCCCTGTCAAGAAGGATGCACCATAGCATTCATGTGGTCTCACAGTGGTAGTTTCTGTAGCAATCTGTTTTACCTAATGAGGTTCCCACAACCATGCTTAATCTCATTTTAGTTGCCTCTTATAACCCATCCGCCGGACCAGTGGTCCTATTACTATATCAATATCAATATATATATATAATCCCAGCTTTTTCTGTCACTAACGCTAAGGGATGAAACTTTGGTTGAACGTTAGACATTAATTGTCTTGTTTCCCTTATATGTATTTCTTCTTCTTTGATCCTTAGCCGCCGACCGTCAAAGCAGTCAGTGGCCATCACGCCTAGTGGCGTCTTGTAGGGCAACAACAAATTGATTCCACTTTGCTCGGTCTGTGGCCATCCTTCGTACAGTGCTCCAACTCTGGTTCATTCTTTGCATCTCAGCCTCCACAGTCCTCCGCCAGGTTGTTTTTGGTCGGCCTCTCTTTCGTTTTCCTTCGGGGGTCTAAAGCATAACTGTTCTTGTGATGGCATCGGGGTCTCTTCTGAGCACATGACCAACCCAGCTCCAGCGTCTGCCAGCTTTGATGGTGTGCATGTCCTTTCCCTTATATGTACTCTCTCGAAAATAGTAACACTCGACAAAGAAAAGTGCACAAATGACGGTGTGCACAAAAATATATTTATAGAATGTGTGATCCCGTATACACACATTGGAATCCTCGCTGCTGCTACGTAGTCGTGTACTGTGGTGATGCACAGTGGTGTTTTTAAATACTTTTGAATAAGTAAAATTGCCTTTAGGTATTGGTGCTTTTGAATTTAATTTCCGTCTTATGACGGGATTTTACACTAGTAAATATTATATATATATATATATATATATATATATATATATATATATATATATATATATATATATATATATATATATATATATATATATATATATATATATATATATATTTATTTATTTATGTATATATATTTCAACCCCCTGCAGACCCAAGTAGAACAGTCCCAATTAAGATGGTTTGGCCATGTCTGCAGAATGGGAGAGGATCGGATACCACGACAAGCATGGGAAACAAAGAGCCAAGGATCCAGACCCGAGGACGACCGAGAGTCCGCTGGGAGGACAACATTAGACAATCTTTGAAGGACCGAGGACTAGAATGGAACCAGGCCAGGAGGAAGACAGCCGATAGGATAGTCTGGCGCTCTCTCTTCCAAACCTCTACACCTCACGGTAGAAGGGGAACGACTAAGTAAGTAAGTAAGTATATATATTTCAACCTCTTCCTTGAAATAAATTTGTTTGTTTTAAGTTCGACCTTTGTATCTTTCAGCCTCCTTAGAAGAACATAAGAATGGAATTTTTAGCATTCGTCTTTCAAACCAAATCCTTCTGTTAACATGTGATTATTTCTTATGACGAAAACGTTGGCATTGTAAAGAGCAGGGGTTCTCAACCTTTTTTTTGCTCATGGCCCCCTTCTGAGCCTCATTTATCTCTGTGGTCCCTCTCATAATCGATGTTAGCTGGAAAAAATGTTACTTTACCATCTTCCTGTGGTCCTTCTCATAATCGATGTTAGCTGGAAAAAATGTTATTTTACCATCTTCCTGTGGTCCTTTTCATAATCGATGTTAGCTGGAAAAAATGTTACTTTACCATCTTCCTGTGGTCCCTCTCATAATAGATGTTAGCTGGAAAAAATGTTACTTTACCATCTTCCTGTGGTCCCTCTCATAATCGTTGTTAGCTGGAAAAAATGTTACTTTACCATCTTCCTGTTGTCCCTCTCATATAAGATGTTAGCTGGAAAAAATGTTACTTTATCATCTTCCTGTGGTCCCTCTCATAATATATGTTAGCTGGAAAAAATGTTACTTAATAGATGTTAGCTGGAAAAAAATGTTACTTTACCATCTTCCTGTGGTCCCTCTCATAATCGATGTTAGCTGGAAAAAATGTTACTTTACCATCTTCCTGTGGTCCTTCTCATAATCGATGTTAGCTGGAAAAAATGTTACTTTATCATCTTCCTGTGGTCCTTCTCATAATCGATGTTAGCTGGAAAAAAATGTTACTTTACCATCTTCCTGTGGTCCCTCTCATAATCGATGTTAGCTGGAAAAAAAGTTACTTTACCATCTTCCTGTGGTCCCTCTCATAATCGATGTTAGATGGAAAAAATGTTACTGTACCATCTTCCTGTGGTCCCTTTCATAATCGATGTTAGCTGGAAAAATGTTACTTGACCATCTTCCTGTGGTCCCTCTCATAATCGATGTTAGCTGGAAAAAAAGTTACTTTACCATCTTCCTGTGGTCCCTCTCATAATCGATGTTAGCTGGAAAAAAAGTTACTTTACCATCTTCCTGTGGCCCCCTCCAATGTGAAGTCAGTCCTATTGTATGGCTCTGAGACATGGAGAACAACAAAGACAACAACCAAAAAGCTACAGACTGTCATAAATGGGTGCTTGCGTAGAATAGGATTAAAATGGTATGACAAGGTTACCAACGTGGAACTGAGGACAAGAACTAGACAAGTGCCAGTGGAACAAGAGATGAGAAGAAAACGCTGGCGATGGATAGGACAGACATTGAGGAAACCTGTTGATAGCATTACAAGGCAGTCCTTGTTCTGGAACCCCCAGGGCAAGAGAGGCAGAGGTAGACCAAGAAGCACATGGAGAAGAGAGCTGGAAATAGAGGTGAAAATGATGAGGAGAACGTGGAAAGAACTTGAGATGATGGCACGTGACAGGAGGAATTGGCATGTGTTTGTTGAAGGCCTATGCTCCTTGGGGAGTGGAGGGTTATGAATGTGGCCCCCTAGAAAGATGCCATGACCCACGTTTAGAACCACTGGTATAGAGCACACATTTAGGAAACCAGTTGAAAGCACAACAAGATAGTCCTTGTTCTGGAATCCTCAGGGCGAGAGAAACAGAGGGCTACCTAAAACAGATGGAGAAGTGGATGATAACAGATAAACAAGAGATGAAGTAGACATGGAAAAGACATTGTTCGGATGGCACCTGACATGAAGAGTTGGCATGGATATGTTGAAGGCTATAGCTTTTCTTGCAGCTGAAAGGCAATTCGTGAAGGAGTAAACGAAAAGCAACTTTCATCATCATCATCAACTGCCATTATCACAGACAAGGGTCGGCTGCAACGTCTTCTGCCTCCTGTTCCGATGACGCACTCCGACACATGCCATCCCGTCCGCCTCCCGACTCCACTCTTCCACTCACAGCGTCGTCTTCCTTTTGCATACCCGCCCCCAACCATTCCTTCCACCGAATATCTCGGAATAATAGAATACCTGACGTAGTAAATAGGACAAACAACTAACTTATTCTACTCTACAAGTAGGTGTGGCAATACTTCAGCGGGATCCCCATTGTCATATCACTCCTACATATCACATTTGATTTTTTCACACATTAACCCTTCTGGCAACTGAACCCCCAGTTCGCGTACACTTTCTGTTACTAAAAGAAAGAGGGAGAGAGAAAGTGGGAGGGGGGGAGGGGGGTAGAGAATCGTCCAATGGTCAACACATTAGTCGCGTGGTGTTGCGGCCATTTGCCGTTCAGGGAAGATTATCGAATTAGTCAGCTAACCCTGCCTGGTCAGCTAACCCTGGCGATCTTAACAAAGACGGTCGTTAACGTGTTGTTCTCTCTCGCCCAGGTGAGGAGAACCGTAGTCTTATTACTTAACCGCTCGGTGGGTTTCTCTCTCTCTCTCTCTCTCTTTCTCTCTCTCTCTCTCTCTCTCCGCCTCGCTTTCTCTCTCTATGTTTTCATTCTTCTTCTTGACACAACAAATAACACGAAAAATAACAAAATATCATACGGCAAATAACGCAGCAAATAACAGAACAAGTAACAACATATAAGACAGAATTAAAGACGACAAATAGCAATATATATGGTGGCAGATAACACAAGAAATGCCACGACAGAAATAAGACGACACATACCACGACAGAAATAAGACGAAAAAATAAGACGACACATACCACGACAGACATAAGACGAATAATTCCACGACAGAAATAAGACGACAAATACCACGACAGAAATAAGACGACACATACCACGACAGAAATAAGACGAAAAAATAAGACGACACATACCACGACAGACATAAGACGAATAATTCCACGACAGAAATAAGACGACAAATACCACGACAGAAATAAGACGACACATACCACGACAGAAATAAGAAGACAAATACCACGACAGAAATAAGACGACACATACCACGACAGAAATAAGACGACACATACCACGACATAAATAAGACGACACATACCACGACAGAAATAAGACGACACATACCACGACAGAAATAAGACGACAAATACTGTCGTGGAATATTCTAATCCACATATATAAATTATCAAGTAAATATAAAGCCTAATAAATACATATAATAAATAAAGGAAGAAGAATGGTAAAGAACAGTGCTGTCACAATGACTGTACTCGAAATCCCCTTGTTTTCTACTGCGTATGCAAATTGTAACGTTTCACGTTGATATTAAAGGCCTTCTGCAACATACACACGTTTCCCAAACACACAATAAAATGTGCTGCCTTTCTAAGAAAAACCTTGAAATATGCAAGTTGACCTAAATTTTAAATTCCATTCATGTCTTTTTCTACACTATGTTACCAAGATCAAAAGACAGATGGACAAAAGGATAGCGAGAAGGGAGAGGCAGAAAGCCGAACACTAAACACGCTTCGCGCGATACACAAATGCTGCCATCACGCGTGTAAGACTACAAGCACTAACTTTTTCGGACGGACAGTGATAAAATACATTACCCTTCCCAGAGTTAGGTTTTAAAATCATAAAAAACGCTTATTAGGAAAGATAACAATAGATGGGTTTACGGTTGAAAACATAACAGTACCCAGACAGCACATCTTCGAAACAGGAGGTAGAAAATACATATTTTGAACGCAGCCACGTAGCTCTTTTAAATTTGGATATTTGGGTTCCTTAGGGCTTGCTGACCAAGAATATGTAAAACGTTACGCAAATAGTCCAGGAATTAATAAATTATAACCAAAATAAAATAGTGGGGATGCCTGACAACATGAAATCATTTCTGCTCATAAAATTTTTTTATAACGTGTTTGAAAAAAATCTTACGTTACAGAATTAGCCTACCATGTAAACTCCAAATTGATTGGAGCGCAACAAATGAAAGACTAACCACGATTGGTCGGGCTATAAATACTATCTTTCGTTGTTAGGGGAGACGTGAAAAGGTAACATTTTTTCAAACACTTGTCGAAACGTGGCCTCATTGGCTAGACTCGCTGATATACTCACTTAGGAGCGTTAGTTCGAGACCACTAGTGCAAATAATCTTGATAAAGCAACAGTGCGTTGAAGCCAGCTCATATTTGTGTTAAATAAAAGCCTGGAACATAAGCAGATGGGAATTTGTGCCAGTAAATGTGCCAGAATTCATTGCTAATCAACGTATCTGTGTTTATTTCCATGAAATTGTGGTAAGCTTGAACCATTCAGTATCTTTTAATGAAAATTGAATGTAAATTGTTAATTTATGCCTGTATATATATGTGTAGTTCAGTGGCAAACAGGAGATAAAGCCTATAATGCTCCAGCCTGAACAGAGGGTGTCGGAGGGAAGTAAAACGGCATGGAATGGCCAAATAGTACACTGACACCTGGATGATTGATTAGACAGAAATAATGCTGGAAGTGCAGAGGCGTAGTGATCATTAAGGAGGGTAATGCTGGTATAAAGTATTTCAGATGAAGCTGACAGTTGGCCTAACGCTCTGAACTCAATGTTTGTGTTGTATTGTGCTCAGTGTAGAACTAGAGTATCAATTAGTTATGAAGTAGAAGGTACATCCTTCTTGTTTTCAGGGACCGTGGTCTTGATGGTACTGAGCAGCACCTGGTCAGAGCTTTGCTGAATCCAGAGTCGGACAGCATACTCCTTGGTCCATTTAGCTATCAGTGAGGTGTCTCCAGAGCCCAGAGGAGAATTCGAGCAGAGGAGTCCTTCCCTGCCGCCATCACGCAAGATAAGCTGATTTGGCCAGCTGAGCTCAACATTATGTCCCCTGTCATGAAATATTCTAATCCACATATATAAATTATTAGGTAAATATGAAGCCTAACAAATAAAATTAATAAAGAGAAGAGCAATGGGAAAATGACAGTGCTGTCACCAAGAATGTACTCGAAATCCCCCTTGTTTTCTGCTTCGTCTGCAAATTGTAACGCTTTCACGTTGATAGTAAAAGCTTACTGTATTATACCCGCTTTCTTCAATGAAACGTGTGCTGCATTTCTAAGAAAAACATTGAGACGTACTGCGTAATGACCTAAATTAATCCTAACATTAATTATATTACGTTACCAAAACGAACGAACAGATGGACAAAAGGATAGCGAGAGGGGAGGGCTGAAAATCAGGAACGCATGCAACACGCGACGCGCGATATACAAATGCTGCCATCACGCGTGTAAGTCTACAAGCACTAACTTTTTCAGACGGACAGTGATAAAATACACTACCCTTTCCCAGAGTTAGGTTTATAAATCATAACAGACTCTTATTAGAAAAGATAACATTAGATGGGTTTACGTTTGAAAACATAACAGTACCCAGACAGCACATCTTCGAAACAGGAGGTAGAAGAAATTGCATATTTTGAACGCAGCCACGTAGCTCCTTTAAATTAGTATTTTTGGGTTCCTTAGGGCTTGCTGACAAATAATATGTAAAACGTTACGCAAATAGTCCAGGAATTAATAAATTATACCCAAAATAAAATATTGGGGGTGCCTGACAGCATAAAATCATTTCTGCTCATAAGATTTTTTTTTAACGTGTTTGAAAAAAATTTACGTTACAGAAATAGCCTACCATGTAAACTCCAAATTGATTGGAGCGCAACAAATGAAAGCCTAACCACGATTGGTCGGGCTATAAATACTATCTTGGTTGTTAGGGGAGACGGGAAAAGATAACATTTTTTCAAACACTTGTCGAAACGTGGCTCATTGGTCAGACTCGCTGATATACACACTTGGGAGCGTTAGTTCGAAACCACTTGTTTAAATAAGCTTGATAAAGCATCAGTGCGTTGAAGCCAGCTTATATTTGGCTCAATAAAAGCCTGGAAGATAAGCAGATGGAAATTTGTGCCAGTTTGTGCCAGAATTCATTGCTAATCAACGTATCTGTGTTATTCGTATGAATTGTGGTAAGCTTGAACCATTTAATATCTTTTAATGAAAATTGAATGTGAATTGTTGATTTATGCCTGTATATATATGTGTAGTTCAGTGGCAAACGTGAGGTAAAGCCTAAAATGCTCCAGCCTGAACAGAGGGTGTCGGAGAGAAGTAAAACGGCATGGAATGGCCAAACAGTACACTGACACCTGGATGATTGACTAGAAAGAAATAATACTGGAA